>CABEGB010000435.1:59052-493593 GCA_901521435.1 Crematogaster levior | reverse complement strand
ATTTAACAATTCTTTGCACCGTGATAAATTAAAAGAAGTATACGCAGGGAAATCTCCAACATGATATTCCCTATGTCTCGCAGTTAGAAATACACCATGTATATGCAATACGGTATTCCAGGTACATGAAATAGAAAATATGTTCATATGTAATTACATACACATTTTGTAATTTTTCAGGTTTCCATTTCAGAACTCTAAACTTCTAGAAAAGTGGTTGGAGGCAGTCACATGTGATGTAGGAGCGAATTGTGAAATTAATTCAGATAGTATCGTATGCTGTGCACATTTTGAGTCTACGTGTTTCCGTAGCACTCAACATACAAGACTGAAGGACAATGCTGTGCCAACAATTTTCACCAACTTTATTGATCGTAATACACAACATTTTTCTTTTTACATAAAACCTGTTAAAATCATGCAATTAGACCTCGAACTAAAAAGTTATAAAACTACAAAAATGGTTTTCTATTTAACAAATACAATATGGCACCCGAAATGGCTCGTTGTCAGGGTAAACTTTCTTAATTTTTTAACGCTGATACGATCGATTTTATGAACAAATTTGAAATAACAAAAAGTGTTTAGAATCACTAAAAGAATACGTGTGAATTTTTTCAAAAGTTGTGGGGCCAATTTTGGATTTTCCAAAAAAACTGCCAAATCCAAAAAATCCAGAAACTTCTCAAGAAATTCAGAAAAAATTTACAAATACTTCTTGGATGATTATAAGCTATTTCTCATCTATAAATTTATTTCAATAGTTGACCGTTTTCCGTCAACAATATCATAATTATGCACAATAATTAACGAAAATAGATCTAATACAGCTATAATTTATATTTTATGTATTATTCTAATGTATGATTATAACATCTTTAGCCATTTTTCAAATACAATTTTAACATAAAAAATGTTCCTTCAGAATCTCTTTTTTTATTATTTTTATCTTTCATTATTTTTATTTTTTATTATTTAAAAATTGTTTCTTTATTCTACAGTACTCATGTTTTATTATTGCTTAAAACTTTGTTGTTATAACTTTCAATTTATGTAAACTTGCAAAGCAAATTTTATACAAATATTTTTCGCAGTCAGAGCAATATTTATTTGTCCGCACTCCACAAATCATATCAATTTTGGGTAATTGTGTGTATTTATGACATTGTTGATGAAAAATGGGCAACTATTGCAATAAATTTGTAAATGAAAAATAGCTTACAGTCATCCAAGAAGTATTTGTAAATGTTTTCAGAATTTTATAAGACGTTTTTAGATTTTTTGGATTTGGCAGTTTTTTGGAAAATTCAAAATTGGCCCCAAAAGTTTCAGAAAATTCAATTTGTAAATGAAAAATAGCTTACAGTCATCCAAGAAGTATTTGTAAATGTTTTCAGAATTTTATAAGACGTTTTTAGATTTTTTGGATTTGGCAGTTTTTTGGAAAATTCAAAATTGGCCCCAAAAGTTTCAGAAAATTCACATGTATTCTCTGAGCGATTCTAACACTTTTTGTTCTATTAAATTTTTTCCTAAAACCGATCGTATCTGACTTACAAAATAAAAGAAGTTTTCCCTGACAATGGGCAATTTCGGACGCCATATTTGATTTGTTAAATAGAAAATCATTTTTATAGCGTTATAGTTTTTTAGTTCGAGGTCCAATTGCACGATTTTAGAAGGTTTTATGTAAAAAGAAAAGATGTTTCGTGGATTTGTAGATTCGTGGATTTGTAGATTTGTAGATGTTTTGTAGATTTAGAACATAGGAATGATAGTAGAACAATGCATCCATAGTTGTAAAGTAATTTAGATGGTATCAAAAATGTTATTGCCTGAATCTAAGAACATTTACAAAATAATAAGGCAAATGTGTCACTTAGTCTTCTGATATTATAAGTTTAATTGTATGTGTCACAAGAATTAAAGTCCATTGTACAATGTTCGTAAGCGGGACGACGTTGAGTCGACAAGACTTTTGCCATCAATAGAAGATGTTAGATCTAAAGCTTCGTTTTGATGAGACTTTTATTATAATCAATATAAAGTTTTAGATCCCAAACCTTCTTTCAGGCAAAGTTGTACCATCGATAATGAAAAGATTTTAAGTATAAAACTTTTTTATACTCTAAGTATAAAACCTTCTTTCGTACAAAGTTTTAACATTGATAATGATTTTAGTTCTAAAATCTTATTTCGACTAAATTGTTACCATTGATAGAAGATTTTAGTTTACACTTTCAATAAGTGAAGAAATTCAGTCTTTCATTTTTCTGGCACATTTGTAACATGCAACAATTCTATTTCTAAGATTAACCGCTATGTACAAAATCATTCTAAATGTGAAACCTTAATCGTCAATGTAATTGCAGCATCGTGCCCAGCAGATAGAATGGAAATAAGTTCTGAAATCTGTGATGAAGTAGTTGCCCATGCCGCATCCACCTCAGAAGAAGTGTTAGAAACGGCGATACAGACTGCAAATTCCCAATGGATTGAAGAAGGTAAAATTTATTCCTGAACTGAAACTTTTTCTATTCACTTTTTACAGATTGAATTAAAATATAATAATCTCTTGTATTTAAATAGATTTAGAAAATATTCTTTAAATCATTTGTTATAGTTTAGTTTGAAAATGTGTCTGAAGTTTGCAACGTTCAAAATAAACGATTCTTAAATTTTTATTTTCTTGCTCGTTTTTACATAAGTCTACAAAAGAATGCCTATACTGTTCTCTTCGATGATCTTCTCTTATTGGTCCTCTTCCTCCTTGCTCTTCTAGCCTCGCTCTCCCTTTTATGCATCTTAGCATTCCTCTCTCTCTCTCTCTCTCTCTCTCTCTCTCTCTCTGCCACTCTCTCTCTGTCACTCACTCACTCTCGAATAAAAGAAAAGCAGTAACTGTTGTTAAAATAAATTCAACATTTAGGTTTAGAAACGTCCACAGTTGAGACAGTGTCAGAAGTCACTCCCAAAAGGCCACGCCTAGATTGTGCAATCACTTTACACGATCATAATTATGAAAGATCGCTGGAAGAGTTGTCAGCGAAAGTGCAGCACTTGCAGAAGAGGAACGTTTATTTAGAATCTGTTGTGAAACGTGAAAAGCAGAAAGTTTTCCGGCTGCAGAAGAAAATCCTGTCCATGAAGGATTTAATTAAGGAGTTGCGTGACACTAGGGCAGTAACAGATTCGGGTTTGGCGTCCTTAGAAGCAATATCAGAAAGCGATGTTTCGGAATTCTTAAAACGGTACGCTACAAATGTGAAGCACTCGAAATTGTTAAATAACGGTCAAGGAGAGGAAACGACTTTGGTGAAAAGCGTTTCAAGAGTGCAGTATCCGCCTGCATTGCGATCGTTCGCAATGACGCTGCATTTTTATTCACCGAAGGCGTATATGCATGTCAGATCAAAATTTTGCAACGCCCTTCCAGATCCACGCACCATTAGATCCTGGTATGCTTCACTTGATTGCGAACCAGGATTTACAAGCGAGAGCTTCTCTACGTTGAAAACGAAGGCTTCTGAAATGAAGGCTGAAGGAAAAGAAGTGCTTGTCTCTTTCATACTGGACGAAATGGGCATTAAAAAAGGCTATGTATGTCATCCAAATGGGCAGATCATAGGATATGTCGACGTAGGAAGCAACATAGAAAAACCGGGACCATCACTTCTTGCAAAAGATGCATTAGTGTTGATGGTAGTTTCATTAGATGGGAAATGGAAACTACCAGTTGGTTATTTTTTAATTAACGGAATAGATGCCGACACTAATGGTGGTCTTATAAAAGAAACGTTAATTCGATTGCATGAAGTGGGTGTCAAGGTTGTTTCCGTGACGTTGGACGGTCCTTCCCAACATTTTTCTACGATGGTGTCACTGGGGTGCTCTTTTAGTCTGGAGAAAATGCAGCCTTTTTTCCTTCATCCTTCTACGGAGCACAAGGTTTATGTGATTTTCGATGCATGTCACATGCTAAAACTCACCAGAAATTGTCTGGGCGATATGCAGGCACTAATGGATGCTGACGGTAACTTAATCCTCTGGAAGTATATTCATTTGTTAGCTGATTTGCAAAATAAAGAAGGATTGCGTGCAGGTAACAAGCTTCGATCGGCGCATATAGAATATGGCAAAATGAAGATGAAAGTTGCACTCGCTGTGCAAACACTCAGCAGCAGTGTTGCAGATGCCATCGAATTCTGCACGAATGATTTGTGCTTACCAGAATTCCAAGGAAGTGAAGGTACCGTCAGGTTCATTCGGTGCATCGATACACTATTCGACTTCATGAATTCGAGGAATCCATTCGCGAAGGGGTCTAAATCACCTCTTAGAGCAAGTACCGAACAATACTGGCGGCCAATAATTCAAATCGAGGTGGAATATTTGAAAGGTATTAGGAACTCTGAAGGGAAATCGATATTCCAAACACAAAGACGTGTACCATTTGTAGGTTTTGTTAGTGGAGTTGCAGCCGTTCTCGCAATTTTTGATGAGTACGTAAAGCCACCAGATTCTCAATTAAACTACTTGCTAACATATAAGTTGAGCCAGGATCACCTGGAGCTTTTTTTTTGTGCCATCAGAAGTTGCGGGGGGTGGTGCCCCAACCCTACGAGTGCACAGTTTCAGTCCGCGTACAAAAAATTATTGGTGCGCCATGAAATCAGCAGTACTAATGGAAATGTCGAGGCGATGGATTCCACGACCATTTTGAAAACGTCGTCTAGTGTTTCGAAAGGGAAAAATGCTAGTATTTATGACCCGCTCGTTTATGAAGAGATGGATAATGTACGAGTTGCAAAAAAATATGGCTTAGATGAGGGACACGAGAATGATAACGATAATGATTTCATGAATGAATTTTTACAATTTCACTCCAAACTGCCTGATACATTATCCGACTTTTCAAAGAATTGCATAAGCCATATCAGTGGATGGGTCGTTAAAAGATTGATACATCCAAAGATGCCTGTAGTCAAGTGTGACAAATGTAGGGAAGCTCTTTTTGAAGAGAATGCCTTAAATTCGCAAATGACCGATATGCTCTTTTTGAAGAGAATGCCTTAAATTCGCAAATGACCGATAACTTTTTAATTCGCGCAAAAACTCGAGGCGGCCTAATTCATTCAAGTGAATCGGTAGTCCGTCTTTGTAAACGTACGGAAGAAATGTTTAGGCGTGCAATTAATAAAAATAACGGTAAACCAATAAGCGAGAAGAACTTTCCTGCAGTTCTGTGCAGTGCGGTTATTCGTGATTTATTCATGAATTCGTGCACATTATCCTACACTGAATGAACACGTATTTGACGGCAGTGCTGATGAACTGTCAAATCACATATATATCCTTTCCAAAAATGTGATTAAAGTTTATTTGCGGGTTAGGATTTTTGCTGCTACAAAATCAGCTTCGCAAGCAGAAGTTGGCCCCAAATTGCGACATCATCTGACTCGACAACTAGTCTGGATTCACCAGTAACCTTGATTAGTTTTAATTTTTTTACCTCGTACTTTGTTACAGTTCAGTTACTTGTTTAAGTTTTTCCTTGGTAAAAATCGAAGCTTACGTTAAGCTTATCTCGTCCAAATTCGCGTATATTTTTATTAAGTTTATATATGTTAATCTGTGTTTCAGCATTTATTTCTGTGTTACCGATCCTTAAGTATTAATAACAAGTCCTGTTATTCATAACAAATCGTATGATGTTAACCCGTGAATCCTAAATGCACCTTGTTCTAATTTTTGAAATATATTTACGTAAGAAATTGCATGTTTCCTTTAATTCCTTCAAAATGATATACTTACCTCATTGTACCTGCACGTCACCTCGCAAGTTCCTTGCATGTCTAATGAAATGATGCGTTGTTGGAAATATTCATTTGAAGATAACTGTTTGTTTCAGGTGACAATTTCAACGTGAGGTGTACATTTCGACGCATCCCTCCTTACCAAATAATTGTACATAGTAAAATGAATAAAGCTTTTTATAAAAATAAAACAAAATCGTGTTTTGTTTTCCTTTACTGTGGAAACAGCCCTGTCAGACGAGGCGGATCGAACATGGCTTCAGTGACAGCTTGAATCTATTTAACAGATGTGATCCTCATAATTTGGATTAACATATGGTTCCTGAAATTCTTAAAAATCTTATTCGTAAAAAATGTTAGTTTAGTATTCTCTAAAGGAGTCTTGAATATGTCTAAACTTTCGTTGTTAACAAATTTCAAGTAGGAATTTTAGTATCTCCAAAACACGTTAGGACTGTTGTAGTTCAACAATTCTAAGTTTGAAATCCACTAGGGGTCTCCAAAATATGTTAAAATTATCATTGCAAAAAATTACAGATTTCGTATCCACTATAGGTAATTAAAGTTTATAAAACATTAATAGAAAAAAAAGTTCTACGTTGAAGCCTACGGTTTCGAAAATTCATAAAACTTTGTTCATAAAAAATTTTCTGTTTTTGATTACCTTGCATAACATAAGTATATATAAAGAAAAGACAGTTAAAAGCATTATAAAATAAGTTTAAAGAAGCTCGATGCATAAAAAATAAATAAATAGTACTTTTCGATACAAGTGCGTAAAAAAGTTTTTCCTGCGAATGTGAAAGTTGCGTATAATCACATTCGTACAAAAAATATTTTCGCATTTGTGCCGAACATTATTTTTTGCTGAAAGTGTGCAAAAAATTCGTTCGACAAATGTCAAAAATAAAATTAATTTCATTAATGTCCATTATTTTTCAGTGACAAGGATAAAAAAAATTCAAATTAGGTTTTGCTTTAAATGTTATTTTTATGACAACTCTCAATACGATAGCTATTAGTTTGAAATTGAGCAAACTCACCACTACGGTTAATAGAAGTTAAGAATTTTACAATTCATAATTATCTGAATAATTAATAATCGTATCTGAATAATTAATAAGCGATATTATCTTAATTTACCGCAATTACTAGTAGTTTACAATTAATAACTTTCGTTGAAGGGAAGCATATTCATTGGTTTTGGCTCTTCATGCTGTGAAATTTTATTAAAGCTTTAGTTACATCTTCATATAAAGTACATATACTTACATGTTGTGAAGCTGTATATTAAGAAAAAAACAAAATGCACTTTGCGACGATTTGTCATTTACGACAAATTTTCAAAAATGAAAATAAATTTGTGGTTATGTAGTCGTATTTTTTAAATTACTATATTTAGCTATTCCTATTCCATCAATAATTTCACTTAATGTCGATTGAAGTGGATATTATACAGTTTTCACTTGCATCATTTGGTATAATTAACATAAAACCGAACCAGTCAACACAATTACGTTTGAATTTGGCGGGTAGCCGCCATATTGGCCAAATTGACCGGCATGGCGAGCTTCTAATCTCCACGTTTTTCCATATATGTAATACTCCTATATTGCTAGTAGAGCTTCGAGGACGGTGCAAACACTACGGCGCAGACATATATGAGCCTCTCTTTCTTCTCGAGTATTACAGCTTTGTGCGCATGCGTTGGCTTTTCTTAGACGACCAATGGAATGCCGTACAAATCAAAAGCGCGTATAAACGATTGTTGGTTAGACATCAACTTAGAGAATTTGATAACGGAAATTGTCTTTTTGATAGCGTAAACATATTACACGTTAGTTCTAATGTCAAGAATATTAAATGCCCGATTGGTGAAATACATTGTTTACGCAAATCCATTAACGCATTAGAAGAGGAGGGGATTAACAACCGCCCCAGCGACGCTTTACCGCATGCGCATAGCGCTGCAGAACTCCAGAAGAAAGAGAAATGAATATACGTCTGCACCGTAGTATTTCCACCTCTTCCACTCATTGCTCAGATAGGATACTAGCAATATAGGAGTATTACATATATGCGTTTTTCTGTATACCTGAAGCATAGGGTACCCTATCCATATTATACATATCATTATACATATCAGTGAAAAAAATCGATGTACTTAATTAACTACTATTATCAAGAGACACGGTAGTGTCTTGTGCTAAGTCCGCGCAAGCACAAGACAGACACTACCGTGTCTTATTACGCGAGTCGGTCAGTTGAGAGCACTCAATATTTCTGGTTTTCATATATCCGCTCAACGGATCGACTTCTAAGTAGTCTCAATCGATAGAGCGGGGTCGAATTGTATAATAAAAGTGTTTTTATTTTTGGGCTACATGCTCTATAAATCGTGCTATTACGACGCAAAGTCCAAATGTGAAAAATATCATTTAAGAAACGTCGTATTCATCGTCTCCGTCGTCGACCGTAAAAACGTACTGTTGAGGCATTCGGCACAAGATCGCGCTAGTGATGCTCTGGAAGTGTGATCGATCGTATAGTGTGATCGATAATCGATTGTAGTAGTAAGTGACGTCGATAAACGAAAGTTAGGTTATTAGCGACAACGATAGTGAAAAGTAAAGTGAAAAATAGATAGTGAAAAATAGAATAATTTCAATATTATGACAAGGTGCAATAGTGAAAATTAATCTGCATCATGTTCTTTACAAATTATCGGATATGTTAGAGATGAGAAAAAAGTAAGTGAATTGAATTTGTGCAAAATTCATAAATTTTAACATTCCTGTTACAATATATCTTTTTTCTAGGAAAGATAAGTACAGAAGTGCAAATGAAATGTTAAACGACAAGTCTGAAATTAAAAAATCATGGAATCTTTATGAGAAGTACAGCCTTGTCGTTGATGAATACGATGACGAATATGAAGACACACATGATAATCATGACATTCGTGGTAGCGCACCAGACGATTCCACAGAAATAGATTCTAGGCCTTTCACCACTCCGAGGGTTAGTTTAAATATTTTATATTTTTAATTTTAATTTTATTTACTTGTAAATTTTGTTGTCTAAGTAACAAATTTATTATGCAGGTATTTCATAAACGCCATAAAAATGATGCTAGGATGACAATGAGAATGAAAACGAGAAACCTGTACAGATAATAAGTTTACGTGGTCATGGTTCGTACAACGGCAAGATAACGTCAAAAATATTCGGAACAAATTGGATAATGATTGCTTACTGCATTCTATCTTGTCTCACAGCATTTTCATCCTTTATGTATTACATTTCATTTTGTTTAATAATAGTACTTTATATTATAATTATGTGCACTTTGGTTTGAAATCGCTGAAAGAAGATAACACAGAAAAGATTCAAGATGGTGTATCATCCTAAAAAACCAAACTTGCATTTGTAATGGGCCATCTTTGAGAAACATCAGGATAACTTTGAGAAAGCTGCCACCATATATATATATATTAGAGAATATTGATAACATACTACATATGATATATACATAATAACAAGAAATAATGCGGTAAGTAATGTTGATTGTTTACTGCATTTTATCTTGTCTCTCAGCATTTTCACCCTTTATGCATTATATTTCATTTTGATTTTAAAATATTTAATAATAGTATTTTATATTATTAAAATTGTGCTATATGATAAGAATGATTTTTATTTTTTGTAGTTTGGAATTGCTGAAAGGAAATGATACAGACAAGATTCGAGATGTAATTGTTAGTTACAAATTGCATATTTTTTCTTAAAAACAACTATGTGTTTTCTTGACACCAATTGGTTCCTCTCATTATTCTGTGCATAAAAGTATTGAGGTAAGGTCATCGAAAAGTAAATATTTTACGAGATATTTTACAGTTTATGTAAAATTAAGAAATTATTTCAAGCTTCATAACTCGGAAAATACTTCATGAAAAAATACTTTATTATAGTGTTTTGGAAAGCTCTCGAGGTCAGCTACAAGAATATGTAATAAAAAATAGGGGATGCCATTTAAAAAAATTGAGGTGACTTTCATGTAACTTTCAAATAATTCTTCAAGGTCAAACCAATGGTATCATCTTATGGGCCCCTTGAAACCAAATAACTTTTGTCTGAAACATTTTTTGATAGGACCAACTCCCTGGAAGATATTTCGACTGAGGGATTAAAATGGGTCACCCTGTATATAGTCATGCAAAATTTAATATACTTATACAGCACTATACACAATTATGCAGAATTGTGTATAACGATACATGACAAAATAAAAAATATTATGTATATTTATATATAAATGAAGCGACTGCTATATGAAATTATATGTAAGTGCATATTATGGATACTTATATATAATGTCCACGATGTTTTATATATAATTATACATTAATGTCTGTTAGTCTAATATATGATTATATATGATTATATGTAAGTTCCTCATTGTGTATAAATATATATAAATAATAAAAAAAGTTCATATATATTCATATACGAGTTAAATAGTTACAATAACAATAATTGTAATAAATATTATAATAATTATAATAATTATAATAAATATAATTATAATTATAATTATATAATTATAATTATAATTATAATTATAATTATAATTATTATAATTATTATAATATTTATTACAATTATTGTTATTGTAACTATTTAACTCGTATATAATAGAAATAAAGCCCTAAAGAGTCGACAATGACGCGTATGTAGTGCACAACGCTTTTCGGCGGAGGACACTTTGACCACCCATATCTCTGAAACTAGTCATAGGATTAGGTTGTGCCTATGGAGACTTTTCATCAGGGGCCTCAGAACTACAACATATTTCAATTTCAGCCAATTCGACGAAAAGCACATTTCCATAAGATTTGTGCGGAGTCCTTTCCTGTTAACACCAAATAATAGTAATATAATCTCGATATTATGATTTCTTGTTCAACAATAATAAGCATTATGTTATATGTAATAGTTAACATTTTTGAATAGGAAATTGCAGTATTGAGATTATATTAGTTGGCGTTCGCTTCTTTATTTGAATTGATTTATTTGTTATCTAAAACAATGAAAATTGTCTAATTTTATTGGCTTTATTTGTATAGTTATTATTGCGGAGATACCATTCTACAGTAAGTGTAACCGAATAAAATGTAAATCTCTAAATATTATCATAGATGATAAAAATGAACTGACAATGTGGAGGAAACAAACAATGGAAAAAGATAAGAAGACTGTTAAAGCTGAAAAATCAGTGCACGGACATACACCAAAGAAAACGAAACGACAGAAAGTTCCTAATGTTCCATATTCACCACCACTACGTGCTATAAAGAAAACTACATCTAATAAAAAAACAAAAAACAACACTGTAAGTACATATATATAATACACAATAAGTACACAATATGATTCATGTTTATAATATGGAGAGTTTTGAAAGAGAATATGTCTTTCCTAATGTATACTTTAACGTTTTACTTTTATTTTATAGAATAAGACCAAAGCTAGTGATGCATACAATGCGAAAACACAACAGCTTACTACTGTGTTATCTTCATCCTCAGAAAACTCTTCAAATGAGGACAGATCAGAAAAATATGATAATCATGAAGAAAATAATACTGCAGTTGTTGCTCATGATTTGGTTTGTAACAGTATTAAAAACATAGTATTAAACTTATATTGATCATCTTTCGTACATAAATATTTATTTTGTACATAAATATTTATTTGTAAAATAATAATAATGTTTGTTGTCTTTCAATATTGTTGTAGACACAACAACAATCGACTGCTCAATCACATGAATCAACTGAATCAACACGTAATTTAACAATTGCTAAACTTTTAAGACAGTTCGAGGAACAAAAAGAAATAAATGCTCATCTTCGTAAAAGCTTAAAAGAAAAGGAAGCATCAACAGCAACATCGTCATCAGGTAAGAAACAAGTTTAAGTTTTAAGTAATATTATATTTATCCTATGATAAATTGTTTAAACGTATTGATTGGCAGGACAAAATTTCTCAAGATTCGAGAATTTCTCTATTCTGTCAATCAACAATTGAAAAAATATGACAAATATCTAATGTCAATCATTGTTATTTTCATACATTGTTATACATTGTCATACATTGTCATACATTGTCATTGTTATACATTGTTATTTTATAATAAAAATTATATTGTTATTTTGAAATGTGTGTTTTATTTATAGGAATTGAATTATTGGAAAATACAGACAAGGAAAACATACATGCTGAGTTCGAAAACAGAGGTAATATATCATTTTTAAGTTCTTTTTAATTAATACATAAATTATGTGCGATAAATGCAATTGTTTTTACTTCAGCATGTATAATATTTTCTTCTAGCATCTGTAAGCACAGATTCAATGAAAAAGCAATCGAGAGATGTTATTGCCTATGAACAAATCAAACAAAATAAAGCTGGTATTATTTATTATCTTCCTGTTCTTTTTGAACATACATCGATTTTCAAATTTTAGATTCTTTTTTTACAGTAGCCAAAAGTATTTCGCAAAAGAAGTCATGCAAAGATCAATATACGTACTCAAATATCCCGCAACATAACTTGATTAAATCACATTCTCACACACACACACAAAATGAAGCAGAGTTAGAACAAGAATCAAATGAAAATGCAATACATGATTTAGAAGAGTTAGATACTCCACGTCAACTTCACCAATTGTATGGAGAGGATTTTAACGAAGATGGAGAAACGGTATATATTTTCATTTATAATTTATATATAGATAGAAATTATAATATATAAAATATAAATATGTGTGTGTATATTTGATTATGGCAAAGTAGCTTTTTTTTAAAAAAACTATTTTTTTCTCAGATATAAATCCGTATATATATTATTAAATGCTAATTAAATATAATTATTAAGAAATAATTCAGGATTATTTCCATTGTTTACAGATGATATTACTCGGAAATAATATTTTTTGTAAATCTTTGGTCCTACATTATGCTCTTGGTTCTTCAACAAAGACAACACATTTTGTTCGAAAATTGGTGTGTGGGGTGTTTAAAGAAGAAATTATTAAAAAAGAGCCTTTTCAAGTAATCCTTACTGATTATGCACCTCGTAATGTAGGAAAGCAAGCTGAAGTAAAATACACTAATATTGATGTTGTTGCTAGATCAGCAATCATAAGTAAGTTTTATCATACAGAGTGTTCGACAAACAATAATTAAATGATTATATCGCAAAATGGTAGAAAACTTTTCTACTTAGTTTAATTTATTCTATCTCTATGCGGGAGTTGAATCGTTATTTGTCAGACATCCTGTATAGATTGACTCAAACTACTTTTATTGGTATTATTATATTGCAGAATATGTAATTTATTTTTTATTTTCTTTCAGAATATGCCAAAGTAATAGGAAAACTTAAAAAAATGGCCATATATTCGTGCAAAAGATCTCGAGAGAACGTTGTCTCAGACGATTGGCGAACTTAAGCGTGAAACCAATATTAAAAATATTAAATAACTGCCAATAATAAAGTAACTGCCATATATTTAATGCACATTGCATACGATGTAAACTATTTTTTTTATATATTTGACATATTCGTAGTAAGTACAATTTTTGTTTTATAGTTTTCATATATGTCAAACAATGTGATTATAGTACGTATTTTATGTTTATGTTATACTTTAATAATGTTTGTACTTTATATTTGTGCTTTAATAATATGTATGTAATATTTTAATAAAAGAACTAAATAAAAAAATTTATATTCATAAATATATATATGCCTATATATATAGATATAATCTATATATTTTGTGATGTTTGCGCTTTATATATATATATATATATATTTATTTTTATATTATCTTTATTTTGTCCGATAATTCGAAGTCCACCCGTAAACTGCAGGTAGAGTAGGTTAAACTGAGCATGTAATGTTAAAAATGTAATGCTGAAGAAGACTTGCTCGCGCGGATTCGCCGATCTTTTTTTGTTAATATCTCGGTAAATATTAAGAATATCAAAAAATGATACAGGACTTTTCTGTTCAGTTTAACCTACTCTACCTGCAGTTTACGGGTGGACTTCGAATTATCGGACACCCTGTATATATTATATCCATTTACATATAGATGTATCTACTTTTGTATGGACAAAATTGGTATATAATTTTGTATAATTAGATATACATATATCCATTTTGTCTAATTATATATAAGAAGTTTTTTACCGGGGTGTATATATTATGCCACAGTATCATCGATTATAGTGGTTGTTGTGTGTCTGTGTTATCTCTACAACAAAAAATATTAAAAATTAATAATAACTAAAAAACCAATTTTATTCATTAAAATAATATTTTATATCATTAAATTTTTTTTTTCAACAAATTCAACTTGTTCTATTATTGTTAACAACACGGTAAAAAAATTTTTATATAAAATATGTCCATGTATTTTTCTCTCTTATATAATCTTTGTCCATATACAGGAAAAATAAAAATAATAATTGAGAACTAATTAGAAAAACAATTTTTGTATTCTTTTTTATAAAAAGTAAAATTGCAAACGGATTAATATTTTATATTTTATATACGATTATTACATTTACATGTGATTTTATATGAGCATTTTTTCTCTTTTCTCAAACTTCACTTTTTATTTAAAAAATAATGCGAGAATTATCCTTTTAATTATTTTTTAATTTCTCTTATTATTTTTCCTGTATATCATAAAAACAGAAATTATACAAGAGAAACATATATGGACATATAATTATATGAATTTTATATATATAATTATATAGTTACACACTGTTAGTTTTATAATTTTTTTTATATTGTATATATTTATATAAGTTGTTATACGTATGTGAAAAATTTTTTACCGAAAATGCTTTTTGCTACCGTTCTATTCTGACTATTATCGTGATAAGTAACTTCATCGGTCCCCAGGTGGCGACACCATCTTGTTTTAGACTCGCAACTTTAACTGCTCTGTAGTTTACTAGATGGCTACGATGGAGCTTATTTTCTCGTATTCAAAATTGTACCATTACTACTATATCTAGAGTATCGGAGCCGAGAAACCTTAAGATCATACTTCACAGGATCAGTTTCTGTAGGTGGTGATCTCATTTTCCCTCCCTAACATGGGAGTTGACGTAACCATGATGAGGAGAAGCAGTCCTCTTCTCTGAGCGTGAGAATGACAGGAACTCTCAAGTCTCGACTCGCTTCGTGAGTTCTGTCATCAATGATCGTTCGCCCTTCTAAATAGAGTAGAGAGGGGACTACTAAGTAGAAGGGGATGGGAAGCAGGACTTTCTGAGTGGTTATTTTTTTAAATAATAAAATAATATTTCCGATTTTTTTTTCTTAGTATATACGATACTAAGGGGGGCAGTTTTTTTAGCTAATGCTTAAAATAATATAAATCTGAACTAGAATCAAATTTATAAAATATAGATACAGATTTAAACAAAAAGATTGAATTCAATATTATTTATTTAAATGGTAAAGAAATTCTATTTAATTATTACTAATATTGAGAAGCTGATTTTCATCAGCATTAATGGAAAAAACTAATATTGAATCAATTATGAATTTTAAAGCTCCGCAGATGTGTTTTAATATCGAAACATTCTAAACAATTTTACTTAAATAGTTCTGTTCAATGTTTAGGTACCAAGGATAACAGAATGGTTAATACAAGAGTTCCAAAATCAATCGGAAGTACGTATTGGTGCCAATCCGAAATTAATATCCGCATTTACATGGGAGAACATGTTGGGTAACAATAACATTAATCAAACATTTTTTTATCGCGATATTGTTCAATATAATATACCATATACACATTATTTGGATTGCCGAAAAAAAGTTTTTATATTTCAATAAAAATCTATATTTTTATGTACAAAAATATTGCTTTGATTGATTATAATAGAATGCTTTTCGGCTCACTTAAAAATTTCAAAACAATTTACTAAAGTAGTATCATTGGTCATGAAGATAGAAATCAAATCCGAATTCTTCTTTCACGCGACTAACAATCCTATTCGTGTTCAGCGAATTCAGTCGTAAGAATGGTCGCGGTCCATAACGACCTGGTAGACTTGATCTGGCAGGTGGGCCGACCTGAGTACAATTCGCACGCACCGTATCCGCTGGCGGACGAGTACTCTGGCAAACCATGGCAAGAGAAAGTCCAAAATATCCGACTGGAAATGGAGTTCTCGTCGGCCGACGCGCTCATCGTCACCGCCCTAGACGAGATAGCGTGGCTTTTCAACATCCGCGGTTGCGATCTACCGCAGACTCCTTCGGGCCTACGCGATCGTCACTCACGGGTTCCTGCATCTCTACGTATCTCGTCATAAGATCCTGCGGTCCGTCGACATATACCTGAAAATCGACTCCTGCTCCCACGCGAATAGTGACGAGTAGAGCTCGGAAATTACCGAAAAATTCCCGGCGAATAAGGTAAAGAGTGGAACGATAAATCGAGTTTAGAAGATCCGCTTCTAATACAGAAGTAAAACTTACAGCATTCGGTTTTGTTTTGAAAGAAAGTAAAAGAAGTTTCAAGTTGTGTCACAAAATCCAGATATTTTTAAATTGTAAAAATTGATATAATTTGATATCAATAAAACCAAACAAATCGACTTTTATCGTTACAGGTGGCACAATTACAAAGACATTTGTATGATTTAAAAACCCTGTCTCAAGTTTGGAATACAGTTTGGCTCCCGTCGCCGTGTGGCTACTCGCCAGGTGCATCCAAAGAAATATACAATTCCGTAAGTGTGAGAGACAATGGTTTTGCGTTTATTTTGAGTATGAAAGGACATAAAATATGCGTAATCTTCTTCCGAAAAAGCTAAGCCGGCGTCTACAATGAAATTTTAAGCCTTAAGCCATAAGAAATTAACCAATCATATTCGCTTATTCTTCTCAAATTGAACTGTGATTGGTCAATTTCTTACAGCTTACGGCTAACGAGACTTCACCGTCTGCCCATATTTGGAATTCGTGCGTCTCTCTTTTATGGGCCTCGATCCTCTCATTGTGAAGATACGGAACTAGCAATATAGAAGTATTACATATATGCTGATTCCACCCGTTCCTCTTGTTAAATTTTCTACCGTCTAAGGGTGCGTTTTCACTTGACGCTGGGTTTTCAGCGTCAACAGACGCTAGCGTCAAGCGTCAAGTGAAAATGCACCCCAGCGTCAAAATGGTTTAGGCCTAGCGTCATAGCATTTAAGTGTGATCATTGCAGTATAATTGCATAATAATAGCGAGTTTAGATTTAAATTACCTAATCTTAATTCGGTTTAAAAAAAAAAGTCGTATAATCTAAGATATTACGAATGGCAAGCAAAATGTTCAAAAATAATAAATTTAAAAAGAAGGAAGAAGAGTAAAAAACTTCTAATGGTACGTGTGGCAGTGATCAACGAGTTGGAAAGAATGCAGAAAAGACATACACTAAAAAACGTTATTGGGTTGCATCATTACTTGAAAATAGAAAATTGCATGGTTTTTATTATACAATATTTCCCAATATGTTAGAAGACGATACGTTTAGAAATTATTTTAGAATGACTGCTACACAGTTAGGTTAGGTTAGAAGATTTGTTACAAATAGTAGGACCTTCTTTAAGTAGACAGATAACTTCCTTTCGTGAACCAATATCTGCTCCTGAAAGACTGTGTTTGACATTAAGGTTTGTTTTTATATTCTTTGTAATATTTTACTATATTGATACATTGAATGCAGTGACTGGTATAGATTTTTTGCTCAAGCCACTTGGCTTTCAACATATTAACAATCTGTTTACCACTATACTTATATTTTAAACATATTAAATTTTATAGATATTTAGCTGCTGGTGATTCTATGAAATCAATTTCATATCAATATTTAATTGGTGTAACAACAGTTTCTAACATTATTAAGGATACAAGTAGTGCTATTTGGTCTTGCCTTCAAGAAAAGATTCTTCCATCTACTTTGAATAAAGAAGATTGGTTGCGTATAGCAGATGAATTTGATGAGAAATGGAATTTTCCTCATTGCATAGGTGCTATTGATGGAAAGCATGTAGTAATACAAGTAAAATCAATATATACCTTATTTTAAACATTATTCTTTAATTTAATGACAATAATTATTTACAATGGTTTCTTTAGTGTCCTAATAATGCAGGTTCTTCATACTACAATTATAAAAATTCTCATAGTATAATACTTTTGGCAATATGTGATGCAAATTATATATTTACTTTTGTGGACATTGGAGCATATGGTCGACATTTCTCGCTGGATGAATCCAGCTTCAAGCGTCAAAAGTTGTCCGTGGATCCTAACCTATCCAGCGAGAAATGGTTTGTCGATCGATATCAAAATAATGTCGAATTGATGTCGATTGAAAGGTTCATTTCTCGCTGGGTATACGTTATCGTGCCTTTATGTGGATTTTTTGAGTGCCGTATCAAGTCTTCAAATAAATAAATCATTTAAGTCGAAGAAGACGTTTCAAGTAGGGAAAAAATGTTTGGCGAAGAAGAAGTAAGTAAAATATTGTTATAATTATTTATAATTTAAACAAGTGTATATTTTAATAATTAAACTTGCATGAAAATATCTGTAGCTCTTCTCGACATAATCTGTTTCATATGTCCCTTTTTACCAGCTTATAAAGTAATATATGCACTATTTTAATTTTTAATAGGAACTGGAAATGGTTTAGACATGTGGACTCTGCGAAATGATAGTTTCTACAAATGATATAGTTACTCATTTCTGTTTGAAAGGATATTCAAAATATTTTGTAGATAATTCTACATTATATTTTTACCCGATGACAGGTACATTCAACAATATAATTTTGATAATTATGTAGTTTAAGAATTTAGGGCAGTTTAACAAGATTAAAAACATTAAACAAGCATTTTATAAATGCTTAACATTATACAAACTGTCTATGGCTGCGTTCCGATATTTACCGCCAGTACTGAAAATCTATAGTGTATGTGACACGAACTATAGATTTTCAGTACTGGCAGTGAATATCGGAACGCAGCCTATATATAATGCTTTATTGCAGCTGATGGGTAAAATATTATTTAAAAAAGTGTAAATAAAAATGAATGCAGCAAATATCTTTAATAAGGAAAATTTGTCAGTTAAATGCTACGTAGAAACTATCATTTCGCAGAGTCCACATGTCTGAACCATTTCCAGTTCCTATTAAAAATTAAAATAGTGCATATATTACTTTATAAGCTGGTAAAAAGGGACATATGAAACAGATTATGTCGAGAAGAGCTACAGATATTTTCATGCAAGTTTAATTATTAAAATATATACTTGTTTAAATTATAAATAATTATAACAATATTTTACTTACTTCTTCTTCGCCAAACATTTTTTCCCTACTTGAAACGTCTTCTTCGACTTAAAAAATGCAAATAAATTTATTGAAAAATATAATGTAATAAATATGTAATAAATAATTGATGTATTAATAAATAAATAATATAATATGTAATTATTTTTTATTCTTCTTCCTTCTTTTTAAATTTATTATTTTTAAACATTTTGTTTGCCATTCGTAATATCTTAGATTATACGACATTTGTTTAAACCGAATTAAGATTAGTTAATTTAAATCTAAACTCGCTATTATTGTGCAATTGCACTGCAATGATCACACTTAAATGCTACGACGCTAGGCCTAAGGGCTATCACACACAAAATACATAGCGTAGCATAACATAAGACATAACATAAGACTGCTGGACCAATAAACACCTAGAAAAAAGCCGCCATATTGATTTACATAAGATGCGCATTGGTCCAGCGGTCTTATGTTATGTTTATGCAACGCTATGCATTTTGTGTGCGATAGCCCTAAGGGCTATAGCACACAAAATGCATAACGAAGCATAAGCATAGCATAAGGGCTATCGCACACAAAATGCATAGCGTTGCATAAACATAACATAAGACCGCTGGACCAATAAACACCTAGAAAAAAGCCGCCATATTGATTTACATAAGATGCGCATTGGTCCAGCGGTCTTATGTTATGTTTATGCAACGCTATGCATTTTGTGTGCGATAGCCCTAAGGGCTATAGCACACAAAATGCATAACGAAGCATAAGCATAGCATAAGGGTTATCGCACACAAAATGCATAGCGTTGCATAAACATAACATAAGACCGCTGGACCAATGCGCATCTTATGTAAATCAATATGGCGACTTTTTTCTAGGTGTTTATTGGTCCAGCGGTCTTATGTTATGTTTATGCTACGCTATGTATTTTGTGTGTGATAGCCCTAAGACCGCTGGACCAATGAGCATCTTATGTAAATCAATATGGCGACTTTATGCTGTGTGCTCATTGGTTTAGCGGTCTTATGCTTATGCTGCGCTGTGCATTTTGTGTGTGGAGGCCTTAAGCTATTTTGACGCTGGGCATTTGTTTACGACATTTGTTTAAACCGAATTAAGATTAGTTAATTTAAATCTAAACTCGCTATTATTATGCAATTATACTGCAATGATCACACTTAAATGCTATGACGTTAGGCCTAAACCATTTTGACGCTGGGGTGCATTTTCACTTGATGCTTGACGCTAGCGTCTGTTGACGCTGAAAACTCCAGTGTCAAGCGTCAAGTGAAAATTCACCCTAATACTCGTAATTTCACATTTTCCTGTGCCATAACCTCTTACGTATTTTATTAATCATTACTTTCTCCGCATAGTACTTGTAAATTTATTACTAAAAGTATGATCTTTGGTTTCAATTTTAAATTGATGATGATAACGTTAATGAAGAACTATATATTTAAAGAATAATTATTAGTTGGTAAAATAATTCTTTTCGAGACGCCATATTGTATAAAGTGTAAAACATGTTTAAGCATTAATGCGGTTCGTGTGCACCATGCGTGAGTCGGAAAGCGTCAAGAATCGTGTGATACACGACGATGTTGTTTGAAATAGTCATTTATCGCCGGCACGAGCTATTACTGTTGTAACGCAACAATTCGTGAAGTTATGATTACGATGAGGAACACTTGCCGCCAAAGCGGCTTCAACTCCGTTGGGATAGCTATAAACAAGATTCTGTACTTAGGTACGTTGATGCTGATGAATCTTTGCATAAGCGTAAACGCTAACAGCAGTGTCGCTGATGCCGTCAAGTGCCAGTTCGGCAAGTCGATACGTAAACAGGTGTCAGCGGAACCCCTGAACGGCATGTGCCTGCAAGACAGCGTGTCACACTTGTCAAAGACGCTGCGATCCACCATCGACGAAGAACTCTGCGCTTCCTCGTTCCAGAAGACACTCAATCGGATGGAGTTCGTGAATGTTTCCAGCAGTTTAGATGCAAAACTGAGTGCCTTAGTTGATAAATTTAACAATAAACTTATGTCACACATGGATACCTTTAAGCAAGTCTACAAAGTTATATACCACATATTGGCACGCAATCCAATTCCTGCCATTTATTCTAGTCAAATAGTCGATTATGATATGATGGAGATGAACAGAGTTTCAGATATGTGTTCTGATATCATGAAAGGTATCTATTATTAAAACAATGTGATTCTTGTGCTTTATCCAGATGACGTGATGTATCATTAAGTTTGTTTACAGAACTTGCAATACAGTTGAGAGGCCAAGAGTGGAAAAACATACGTATACTGCCAATAAATGATCCAGATACAATGTGTGGACCACCAATATTGGCTCACAATCTCGGATCTCTTTTATTATCCCAGTACTGTCCTGAAAAAAATATCATTTTGTTTCTGGAACATGGCACATTCATGTCTGAATCAGAGCTAGCTTTGATTCAACTAACAGCCAAAACTATTATAGATATGCTTTCTGAAACAGATAATATTACTGTTGTGGGTCTTACTAGTACCACTCCTCTACTTTGTAAAGATGATTTGTTAAAGGCGACGGACATTAATAAGTTTCACTTGATCCGTTATATTGATGGTTTAACTAGAACAGGTAATTAAAAACGAGTAAAACTTTTTTATTTATTACTCATAGTATCACGATTTGTTACTTTTCATTCAATTACTTCCAGTCTATCTATTTTGTTTAAGTCTTGTTATTGTTTCTATTAGCAAAACTTTTCCATTTATATCATGTGCGAAATGAATTAGGAATCTAATTCAGATCGTTTGTTTAACGAACAATTGTCTAGCTCTAACTTGTCCGGTACTTTATAACATCTTATTTAAGTGTACACACACTCTATATATATATATATATATATATAGAGAGAGAGAGAGAGAGAGGGGGGGGGAGGGAGAGTACTTAGATATATTGATTTCATACTGAATTTTCTTTCAGATTCAAATGATGTAACAAAGATTGATTTTAGAAAATTAACACAAAATTTAAGAGGTGAAGTGCTTATTATACATTTGACCAGTAAACAAAATGTTTCAAATGTACAAAGAATTTTTGAAATAATTTCGGGAAAGTTTAAAACCTATCTTAAAACTGTTATTGTTACAGGTAAACTGTTTCATTACTTTACTTTAATCACGTGGAAAATGTTTTTATATCATAATTTATTTTTAGACCAACAACCGTCCACTGTTATTAAAAAATTAAACAATGACAGTATTATAATTTTTCCAATGCAAAATTTTCTTGGATATGAGATAGGAAAACTATTTTCTTGTTTGCAATGTCCTGATCACCATAAGAAAGAATTTTATGTCTCAGACCCATACTTTGAGCCATATAGCAAAACGATGACAATATCTATCGAACACGTCACAGAGACTGCATTACTATCTTTAGATATAAAACTACGTGATTTTCTTGATGACATAACGTATTTTAACGTTGGTCCGAACATATATTCTATATTCTTTGATAGCAAAGGAGTGGTTTGGATGCATAAAAATTTTCCCAGGATAGAGACAATAGTTGAGCAACCGCTTAAAGTACATTTGCAAGATATTGAAAGTATAGATAGTCGAGCAGTATTGAAAATGATAAATGAGAACCAAGGAATCATGGATTTAAAGACGAAGTTAGGCGAGCAGGTAAGATAATATATTCATAAACATTTAAAAATGTAATAAAATACATGATATTTTCCTTTATACGATATAGAAGCGGTATAGATGGAAACACTTAATTCATGATTTAATAATATGCCTGGTATCAACGACTGAGGAAGGAATATTGCCTGTCGTGAGAAATGTACCTCTTCTGCCAGCGAATATATTACATCATCGCCTCGATCTTATGCTTCAAACTGTCGTCGACAAAGACACGCTTTGCATTTACAGAAACAAGATTGTAACTTTATGTAAGAAAATAAAATCTTTTGTTCTACAAATTATTGTTTATATAAAATTTATAAATTTTAAAAAATTTGTCTTTTTTTAGCAACGGGCGTAATTTATCTATCACCATGGTGCTTTCAGTCTCCCATGGAACAATTGAAATTATTGGAAACAGGTTCAACTGTGAATGTGCAAAGCTACATGGCATATTTAAAAGATGTAACGGGTCTTTTAGCTAATCCCGGTTTACATCCATCTGTAAAATCAGACGTAGCGACGCTAGCACAAATTTTAGAACATTTCAAAAAGCAGCACATTGACAGTTTGTTAAATAAATTTATAATAAGAAGGTAATTATAATATTATTATTTACATATAATTATCAATAGAGTAATATTTTTACATTTTATTTGATTTTGTCATTTTAGATACATTGTTAGTACGGTTAGTGGAGTGTTAGAAATATTTCCAGGAATGATATTAGATTTTGGCTTTGATCCAAAAAGGCGAATGTGGTATGGAAAAGCACTGGAACAATTTGATAAGATAATCTTAACTCCACCTTACTTAGATGCAGGTGGATCAGGATATGTAGTCACTCTGAGTCAAACTGTGAGATATTCTGTGGGGGCTAATGGAAGCACAAGTTACGCGATTGCTGTCTTGTCTATGGATGTTACAATAGGTTATATTATGAGATTGTTGCTGGAAATGTTTCCGTTCTGTCGTGGTGCAACTATAAAATGTTTCCTGATGGATGATAAGGGCTATTTGGTATCACATCCGAAGTTGTTAGAAGCGACAGACAAGATCGAACAGCAGCATTTAACGCACAAGGAACTCTTAGTGGCTAACGACATATTGAATCATGGATTGTTTGTGAAAAAGAAATCATGTGCTAGCTACTTAGATGGCACTGTGCAAAGGTACTATCAGTTTAACACGTCGCTCGACGAAGTGCTCACTAATATAGCACATGGCGAGCATTGTGTTAAATATCAAGTAGCTGCTGTACCAGGTACCAATGTATTTCTTGGTGTTGTCAATATGACGACTCAGTGTAATTTGCTTGGAGCTTTTTGTCCGTGCAGCACAGTAAGCACACAATTTATTGCATTTTTTAATTTTAAAATATTTCTAAAAATATTTACTACATTGTATCTATTTGTTTAATGTTACAGATGGATCATTCGTGTTTGAATTGCAAAAGTATGGAACAAACTGGTTGCGAGTGTCCTTGCGAATGCTCTTTATATTCTTCTAGTTGTGCACAACAAAATATCGACAATCTGGATCCTTGTCCGCCTATGTACGAGCAAGGTTCGAGCTTACAAACTCCATGGATAGACTCTATGAATTTAAAATCATGTCCATCTACTAATTGCAAATCATATACGACGGAAAGAGACTGTTTGGGCATCGCGGATTGTCAGTGGTGTCATGTCGACACTGATGGAGAGACTCCCCTGCAACATCCGTTTTGCTCTGATATGTCCGTATGCTTTAAGGGAATTTTTGGATCTTTGATACCTTACAGCGACGGCACTTACAGTAAGTTCGACCTTTCTCACATTTTTGTTCATTTCCATTAATCATCAGACCAAAATTTACAAAATTATACGTTTCCAGATTCGCAATCGGCAGATGAAAACTCAGTACGAGAATGGCCGTCAGTTGGACCGGTAGCTGGTGGAATTCTTGCACTGTTCTTGATTATAGGCGTCATTCTGTTCTGCTACAGACTCCGATCGGTGCATTCGAGTCTGGAGCATCAGTGTTTGCATCTCCATACCTCGCCCGATATATTGCGTATGACGCATATCGAAGGCGATCCAGAACCAGCAGAATTGGATCAAACTAAAAATAATTTGGATTGTCTCGTGAGAGATAGTGTCGCGTCTGTTTCACCGTACAGAGTTTCCACCAACTACAGAAGACCACCCGGTGGAGACAGTGATCATGGGTACAGCACAATGACACCTCACGATGATTCCGAACAACAAACATTCGCCTCCGAACCCTTGTTAGTTATCGACAATAACTTCGAGTTGGATTTGACTAAACAATCCGACACTAGAATGCCTTCCCCTACGACATATTTAGGGTCGCCACATCATGTTTTGGCGCCTGTGACTGTCCATCGCGATATGGAAACGAATTACTGTTGACTGATGAAACTAAATTTACTGCCATTTATTTAAAAGGATAAGAAATTTCTTCGAAACATTGAAAGAGAAATCACAGTTGCTTTTTTTCGCACATATAAATCTCAGGATATAAGAATTAAATGGTATCACCTGTAGTGACTTATTTTATTTACGATTTACAATGCGGAAGATATTATTGTATTAGTTTACTACAAAACTTTATTCTTTTTATTATTAAGAGATGAAAAGTACGAATTTTTTATTACACTTGAAGACTTGAATAATTTTTATAAACTTTATACGAATACTAAGGCCTTCCACGCAAGTGCTAATGTTTGACAGAGTACTAAAGCTTTCTGAAAAAAGTATTAAAAACGATTATGAAATTTTATGAGAAAACTCAGATAGTTATTATTGAGCGAGGAACTTAAAGTTTTATACGATTTTATAAATAACGAATTATACAATATATCCACATATAATTCTAAAATTATAAAAGTATATAAGTCGTATAAGACTTATATAATAATAATAATTATATAAGTCGAGCACAAAATCTAGAAATGTAAAATGTAAAAGTATATTATTTTAGACAAATAATGTAGCTTGTAATATTTTGTAATAGCAAGTAAAATCTTTATGTAGTAAGACACTAATAGCATATTCAAGTGCTTGCGTACGGAGCGTATTAATTAATAGGGTGTACAATGTAATAAGTGAGACACTTGAGAAAAGAATTCAGTACTTTAAAACAATGATGTTACATACTGTACATAAAGTAAGAGATTTAAATTTCTTAGTTATTGTTGTTATTAAGTACAGAAAACTTAATGCGTAAAATATTTATATTGGTACGGCAGCAATTTCTTTAGATAAGTGAATTTTAGCTTACTGTCTGAAATACTACCATTACACGTTCCGTGACTGAATTATATGATTGAAGATTCTATCAATGGTTAACAACACAACGATGATGAAAAACTTTTTGTTTTTTGAATTTTTTTAATGATATAAGACTGCCAGCGGATTATTATTGCTCCATGACTTATTTTTAGAAATGTCAATCCTTTTTTTTTCTTTAGATTTACAACGTACTTATTATCATGATTTACATAAATGACAGTGCCAAAACGATAAAAATATAAATTGTGTAAAGTAATTTTAGAAAACTATACATATAGACTTTATAGGGTACTATACTTTTTATTGTTATTTTCTACTGTATCTCTGTTCTCTTATGCGAATATATTTAAGTATTTCTTTTAAGGTGATGTTGTAATGAGAGAGAGAGAGAGAGAGAGAGATATCAGTGCAAAAAAATCATCGCGATGAAAATAATGAAACAAGAAAAGAATAAGAATCTGAAATATGTCAACGAGAAAGCATGTAAATTTCAGTCATTCTTATCGGTACAGAGCTATTGATATAAAACAAATTTTAATGTCTGAATGAATATTTTTATAAAAGAATATTGTTAAAAGTAAACTATGCAATCGCGATGAGAACAAAATTTATATTTTATATTATTATGATAGTTACAGTACAAACTTTTTTATGAAAGTATTATTTACAGTTTTACGATTAACGTATTTTATTGATACAATACAATACACTTTCGTTTGCGTATCTTGCGTAATACGTATATTTAACAAAGTAACATGATCGTAATAGACTTTTTATTTCCTTTTTATTTCCAGTTTTTAGTTAGAAAGAAGAAAAGCGGCAAATATATATAGAAAATATTAGGATGTAACCAAGTCTTGCACAACTGGCTGATCCATCGGACAGCAAATTAAACATCTCAGCAACTGAGTTAATAAATTGATGCAATTTGAAATCTATCAAAGCATTTAGAGCTAGAGTTTTTTATTTGCTAATGATACTAATTCTAATCGATGTACATACGTTTTAGCATATGTTTACCACCTTCATTGTATAAATAAAATCAAGTTATTAGTTTGAAACATCTTGTATCGTCATAATATCGTAGGTCAATTTTTGTAAATTCTCTTACTCCAATTTGTATGGAACATTTATTCCATACGATGATACTCGGTACAATGACCATTATTTGAATCTAGAAAGTGACTGTTTCATATAAATTTTATAAGAGAATTTGCAATGCTTCTAAATTTTATAAGAGAATTTGCAAAAATCGGTGTATGATATTACGACGATATAGGATTTCAAACTAATGATTTGATTTTATTCATACAATGAAAGTTGCCATGCTAAAACGTATGTATATCGCTTAGAATTAGTATTACTAGCAAATAAAAAACTCTGACTCTAAATGCTTTGAGATTTCAAATTGCACCAATTTATTAACTCAGTTGCTACTGAAATGTTTAATTTGCTGTTCGATGGATCAGCCAATTGTGCACTTGGTTACATCCTAATATTTTATATATATATTTGTCGTTAACTGTAATAAAATTGAAAACTGTAGGAAATAAAAAGTCTATCATTATACTATACTATATTATACTATAAAGTGTATCCCAAGTCCGTCGTTACAATAATAGTAGTCATCATAAAAACGAACATCAAGACATTTCTCAGAAAGAACCTCACGTATATCAGACAAAAAAAAATAATAGACAATTATTATGACGAAACGCGATTTCACACTCCATGTTAATGATTTGAATTTATTTGTACACTGAAGATGGCCAAAATTCATGTGCCGAACGATTAGAATTAATATTAGCACATAAAAAACCCAGCTCTGACTGTAAATGCTTCGATTTCAAATTGTATTATTTTTCGAACGTAAGGGCCCAGTTTCTCAAGATTTTGAATTTGAGTAAAATTATTACATTTACATACAACACACTTGCTACTACATATCATCAACGAGGGTGTTGTGTATTCAGCAAGTTGTGCAGGTCTGACTTGTGCCAACAATGACAATGACATGAACGTGAGATATACGTACACCATTTTGACTGGTACTTACACAGAAAGCTAACGTCCGTTAATGTATTGTTATCGCTAAGAATGCAGGGTAAAATACCGTTTTATATTGATCTTTTTTATCATGTGTACAAAATTCATGCTGAATGAAATTTTATATATTGTATTAGTATCTTTTACTATTAAAGTCTGCATTTTACTATTAAATAAGAAATACATTATTGCCTTGTATCCCTTTCTGTGCAAAAATACTGTGAGAACGCGTTTTGATTCTACAAAAAGGGAAATATATGGAGGATGCTGCGTCTCTCGCATACGCAAAATGAACATGAGATACTTTTATTATATTATTCTTCTTTATAACTAATTCAGTACGAGGTACACTGATGAACAAGAATATCATGCTGACTAAGGTATAAAGTCCGGATTCTTTCTCAAGATTACAAAACCTTCCATGATCGGTGTCAACGGTATGTACTCTTCGGTAGCGAGTTCCGCTCTCTCGCCGTATGCCAACAACACCGGTGTGGTGTGCGTTTGGAAGCCCGTGATAGTTTTCGGTTTGCCCGCTTGACCGACGACATCAACAGCAAGTCCGACTCTTACCGGTACGGCCAGTGGATTCAGATCCTCATCGAATGTCACCAACATCCTGGGTTGCATTGCAGCAGCCAACGTGTACAAGAGGTAATGTGAACGTCCAAGAATAACTGAAAATATATTATAATGTTAATTGAAACGAGTCATGATAGCTTAATGTTAGAGTTTTCTTTATGTATGATGGATCTGAAAATATTTGGTGAAGAAAAAGTCACATGAGCAAACAGAATCAAAATTCTCCTTTGAAAGGTCATGGATCTCTGCAAACTGATTATTAAAGGAACTCGTTATGAGAATAGGGAGGAATCTTTGTATCTATCGCATAAAGAATATATACTCACTATTTTTTACATCCAAGAAACCGATCAGTGTCGACAGAAGACCAGCAAGAGCGACGGGACTGAGCAGCTGTCTATCGCTGTGATAGGGCGACAAGGTAAGCGTGCCTTTGCCCAAATGCGTTAAACCTTGTGCGATCCGCACCATAAACAGATTGTTGGGATCCTTCGCGTGAAACTGAGCCAGCTGTCTCAACATCGCGGCCAATCGTGCGTTATTCGTGCCGGCGCCGACCAAACCCATGGCGAATATCGCGTTGTGCGCTACCTCGGGGTCACTATCGTGCGAGAATTTGGACAGCGTATCCAAGATATTCAGTTTCGGATTCGATACCGATATGAGACCCAGGGCGAGCGGCACCGAGCGGCGAATCACGGGCTCGCAATAACGCAGCAGGTGGCCAAAGGTTCTGTAAGCCATTTCGGCACCTATTTCCTCTCCCATGGCAATCAGGGCAATGCCGAGGACGGCGATAGCCTGCCTGGAGCTGAGGTCCTTCTCCTTCTCCTCCTTCTTTTCCTCTTTCTTATCTTTGTCCTTGCGCTCGCTCTTTTCCTCCTTTTCGTTGCTCGACTCGTAGTGCTCCGAGCAGATGTGCAGCAAGTGCTGGATCTTGAGAACATTCCCTGTGCCGGCGTACGCACACACCTCCACCAGCGTCATCGACATCGACCTAAACGGCTCGTGAGCGATCTCTAGAGCCGCTATGATAGCTTCCGCCGCTTCCTGCTTACCCAAGAAGCACAATCCCAAGCCGAGCGCCAAGAATCGTGCGTACGTATCTTTAAGATCAGATTCCGACTTATCCATCAGCGTGTGCATAATCGCCGTGGTGACATAAGCGTTGCAGGAACCAGCGGCGACCATGCCTAATGCTAAACCAGTCATACCCAACACTTCCCAACTCGACTTGGTGTCGCTGAGGACTGGCGTCAGCAAGCCCAGCACGCCTTCTCTGTTGGAGCCGGCATACGCAATACCGAGGCCGACAATGGCGCCGATACGCATAGTGTTACTACTATGCAACACGTAATCGGAGAGCAGAGCCAAAGCAGGATCGCATTCGTTCCTAACACCGCAATTGACGATTCCACAGGCCAACAAGGCGCCGGACTTGATATAGTCCTCCGACGAGTAAAGATACTTATCAATCGGCGTCAAGCCGCCATCGACATCCCACAGTAGAATCAGACCTAGGGAAGCGGTCGCGCTTAACATGCCGTGCTCCTTGTTTTTGTACAGCCACTTGTTACCGTCTTCAATCAGCAACTTGTCGTGGCCAAACGCGGCGTTTACAAAACCGTTGACGAAGCTTGCCGCGAGATTTTGCCGTGCTGAGTCAACCTGGCCGCCACCGAATGGCGGTCGTGAGTTCTCCAGATGAGATTTGTAAACATCCTCAGGTGTCTTTGGCTCCATTATGTCTAATTCACGTGCCAAGTTCAAAAAGTGATTGTTCAAGTGGGAGTTGGACATTATCTCGAACAAATCGTCGTCCTCTATTGTAGCTTCGTGTAGCTCTAGAAAGATTTGCTGGCGACCAAGCATGAAGGCCAATTGTTTTTGCACGGAACTGAGAAAAAAAAAATATATAAAGATTTCAGCCTCCTCCTTGGAAAATATCAATCATTTAAAAATATTCTTAGTAAAAACTTAGTAAAAACTGAGTTATTAAATTTCTAAATAAAAAGTTAGACTTACAGATCTCGACAGTTCGTGAAGATCGATTCGATGAGTGGTAAATCGTTCAGTTGCATCGCCAGCCTGATCGCTTGCGGGTATTGACCGAATTTTCGATATAATTTGCAGGCGACATGAAGGAGAGTGCTGTTCTCTGGGTCGGCTACATACGATACGCAGCTCGTAAGGTAGAGACACACTCGCTGATACGCACTTTCGTCGACGTACTGTTCCAGCAGGTCCAGCCTCTCGATCTCCATTAGCAGGTCGCATGCTTCCGTTTCTGCATTATGTGCCATGTTGTAAGGTACAATCTCATGTACCAAAGCAATCAATTTTTTGTTCGTCGCTTCAACATTTTCGCCCGTAACCTCATCCCATTCTCCTGCCAGTTCTCCCGACAAATGCCTAACATATTCATGGCCCCATTCACCGATTGCTAGTGCCGAGCCCGTGAGCCTATATTTCAAGCAATCGCGGCCCTCGCCCATAGTCATTGCCAAAACCGAAATGATGTCCGAACATAATTCCTTACATTTAACATTAGTCATCTTTTCATGAATGCTTTTCATGGTATCGTAGTGAGGTCGCATAAATTTCAACGGCTTTGGAACACTCGTCATTGAGGTCGTTGATGCACGAATATGTGAACGCAAGGATTCTAACGCAGGATAATGTAGCTTGGTATTGGCATCCTGTAGGCGCTCCACAAGCATAGTTAATTCCTCCTGTAGAAGTTTATCTTCTTCCGACTGAAATACAAAATCCATTTTCATATTATTTATTTTCATAGTTGTTCATACACATATATACACACATACATGCATTTGTACACACTTACATACATACATATATATATGTAGAATGTATAGGTAAGTATAGGATCTAAAGATGTTACAAACTATTATTTCTAAAACTAAGCGAAACATTTTTGTTTTATCAAATGTTTGGTATCAAAAGTAACATATGATAAAGTTAGTTTTAGATGGTGTTATTAATCTTACTTCAAGGATATCTGGATTTTTATTTTTATTTTTTGCTTTGATTCAGAAATAATTTATTGTAATGCAATATAACATCTATTATAATTGCAATATAACATCTTAAGTATGCATGCATGTACATACACATATACGAATGAAATATTAAACTATATAATTCAACTAATATAATTCAAAAAATTCTTAATGAAAAAAAAATACTTTATTAAAGTATTTTGAATAACTCTTGAGATGAGACAATTTAATTTGTATTCGTACATCTCTATTTTTGACTTGAGATTTTGTTCGATCAAAAGTAATGGTTCATTAAGCGACAGTGTGTCAATTTCCAAAAAAGACTGACATCTGAAATGATATATATTAAGGAACAAAAGAATTAACTTGCATAAAGACTCGGAACTTTGAAATGTACAAAAATTCACACAAATAACATTATCAGGCATTCAAGATCCATCCTATTCATAAAATGATATGTTATTTATTTGTTGATTTTATATTATATTATATACATATATATATATATATATATATATATATATATATATATATATATATATATATATAATTATATATATTTAAAATATTTAAAATATATATATTTCTTGTACACACATACACACACACACACACACACACACACACACACACACACACATACACATAAATAAAAGTCTCTAATCTTCTCTAAACGTTAAAGCTACAACTCACTTACAAGCGATTTGAAGCATTCTTCTTTCTTTTAATGAAGAAAAAACGTTTCAAAGCATTGTAACGTGAAGTGGATTGTAGATTAAGATATAAATTATTATCTTAATATATTAACTTAATTAATGTATCATGACCATTTTTTATTTAAGCTTTTATTATTTTATTTAAGCTTTTATTTATTCAACTTTTTAAAATAGAAAAATCATTACTAAAAAAAATAAAAAAAATCTCGAATCATTTAATAATAACTAAAACTTGTTTAGAAAAAATTTACTTAAAATTAATTATAAATTACAAGAACATTGACACAACGGTTATATTTACATATTAACTGACAGAAATTACAAATATGCAGATTTAATTAATTATCAATAATCAAATTAAACTAATCTTCGATAACAATGTTACTGTCATCAATATCTGGTGCAGGTTAATTTCTCACCAAATCATTTTTATCATCTTCCTTGCCATTCTTCACCTCTTTGATCGGTTTTGTTTCCGTTTTGGTACTCTCCGGCATTTTATTCACTTATTTTCTAAACAGATAAGAAACAAACACACGATTTCTTCTTCAATTAGCCACAGCTTGATATTCGAAGTTAATATGAACATTCAAGGAGTTTTGCGAGTCACCATCATGGATATACTATATAGAGTGGCGACTATAGATCTCATATAGTGAATTCCATGGTGGAAAGAAACAAGGTGAACCGTTCCGAAGGATGCGCAATCGTCCAACAACATGGCGGTAATGGCGGATCTGTAGGAACCAATCAAAATTTGATCCAAACTGAACCGTAACCATAACAACATTTAAAACAACATTTTAATGCAGCATGCATGCAACTTTTTCAGCTATTTCGAATACACTATAATAACATTTGAATTTTCCGCCACAAAACTGGATCAAATTTCTATTGGTTACCTATACATCACGTGGGTTATCATGCGCAACGGTTCACCTTGTTTCTTTCCACCATGGTGAATTCGTCGCCTGCACTAGTGTACACTGAGTGTATACTGAGTACAAACGTTCCCAGTGCAACGTGTTTGGCTGCGTTCCGTTTCACGCATGATGCGCGCATGATCTATAGTATACGTAACGTGTACTATAGATAAATGCGCGCATATGCGTGAAACGGAACGCACCCTTTAAGGTGCAATTTCACGCAGCGAGTAAAAGCTGGCGTTTTACCCCCTCTCCACCGCCACGCAAGGCAGCGATAAAAAGCTATTCGCTTTCGCCTCTTACCTTTTCATGGAGCGAATAAAAGCTAGCGTTTATCCCCATTCCACCGCAAAGCAAACCAGTGTAAAGCCGACGGCACACGGTACGAGTTTTCGTAGTAGATCGCATACGAGTTAGCCACTAAGCACGAGAGTGAGAGAGAGCGAAAGACGCTCGCTTTCTCTCGCTCTTATGCGTAGTGGCTAACTCGTATGCGATCTACTACGAAAAATCGTACCGTGTGCCGTAGGCTTTAAACGCTGTCCGCTTTCGCCTCCTATTGGCTGCGTTCCGATATTCACTGCCAGTACTAAAAATCTATAGTTCGCGTCACATACACTATACAGCGATACAACGATTTTCGACAGAGATGACTAAAGGTTCCTTTTCATGCGTCGCTGAATCGCTCGAATTTTAGCGACAAAACTCATCGATCGCTGTTTTCTTTTGGCGATCATGAAAATAGAATGCGCGATAAAAACTAGCGTCATTATAACAATTACAGCTGACTTTCGTTTCACAGTCGACAATTTATTTTGAAAACTAAATAATGTCATTTACTGCCAAGTATAACGAGTGGTACAGTCGTACTATTCAATATGTACAAGAACACCATGAATGGCAAAGGAAATGTTTAGAAGTGAAAAAACAAGAAGAAATTAGAAAGAAACGACTGTTTAGTGCAGCATTTGTTGCGATTATGTGTTTTGATAGAAAAACATATAAAAAAAAAAGATTTTGGGAGACTCCTATTTGTGCACAACGAAAATTTCATGGCTTTTATAATGCAATTCTTCCATCACTTCGATTAGAAAATATAGGCTTCCATAACTATTTCCGGATGTCAGCGACAAAATTGGAAGAGTTGTTTCAATTAGTTCAATCTGACTTAACGAAAGAATATTGTGTGAGACAACCAATTGCTGCGAAAGAAAGATTAATGTTGACCTTAAGGTATGTAATAATGTTGATGATTAATATTGACCTTAAGAGGTATGTAATAAAAAATAAGCATTCCTGATGAAGCACTTAAAATGTGACGAATTTTTATCTCTTAATTCTTTATCAGAAACAAAGCACTACAGAACAAAAGTTTAAACAAAAATTGTTTGATTTTAAGGTTTTAATTTAAATAATGTTTTGTTCAGATATCTGGCTTCAGGTGACTCTATGACGTCGATGCATTACCAATATCTAGTGGGACTGACTACAGTAAGTGTAATTATATCGGAAACTTGTGCTGTTATATGGAAAAAGCTTTGTCCTCTGGTTCTCCCATCGACTATAAACACTGAAGAATGGTTACGTATTGCTAAAACCTTCAACGATGCTTGGAATTTCCCTCATTGTATCGGGGCTATAGATGGAAAGCATGTGGTTATTCAAGTAAGATTCCTGTTAAACAAAATTGAATATATTTAGTTAAATTCGTTATTCTGAAACACTGTAAACTAATATATTTTTTTCTTATTATAGTGTCCCAATAACTGTGGATCTATGTACTATAACTACAAAAATAGCCATAGTTTAGTATTATTAGCTATCTGCGATGCTAACTATGTATTCCGTTTGGTAGACATCGGTGCTTATGGGCGAAGAAGTGACGGAGGCATCTTTAAAGATTCCATAATGGGTACAAAGTTGGAAAATAAACAACTAAATATTCCAGAAGCAACACCTATTTCGGATGAAAGAGAGATCCCCTTGCCATATTGTATTGTCGGTGATGAGGCGTTTCCATTGACAACGTACTTGCTTCGTCCATATCCTAAACAGAAACTTACACCACAGAAACGTATTTTCAATTACCGTTTAAGTCGTGCTAGACGAGTAATTGAAAATAGTTTTGGTATCTTGGTCAACAAATGGCGCATTTTTCGTAAGCCAATAATAGCGAATGTATCCACTACAACGCGTATAATACAAGCATCTATAGTTCTTCATAATTGGATGCGTAAAGATGATCTGAACAATTGTCCAAATCTTTCGTACATTGAATCACACTTAGTTGATCCAGAATCTGAAATTGGATCCGTTGTATATGACACTTGGAGAGATGTGACAGGTACGGCATTTTTTGACATTACTCGTGCGGGTACTAATACAAGCACTCGAACAGCAATAGAAGTACGAGAAGAATTTTGTGCTTACTTTAATAACGAAGGTGCCGTTAGCTGGCAGAATGATTATTTGTAAATCATATTGATAATTAATAATTTTTTTAATTTTAAATAATTGTATAAGAAATTCGTGTACTTTATATATTTTTTTTCAAGACATGATATAATAAATAATAATAATTAATAAGAGGTTATTTCTTTATTTATTTAGAATTAGTGAGCCCAACAATCAAAGGCAATTAACATAACATCATATATAATAGAAGCAGTTTTTAAGAAACTAAAATAACATTCTTTAACTAAAATAACATTCTTCAATAAGCCTAATAAGTAACATAAAATGTAATAAGACTGAGCATACTGTTTCTCTTTGGTTTTTCTAAATATAATATTTTTATATTATACTAACATTTTATATAATTTTAAATATTTTTTATTATTTAATAATTATAAATATTTAGATAAAATATTTGTTACGTTTTATGAAATCAATATCAATTTGTATATTTCTTTTTTTCTTTATGAATATACGTATGAATATTTAACATGATATCACTTCTCGTGTTATCGTTAAGTGAACGTAATTCATGCCCAATCATGGTCAAAAATGCATCAACAGCATCCATAGGAGGTGGAGGTGGTGGAAAAACAGGTGGTGCAGGAAACTGTATAGCTGGCTGTGGTGCGCTTAGAGCGTCAGCTAATCTGTCGATTGCTTCTTCTTTGGTTCTACTTTTCTTCCGCTTCGATGCTTGAGTTTGATCTTCTGGGGCTTCATTTTCATCATGCTCGTCGTTATCATCATCACTCATATTAATATTTGACACAGTCATTTTATTAGCAAGTTCGATGTCACGCATGAATGCCATTTGCTCGTAATACATCCATTTACTTTTTCTTTTTCTCGCAGATCCACTACGAACATTTTTCTCCTCTTTAACATATCTTCGGTGTGTATCACAGAGATTTTTCCACTTTTTTTTAGCTGATTCTATTGTATATTTTTCTTTCATTTCCTTACACACTTCCTTCCATAATGCAGATTTTATTTCTTTGCTCTTTTGTGCAGGTGGTAATTTAATATTCCATAAAGGTTCACGAATCTCTATCGCTGAGATAAATGCTTCATCTGAGGCATCTGAGGAACAATTATTTTTAGAATTGCTAACTATCTCAGTATTAACAACCAATTCCTTTCCACCAATTGCACTTCTTCTAAGGATCGTACCATCATCTGTAAATTTGTTTCCTTTACTATATTTGTACATATTTATATATACTTGGATATAACATACTTAAAAAATAATAAAATACTTACCACACTGAGGATAAAAGTAGAAAGAACTATCGTCTAAAAAATAGCTTTCAAACCCTTGCAAGCATGGATGTGATGAAATATCATCACATATAGTTTCGCATAAGCCACATACAAAAGGTTGTACAAATTCCTAAACACACAGATTTTTAATTATTATTTATTAATATTAAGGTAAATATCATTAATCATTACTAGTTTTAAGTATATATTTTATTTTTTAGAAGTTTAAAGAAATATACTACACTAAATGCTATTATTTTGTACGGTTATTTATAAGTCTGCATTAATAAATATCAACATTATATTGCTCACTACGTTTTCGTGCTCGGCCTGCTCGGTTTCTGCATAATCACTCATTTTTTTGACAAATTCAAATTGCAGCGATTATCGCTATTGTTGCTACAACATTGACCAAATTGAACTACAAAAGCGACTGACAGCGACGACTTTCAAGCGACTGATGAAGTCACGTGACTCTTCAATCGCAAAAAAAGTAGCGATGATCGCCGCCATGAAATGGCACCTTAAGCCGTCGTCTACAATGAGATTTTAAGCCTCAAGCTGTAAGAAATTGACCAATCACAGTTCAATTTGAGAAGAATAAGCGAATATGATTGGTTAATTTCTTATGGCTTAAGGCTTAAAATTTCATTGTAGACGCCGACTAAGATGGCTGCATTCAGCGAAAAGACGCTGAAAGTTCGACGAATCCATATATGTAATACTACTATATTGCTAGTCACGTATCTTCCCAGGCTGCGTTCCAATATTCACTGCCAGTACTGAAAATCTATAGTATACGTGACGTAAACTATAGATTTTTAGTACTGGCAGTGAATATCGGAACGCAACCCCAATAAGCGGCATGAGCGTTGAGGGAGCGAGATAGAAAATACGGTACGCATGCGCATGTGTGTCAAAGTACATGAACTGTACATGCGCAAACGTTCAACGTTGAACGCATGCGTCTACTAACTATGCGTACAGGCATATGTAAAGGCAGAAAGTAATATAAAAAAGTTGCGTTTATTATATAATACGACTTATTGAATTAATATTATGATAAGAAAAAATGTATAAATAAAAAAAACGAGATACATCATCTGTTTTTTGCAATCCGCAAACTTTAATCAATTTTTTTCGTATTTCTGCTTTCTTTGGAAATCTAAAAATAATAATTTAATTATTGTGTGTGAACGATCGTGTATACTTAATCTCAATATAAAATTATTGTCATTAAATTTACTTGTGCAAAGAAATATTTTTAGCTTGCCCTGTTTGCCTTTTACTTTTACACTTGTAGCACGATCGCACCATTATTATTATTTTTTTATCACTTTTTATAACTTTTTATAACAAATAAAAGTAATAAAATCACAGTATTCTATACTTTGACAGAAGTATCAAGAATTACACGATTTTATTAGGGTTAAGCTGACTCAACGCGAGCATGCGCATTTGCGTCAAAGTACACGAATTGTAGGAGTGAGAGGTTGATATTAGAGATCTCGATATAAATAGAGAAGCGACAACGGTGATCGATACGTGCGATATATCGCAAAAGGCAGCCATGTTAGTTCCACACAATAAAGCCGACGGCACGTAATAAGCATGAGAGTGAGAGAGAGCGAAAGACGCTCGCTTTCTCTCGCTCTCATGCGTCTTGGTCATGTGATTCAGAGAGCCAATCAAACCGAACCCCTCGTTGTCGCTTCTCTATTTATATCGAGATCTCTAGTTGATATATGTCTGTCCCGTGATGATTTCGTCAGCTTTTCAGCAGTGTTGGCAATATAATAGTATTACATATATGGAAATCTCTACATTTTCCCATCTAGTTTTTCGGGAAAATGTGTAACTAGAAAGGCAATATGGCTGCTCTTGTATTCGTCAGTGCGTTTGTTTTCAAGTGTCGTTGTTGTGTTCCATATCCTGATTTTTTGCAACTTTTGCAACTTTGATGCAACATACAAAGTAAGTAATAAATATGGTAATACTGAAGGAGACGGGCTTCCTCACCGATTTCGTTGAAACTTCACTATATTGCGTATTTTGGTCCGCAAAACACGAATATGTAAGTTAAAATCGTTGCTCTTTATTAGTTAATAAGTTATAACTTATTGAAAATTGACAGTTTCGGGGTTAGGATGTCTGTTATACCGACGACGTCCAGACTGTCTGAGCATGCGCAGTGACGTAACGCAGGTCAGCTGACCATGCTAGCGCCACGAAGTGCGCGAAATTCAAAAAGGATACAAGTAAAGTCAAACGCGCAGGGGGTCCCGGGGGCTTTGCGCGACTTTCCACGCGTATACTTTACAACGCAAAGCGAGGTTTCACATGGGTTTGCGCGACTTTCCACGCGTATATTTTTCAACGCAAAGCGAGGTTCCACATGGGTTCGCGACTTTCCACGCGTATACTATTCTACTGCGTTCGCCGCCTCCCCCCATCCCCCCCCCCCCGCTTCGCGGGGGGGGCGGGGGAGGCGGCGAACGCAGTAGAATAGTATACGCGTGGAAAGTCGCGAACCCATGTGGAACCTCGCTTTGCGTTGAAAAATATACGCGTGGAAAGTCGCGCAAAGCCCCCGGGACCCCCTGCGCGTTTGACTTTACTTGTATCCTTTTTGAATTTCGCGCACTTCGTGGCGATAGCATGGTCAGCTGACCTGCGTTACGTCACTGCGCATGCTCAGACAGTCTGGACGTCGTCGGTATAACAGACATCCTAACCCCGAAACTGTCAATTTTCAATAAGTTATAACTTATTAACTAAAGCCGACGGCACACGGTACGAGTTTTCGTAGTAGATCGCATACGAGTTAGCCACTAAGCACGAGAGTGAGAGAGAGCGAAAGACACTCGCTTTCTCTCACTCTCGTGCTTAGTGGCCAACTCGTATGCGATCTACTACGAAAACTCGTACCGTGTGCCGTCGGCTTAATAAAGAGCGACGATTTTAACTTACATATTCGTGTTTTGCGGACCAAAATACGCAATATAGTGAAGTTTCAACGAAATCGGTGAGGAAGCCCGTCTCCTTCAGTATTACCATAAATATAATTAATGTTGAAAGGCATCATATTAGGTTTGTTCGCGTCGCTTGCCCCAACATGCTCCTACTCGCTCCAAACTATAGTATTACGTTACGTATATTATAGATTGGAGCGTATTAGAGTGAGTAGGAGCATATTGGGGTATTGCGACGCGAACAAACCCATTGCTATTGCTCATATTGCTTCCCCTATTCCGTCGGGTGACTGGCTGTCCTGTATTTTAAGAGGAAATTGTATTTAATTTTTAAAAGATTTTGAAAATGTTGAAAAAATTATAAATGCTGAATTCTTAGCATTCCATGGTAATGGACTTTTGAGGGAACCTTTTATTTTTGACAGAGTGACGGACCTTGTGTCGATAAAAATAAATAATTCCGTGCCAAGGAATGTGTTGGCATGCCTTCGAACAAGAACATACATTCAATTAAGGCGCATGAATTTAGAAATAAAAAGAAAAAATACTTTTTAAAAAAGTCGGGAAAAACAACAAAGCAATAAAATTTATATTTAAATTGTTATCTTATTAAAAATATATTTAAAATTTTTAATGATTTACGCATTTTCATTTCTTATAATCGAATTTTACTTTAAAATGAGCGCCTGCAAAATAGGTCGCCTTCTGATTGGTTCATCCGCCAAAGCTGCCACCATTATGCGCAATGCTTCACCTTGCTTTTTACACCATGAGTCGACGTTCGTCAATTTCCGTGATCATTCGTTAAAGGGAGTGTCTGGCGATGTAGCGTCACATTTATGATTTCATGTTCATGCTTTCATTTAATACATTCTTTTTATTTTACTATCCGTTTTTGAAAGCTTCATTCACTTTATAAGATCTACTACGCGTTTAAGTGAGTACAGCTTTGTTGTTCGCGTTCACAACAACACCTCGATCAAGTTATCGCGTGCCGAGACGTGACAACACGAATTGACAAGGTGATCATCCACAGGGAGTGTCCCTCGAGAGCTGTGTTTCGTCAGTTCTGTTGTATTTTCCGAAGCCGCATTCCAATGTCGTGATATTCACAATCAAAGTTAGTAACGATACTATAACAATAATAATAATACTATCTTGTGGAAATTATAAAATGTCTGTTGTGTAGATACAAAGTGTTCGGAATGTCGCATTTATTAATTATTGCGGCGTTTTCGCTGTTTCTCTCACTTCCCGCGCTTGCACAAAACATTCTATATGGAGAGCAATACGAGTGTCCTCAGCACTGGATACGCTTTCAAGAATCGTGTTATCGTTTCATCAAGAGCCCACTGAGATCGCGGGAAGATGCGCGCAGAAATTGTCAAGCATTCCAAAGTGATTTGCTCACCATTAATTCGATGGAGGAGCATGGGTTCGTGCTCTATCAATTGCTGTCGCTGGATCCACAACATCGCAGGTGGTATACTGGAGTTAAACTCCTAAACGGCCTGTGGATAAATGAAGCTGACAGTACGACATTGATAAACATGGATAACGCCTTCTTGCCTGAGCCCAGTGACAATGTAAGAGATTACTTTGAAAGAGATTACTTGGCGTACTCTTATTCCAATAATCTCCAGCGTTGGGGACTAGAAAAAGTCACTGACAGAGAAGAGCTGTTGTATATCTGTGAAGCACCCTTAGCCAATCTTCACAACTTGGTGGAAGACGATCGTACTTATCAATATGGAGTTGAGATCGATAACCCCCTTCAAATACCAAGGGGACCGTATTTCATAAAGCAACCCACGAGTAAGGTATTTGATGCATCAAAAAGAAGAATAAACAATGATATCTCCCTAAGCTGTTTAGCAGGAGGCTATCCTACTCCTACTTATGAATGGTTTAAGGAAGATTATGAAAATGATCGACTTATCGCAACAAAAATAGATCCTCTTTCAAATAGCAGATATACTGTGAGCGGTGGAACATTGATTATTTACGAACCAGAACAAGTAAGATCTTTTTAGTTTCTTTTTTAAATATTGTTTTTAAATATTTTTAAATATTAGAAAATATTTTAGAAACGTGTATTAAATTAGTACGTTGATGGATATCACATAATGGATTTATTTATTATTTACAGACAGAAGATCGTGGTTCATATCATTGTAAAGCAACCAATAAATTTGGCACAATTATCTCTGAGAGTGTTGAACTGTCCTTTGGATACATCCTAGAGTTCAATTTGAAACGTTCCGAGGAACGTGGAGATAATCATTGGGGTAAAGCAGTTTACTGTGATCCCCCACAGCACTTCCCAGGTGTCAAGTATTATTGGGCACGTGATTACTTCCCCAATTTTGTTGAAGAAGATAAACGTGTATTTGTCTCTCATGATGGAGCGCTTTACTTCTCTGCATTGGAAACGATCGATCGAGGAAACTATTCGTGCAATGTTCAAAGCGTCGCATCCGATACTGGGCGTAACGGACCGTTCTTTCCGTTAAGAGTAGACATGCATTGTAATTATTTTATATCATCTTTTAAGTATCTAAAATAGAAAATGAGTAATAACCGTGATAATTTTCTAAATTTTTCAGCCTCCTTTCAGCAGTTGAAATTCCCCAATAACTTTCCAAAAGCTTTTCCGGAAGCACCAGTAGCCGGAGAAGAAGTTCGACTAGAATGCATTGCGTTTGGATAGTAAGTTTATTCGCTTTACATACTTTTTTATGTACGAAAATATATGGATCTTGTGATAATAAATATTTTATTTTTGTAGCCCCGTTCCTTCCTACAATTGGACGAGAAAGGGTTCCGTTTTACCGCGTGGAGCATACACAACAAGTTACAATCGAGTATTGATAATACCACGTGTACATGTGGAGGATCAAGGCGAATATGTTTGCCGAGTGCATAATGACAGATTATCCATCGAAAATTCTGTGCGATTGACAATACAAGCGGCGCCTGATTTTACTATCCCTTTAAGTGACAAGCACATGGATTACCGGTCGGATTTAACTTGGACCTGTGAAGCATTTGGCGTACCAGACGTCACCTACAGTTGGTTTAGAAACGGAGAACTCTTGGACATGTATACTCTACCACCTGAAGATAGGGATCGTTATACTATACAAGATAATGTACTAAATATAAAACATTTGGATCCTGAAAGGGATCAGGCTATGTATCAATGTCGCGCAAGGAATCAGTTGAAAACGACGTATTCATCGGCTCAACTTAGAGTCTTGTGTGAGTATTTATATATCTCTTTCAATATCCAATTGCACAGTGGAAATAACAAATTATTTTCGTCGCGTCATTGAATAATTGTGTAAAGCATCATTATATAATTTAAAAGAAGGTAAAAGAAGTCGCCGTGCCAAGTAGACGTGCCAGTATGAAAAACTGTTGTATGTATATTGAAAAAAGTCTGTTGTTTTAATATAATCAACAAAGTTGTCTTAATATAATCAGATATCCAATAAGAAATATAATTACAGTGAATAAGAAATATAATTACAATAACAGTGATTTCCGTTAAAAGAATGTTTAGATCTAATAAATTTAAGTGAGTAATATTGTTTAACATTTCATAATTTTAAAAATATTTTTCAAAAAAAGTGTTAGAATCAGAAAATTGCGTCCAAATAGAAAGAGAAAATATGATAAACGTTTAAAAAATAAAACATTTTTAAAGCCATCAAAATCATACAAGATCATAGATATTTAAAATTCAGCGTTACAAGGCCTCGAAATATAATAAGATAATAAAAACAAAATAACGTTTTTAATTTAGATTTGAACATGATACACGTATCATACACACTCATATTTATTCATTTATTTTTAGTGTACTTGGTCTAGCAACAAATTTAAACAATATTTATTACTCACTTAAACATTCTCTTTATGAAAATCAACACCATTTTGTGTTATAATAGATTTTTTACATATAATAGTTTTTATACTGTTGCCTGTACTTGACCACTTTAAAAAAAATTTTTTAATTTTATCAATTTTTTAATGATATTCTTTTCTTTAATATGTTAAATATTTTTAAGCAACATTTTTACATGATTTAGATAAAGACTGTATAACATTTGCCTTTATGGGTGCGTGCGTGCACGCAATTACAATAATTTGAATGAGTTACTACAGAAGTAACGTTTGCATAAATATAGTAAATATGGTATAAGGAAGGGAAGAAAGAAAAGAAAAAGAAGAGAAGAAAATTTATAAAAAATTTATTTGTCTTTCGTTCCGCAATAATATTCTCGCTACTCTAATTTTTCTATATTAATTAATTCAGGATTTCGTGTTGTGTGTCAAACATCTGTACACACTGTTTGGATTAGAACTCGGTATTTCTAAAGTTTGCATCGGTGACTCGCAGGATTTTTGAATCTTTATCAGAATCTCTATCGGGCCACTACTGCCGCTATTAATGTTGTCATGAAGAGGTTGAAAATATTTTTAATAAATCGTAATTGATAATCCTTTAATAATGAAATTGCTGGATCGATAATAACTATTCGTCGGAAACTTATAAAATGACTTTCTTAAATGTACATTTCCCAAATTTGAACTTTGCATCACAAACATCTCCGCTTGTAGGACACGTAGAAGAAAAATAAAACATTTTTATTGTGTAATTTAAATCCAAGCTATATATTCTATTGAGCCTGCAAAACTTGATCGGTTCAGCCATTATTGCTTTGATAATCTAAAGAACTCTCAACTCGGCTTGCGTAAAGATACACTTAGCGTGAGACATTACCGTGTCTCTTTTTTGGTATTCCAGCATTGAAACCTTCCTTCAAGAAACGACCTATGGAATCTGAGACATATGCGGCGGAAGGAGGTAACGTCACGATTGTATGCAAACCCGAAGCTGCGCCCAGACCGACATTTGAATGGAGGAAAGATGGGAATGTGATCGGACCAGGCGGTAGACGAACAATTCTCAAAAGTGGAAATCTTATTATCAGTCCAGTATCGCGAGATGACGAGGGAACATACGTGTGTACAGCGAAAAACAAGTACGGCAGTGATGAAACTCGGGGACGACTAATCGTATTACGTAAGTCAATTATATTTGACACTGGAAGAAATCTTGAATTCATAAGAAGATAATTCAAAGATATTATAAGATATTATAAGAAAATACATTAAGTTATACATTAAGTTATACAGTTATTAAAGTATGTCTTTGATATTTATCGTTTAAGTGAAATTTGCGTATCATATCGTAAAAATTTGGGATTTCTATATAGATAGCAATTGACTTGGACATAGTGACTAATTATATTATTCATGTAGGTGGACCGCAATTTATTCAAAAACTACCGCCACTGATAGTTCTGGAATATAATTCTAATCTGACATTGCGCTGCTTAGCTCAAACAGACGAAATGTTGGACGTAGCGTATATTTGGACGCATAATGGTATGCATATCCGTAATAAGGATCTGCAGAATAATCCACGATTACATATCGGTGGCGAATATTTGGATATCATAAATGCCACATTCACTGAAGCCGGCGAGTACGAATGTATCTTGAAAAGCGCTGTCGGTGAAATATCGAGCAAGCTTAATCTGATCGTGCACGGGCCACCGGGACCACCTGGTGGAGTGCAGGTTGTGAATGTCGTCAAAACTTCAGCCACATTACGGTGGACCGACGGTGCCTTGAATGGCAAACCGATAATCATGTACACAATCAGCGCACGAACGAATTGGAATCGCACATGGTTTCATCTTGTAGAAAGTAAGTTTGATTATTGATATAATCTTGATTTCTTCCATAGAAATTATTTAGACAATTGGTACTTGTTAATTATGATTTTTTTCAAAGCGATCTCAAATTAAATGCCCAGAAGCTTTTTCGCTGCATCTGTCTTCTCTGTGTAGTTTCACATGTGAGCGCATATAATAATTGCTTTTAGATATTACGGCTATCGAGATGGATAGATACAATGGCCGGAAGGAGGCATATCTAGAGAATGTTCTAAATCCATATTCCACGTACGAATTCCGTGTGCTTGCCTGTAATGAATTTGGTTATGGTCCACCATCAGTTCCCTCACCTCAATACAGCACTCCGTCCGACAAACCTACGAAAGCACCGTCGAATATCAGCGGTGGCGGAGGAAAAATCGGGGACCTCACAATTACATGGGATCCCCTCAGTCCGTCCGACCAGAACGGTCCTGGACTCTATTACAAAATATTTTGGCGTCGCAAAAAGCATGACAGGGAGTTTCAGTCGTTATCTTTGAAGAAGTATGGCAATGTCGGTAGCAGTGTCGTACCGGTCCAACAGGAGTATTATTACACGGAATACGAAGTGAAAGTACAACCGATTAATGCGATGGGTGAAGGTCCGATATCTGAAATCGTGACGGTGTACAGCGCGGAGGACATGCCGCAGGTTGCGCCACAACAAGTGTATGCTATGAGCTACAATAGCACTAGCTTGAACGTCAGCTGGCTACCGATCGAGCAGACTCGCGAGCGAGTGCGAGGCAAGTTGATTGGCCACAGAATCAAGTACTGGAAAGAGAGTAACCGCGAGGAGGATGCTACTTATTACTTATCGCGTACCACTCGTCCTTGGTCACTGGTCGTTGGATTGCAACCAGATACATATTATTATGTAAAGGTGAGTTGAAAAAAATCTAACTGCAAAATTGTTTGAGACTTATGTGTAATATTAATTATTTAAAGAATAAATAGAAAGGTATTTTTAAAATATATATTGGCAAACTTATAAATAAAAGATTTAAATGAGGATTACAAATTTTTCAAAGGTAATGGCCTATAATTCCGCCGGAGAAGGTCCGGAGAGTGAACGGTATCTAGAACGAACTTATCGTAAGGCACCACAGAAACCACCGTCATCGGTGAACGTATACGGTGTGAATCCGTCGACGGTGAGAGTCGTCTGGCGTTATGTGCAACCGAGTTTGGAGGAAGAGCCGCTGATCGGGTATAAGATACGCGTATGGGAAGTTGATCAAGACATGAGCACAGCAAACGACACGATCATACCAGGTGGTTCTAAACTAGAGGCCGACATCAAGAATCTGAGCCCAGGCAAAGCGTATCATCTGAGGGTGCTCGCATTCAGCAACGGCGGCGACGGTCGTATGTCAAGTCCTACTCATACATTTCAAATGGGCGACGCCGCAGCCTTCAGGAGCAGTGCTGTGAAAAAGGTCTTGGATATCACTCTTCAGGGGATAGCTTTCTTGATGTTCTTACTAACCTATGATTATATATAGTATGAGATAATATCTAGTAAGTGAAGATATATATGTATTTTCTATATATATTCTATACATTCTATACATATACATACATATGTGTGTATATATATATATATATATATATATATGTACATATGTATATATATATATATACACATATATATATATGTATATATATATGCACAGATAATAGTAAACGGTATATTTTCATGTAACAAAGATATAATGATTAACAACCATGATTTCATACGGTTCTCTTAAATAGGAAAGCTAAAGGATTTAGCTTAACAAATAACAAATGTTAAAATGTTAAATTTATCTAATGAGATATCATAGGACCTTTTTTACCTGATGAATTAATCTTATGATCTGTTGAATTAATCTTTGACGGGCTAAAATTAATATTATTACGTCTTTACTTAATGATGTAGTCGCTTCTGTTCTCAGTGTTTTAACAACAGTAGTTCAGCACTTAAGACTCCTGTTGGCTCGATTGCCAAGTCCGTGTTGACATTGTTGAAAGTATACACAGCGTCACACTTGACAAAATTGTAAACTACAAGGAGTCAAAAATAACGCTAAAAAGCTAAATTATTTTTGTAACTTATAGTGTCATTTTTCATTGTAGTGTAGTGTTTTTATTTTTTAAATAATTGTCAATGTTAAAATATACTGAAAATTCCAACTTTGCTATATTTAACCGATTAACTGGCAAGGCTTTTTCCAGTTTTCGTGCCAAAACTGGTAGCATCAAATTGTATATGGAAATACACGAAATTCAGTCATTTCTAGGGTTTTTTTGAGTCGCTGATTTCATATCAAATGTTATTTAGTAGATTTATAGCTTCCTAAGGGTAAAAAATGAGGGTTGGGGTGAAATATAAGGGTTGGGGTGAAATGTAAGGGTTGGGGTGAAATATAAGGGTTGGGGTGAAATGTAAGGGTTGGGGGTAAAATTTTTCAATTTTATCAAAACAAACTTTTAAACCATAAAATACAAATTAAAGAGAGAAAACACAGTGTTACACAGTGTTTTTTTCTTTTTTCTTTTAGATCCGCCATATGAATTTTCAAAATCTAATTTCAGATTCGTTATTAGCGACCCCAAAAACTCCCAGAAGTACAGTTTTCAGTCCAGAATCTAGCAAATTAAAAATGTTTGTCCATATTCGGGGTTAAGGACGCCATTTTGAGTCCGCCATATTGAATTTTGTAATTTTGAAGCCAGATTTGGATTCAGCGCCCCCCAAAATCATTGTATACCAAGTTTGGTCCAAATCGTTAAAAAATTTTTGAAGTTATTTGAAAATGTACATATATGTACATATATCCACTACCAGTTTTGGCACGAATTTTTTATGTACATATATGATCCACTGTCAGTTAATCGGTTAATATATGAAAGCAAATATTTATTTTAATTTGGCAGCTGTGACGATTTGTTTTTGTCCTCGATTAGATACAATTCAATTCGATCTACATGGTTTTTTATTGATTACTTAGACATACAAAAAGTGAGTTTTCCGTATATTTTACAAGTTATTCTATCGAATATAAATGCTATTTTATTGAAAAATATTTTTATTTTAATGTATGTTAGAATTTTCATGATTCATATTTTCATATTTTCTCACTTTTGATGTCATCAATTAAGAATGGTTGCATGAAGTGAGTGAACAGGAGCCTTAAATAATTTTACAATTATTAAAATAATTTAAAAAAAAATCATGTTATTGGATTGGCAAATAAGTTCGTCGGCTTTGGTGCAGGTTCACTGTTTTTTTTCCTCTATCGTGCAACTTGAATGTGCATTTGAATGCACACATAATCTTTCTGTGAATTTTGGTTTGACTAATATCAGTATTTAACAAATTCAAGCTCTCCTTCGCCAGTGAATATTAATAAACAAATCTCAATTGTTTATTCACCCGTCTGGTAAATTATCTACGTGCCGCCGACTAGATTTGTCGGACATTGAAATGCAGAAAAATCGCCAACTTTAAAATCGATATCGATTTTAATTTTTGGCCCTAAATTAGATGAAGAATTTATTGCGAATATCAGTATTGTGTGTGCTGCGTAGTTGTGAAAATGGAAGTAAATAACGTGTATTATATCATCATATTTTGTTTTATTATTTCAAAAAAGACAAACGAGCTACGGAGGCTCATAAAAAAATATACTATGTATATGGAGGGATGCCTTAAATAGAACACGTATACCAAAAAAAGTTTGCCAAATTCCGTTCTGGAGATTTCGACGCCATTGATGCGTTCCGTTCCGGTCGTCCAACCGAGATTGATTCAAGTGATGTCAAGGCCATCATCGATGAAAATCCATCTTAATCGGGAGATTGCTACGGCACTTAATACATCCCATATAAGTGTAGAAAACCATTTGCGCCAGTAATGAGATGCGTTTCTGAATTTGGTGAATTAAACAAGGCCAACTTGGTCACTCGCATATCCATCTGCGATTCGCTGCGGAAACGCCAAGAAAATCCATTTTTTAAGTAGATGGTGACGGGCGATGAAAAATGGGTCGTCTATGATAATATAGCGCTTAAAAGATCATAGGACACAGCAGCGAGCCGCTGAAAACAAACCTTGAAGGCGGGATTGCATTCGAAGATCGTGCTCTTCGTATGGTTGGATTTCAAGAGTGTCATCTACTATGAGCTGTTATTGTTATGTAAAACGATTGATTCAACTGTATACTCACACTCAACGAAATTGGACCAAGCAACTTGCACAAAACGTCCAGAATTGGCAAATCGTAAAGGTGTTGTCTTCCACCACGACAATGCCAGATATGTCATTGACCATCCGGAAAAAATGCTTGGTCTTGACTGGGACGTTTTGCTTCATCCTATTCAGCATATTCACTGGATCTGACCACTTATTCCAGTAGAGCAGAACTCTATGAACAGGAAAACCTTCAAGGATGAGAAGACTATTAAAAGATACTTGGATTTTCGCCGACAAGCTTCAGACGTTTTATGAATGTGGCGTAATAAAGTTGGAAAAATGGCAAGAGCTCATCGATAAAAATGATCAAAATATTTGATTAAAATGTATTTTGTGTATCGAAGAAACTGTGTTTCATTCTAAAAAACCGAACGAACTTATTTGCCAATACTATAAGGAGACTGAAACCAATCTGCATTTGATCCAAATGTCGCGTAGAATAATATATATTGAGTTTGGTATAATTTTTATTTTGTATGACAGAAGAATATACTCTGTTTATCTATAATATATATCTTTTGATATATACACACACAGTGTTCATCATGAAAGATGCTCGCTCTCAAGATTTATTATTTAATCTTACTAAATCTCGTTTTTAATTCATCTTACAGGAACGTGTCTCTTGACGCTTTTTTTACTTAAAAAAGAAAATAATTTTGTACAGATTTTTGATAACTGCTTTGATTATTGTATACGCCTGTACGTAATCTTTTTAGTCACTACAACAACAATCTTTTGCTTACATTTAATTACATTACTTCAACTTTTTGATTGTTATCCGTAATTTTTCTTTTTTATGCTTTAATATTCTAGTTCAATTAATTTATTGAGAGAAAAAAATTGTTAAAAAATTCTTTTTTGCAAAAATATTAATGTTCTCTAGAAGAAAGTTTTATAAGGCAAAACAAATTTTAAAACGTAAGCACTTTTTTATGACGAACACTGTACTAACGCTAAATTTTTATGACGAGCACTGTACTAACGATAACTTAAAATTCACGAGCAATATATTATTTATTATTGTCGAACTAAATTGTGTATGTATATTCACACATGCTCATGTATGTGTGTACGTACGTACAAAATACTCAGTACATGTGCAAAATTTATATATATTTTTATATAAAATTAACCGAAAGTGTGTCATGGAATCTCGATATTAAATTCATAAATATATATTATCTGGGCATGAGAAGTCAACGCGGTTGTAGGTATATTAATAATAAAAAAATGACAGATTGCTGTTGAGCAACTTTATTTGTAACTTTATTTCGGTTTCTTTTCAGTAATGAGTTTGTATTTGTTAGACATAAGATAGACATAATTATAATCACGATTTTAATGTGATATCTTGTATGTGTGAACATAACCGTCTGTTTTTTTGTACATATTCATGTTCTTGGATTTCTTGATCAACTAGTCTACTTAAATATGTGACTTGTTGATTAGTCACTCTACAAGTCTCTAGAATTCACGAAAAACATGTGATTTCAAGTTTCTTTCTTTTTATTGCTGCTGAAGCTGATCGGAAGGGAAGCCGAAACGTCCAAATAAAGGTGTTCAACCTGTCATTTTTTATTATTAATATACTTACCTACAACCGCGTTGATTCTCATGCTCAAATTCTATATATTTATGAATATTTTTATTTTTTTTTTTTTATTGTCATTCTTATATAACTCGTAGATTATAATTTCAAACGTTAGATGCCAGTTTTTCGTTTGTAAAATTATCTCTACTTTGTAATCCTAGAATAAGGTGTATTTTCGAGATAAGCAAAGTAATTTGAAATATATCAGACACACGTTGAATAATATTTAAAAAAGAAGATTATTAAATTAACAGTTTACAAAAAAAGTATGTTCACTTTTACAATGTTTTACATTTACTAAGTTGTACTATACATAAGACCCTACATAGTATAACCATTTGTGATTAAAAACAGGAGCATAAACATTTGATGGATAACAAATGTTTATATTGTGCTATTCTTTTACAAACACAGCCTAACGACAATATACATGTCTAGAAATATATAGACGCCATTTGATTTAACGCCAGATAGTGCAAGATTGTAAATTTTTGATAGAAAGACGCAAAAATATATATATTCAATCACATTAACTCACTAAGTCTTAGGGTCTTTTATGCTTTTCTAAAAGTTTTGATTAGAATTCGACTTGCAAAGATTTAAAACGGGAAAATGCATAGGGGCCTTTTAAGACAGTTAATATAAGTAAATAAATATACTATATACTATATATTAATGCAATTTACCAATAACAATTAAAAATTAATAACAAATAACGAATAAGAATTGCATTAAACATATTAGTATGAACAACATAATTTTCCGTCCATATACACAGAAGTAATGAACACTCGGTTAATTTTAACAACACTGCGAATTTTTGTTAATCATTGAATTATTCTAATACTTCTAATACTAATAATTCTATAATGTAAGTTATTAAAATAGGTTTCATGCACCTCCCACTCCAAAAAGCTAACCTGATCTAAACTAATTTTTAATTTAAACTCTCTTAAAATTATAAAGTCTGTAGAATGTGTGGTTGATGTTGAGTTAGATCAGTTTTTTCGAGATGGGGGTGCAGGAAGAGGGACTCTGCCGACACATTTTCTATGGACGGATGGAATCATTACGTAATTCCACATGGGTTTTCAATTAAAAACTTGTGAAGCTTTATTTTAGATTGTAGCAGACAATCTTCCAATAACAATTGATAAAAGATGATTTACAGACTACAGACAAATACAATGCAAAATAGACCAAATATCATAGAATGTAAATAAAGGGGTCTGGAGTTTCTCACTGAAACTATCGAACGGTGTGGAATGAATCTTGAAAAACGCTTTGCATAGAAAGTTGAAAACCCATGCAGAACAATTTTAAACTAATTTTGTTAATAACCTTTTTTATTAAAACAACAATAAATGGCTTAAACGATGAAACTTTTTACAAGTTAGAGTTGTCCTTGACAATATATGTCATTGAAATAAGATCATTGAATCACTAAAATTGGCTCTATTATACAGTTTTATTTTGAAATTTTGGTTACCGAATTGTAATGTAACTATAGTAGCAACAAAATTGCATTTATATATATGTATGTTATATTATTGGTAACTTTTTATTGAATTTGTACGTAGACGGATGTATCTTTTATTTAATTTAAAAGTATCAAAAGACATGACAATATTAGAATAGTTCAAAGAGATATTATATGAGAAAAGAAAAATTATATAAACCATAATAATGTTCACCGAATGTTCATTACAAGATATAAGTATCAAATATTATATTATTATTTGGCTACTATATTATGTACATTTAAGGAATGAAAATATTTTGATATGTTTCTCTAATATTAATATATATGTTCAGAGTGTGATTCACCACTGTTATGCCAAATGTTAACAGTATAGAAGACACTTATTATTAGAACAATTTTTGTCCTCTATGTGTATAAACATCGGTTTGGAAATGCATAGTTATGGATCGTGTTACGTTAGATTATTTAAAATGAGTGAATAAATACGATCGATCGTAAATTTATACAACAAAAATTGTTCCCCTAAGTATTTTCTATGTGCTGTTAACGTTTGGCACAACAGTAATTAATCACTCTGTATATATTTATATAATACATACATGCATACATACATACGTGCATATATAAAATACATACATGCATACATACATACGTGCATATATATGTGTGTGTGTGTGTGTATACAAACAGAATCAAATGTGTTCATTATTTATATTGTGTTTAAATACCAATTTACACACAGTGCAAGTAATGAGGAGTCAGAGAATGATAGAATCTCTCTAATTGTTTATTGTCGGTTATACCGATATCAGTTTCTTAAATTACCAATTTTTCCAATTTTATATACATATGTCATTTGTATGTATTATATTAGTGCATATGGATTGTATCACATTATATATATTATATACATACACAGAGAGTGTTCCATTTTAACTTTTGCATCAAAATAATGGGGTTTATAAAAAATATGTTGATATAAAATTTTGTAGGGTTTTAAGCGATGCACTATTGATTTCTTCGACTCATTCGGGTCCATTTTGGACCCCGAATCGAAGAAATCAATTTTTTAAATGGAAATCCACTTTGTTATTGCAGATTTTGGTTCTACGTCAAAAAATAAGATACTTTTGTTTGTATCTTTTTGCTTAATTCTCTCCTTTAGGCCCAAATCAATTTTTTTAAATGGGAATTTTTTTATTGCAGAGGAGGCATAATTTATACTTGGAAAATAACAGTGGTCTTTGAAAATTTGGTGTAGAATACAATAGAATTATCGATCTTGTTTTCATCGGCTTTATTGACTGTAGATAAATTTTTCCTTAGTTAGCTGGATAATAATTAAATCTTGTTTTTATTAGCTAGATCATCCATAAATTCTGTCTTTATTGGCTTGAAAAATAACTTTTTTTTTTTTAATAACTTCGATGTTTCTTATCTTATTTTTTGACGTAGAATCAAAATCTGCGATAAAAAGGGAGGTTTTCATTTTTAAAATTTGACTCAAACCTGATTGGACTCGCAGTTTCGAATCGAAAAACTTATTAACGCATCGGATTACTCGCTTGAAACCCTCAAAATTTAATTTCTTTGTATTTTTTTGTAAACTCCGTCATTTTTTAGATATTTTAATACGAAAGTTAAAGTGGGATACTCCGTATATAAATACATTAAATATAATATAAATTTTTTACAATTCTCCTATTGTTGTTTTCTATCTTTTCTAGCAATTTTATAACATACTTATACCTATATTTCTAATTATTTATTAGGTGTAGTAAAAAGAAATCCATTATTTTTCCAATAGATGGCTTTAGTAATCTGTATCTCGAGTTGGATAAGTGCGATCAGTTTACGCTAGATGGCGTTAGAAAGATAAGATTTCGTACTAAAAAAACTTCTCAGACAGTTTTGTGATTGCTTGACTCAGTATTGTTTGAGCGCGCGTCAAAGATGGACACCAGCAAAGAGAAAATACGCCATATTTTACAGTTTTTCTTCGATAAAGGCGAAAACGCAAGCCAGGCGGCTGAAAATGTGAATAGTGTTTATGGTCCTGATACTGTAACAGCCAATCACGCGCAATTTTGGTTTCGTCGATTCCGTTCCGGTAATTTTGATGTCAAAGATGCACCACGCTCTGGAAGGCAATTGTCGAAAATGTCGATAAAATAATGGAAATCGTCGAGTCCGACCGTCATGTAAGCACTGTTTCGATTGTCCAGAAGCTAAACATTGCACAAAAAACCGTTTGGAACCACTTAAATAAGGCTGGATACAAAAAAAAGCTCGATGTATGGGTGCCACACGAGTTAACGCAAAAAAACCTCATGGACCGAATTTCCTGCGAATCGTTGCTGAATCGCAACAAAATCGACCCATTTCTGAAGCGGATGGTTATTGGTGATGAAAAGTGGGTCACTTATATACGACAACGTCAAGCGAAAACGGTCGTGGTCGAATCGCGGTGAGCCGGCGCAAACGGTGGCCAAGCCAGGATTGACGGTCAGGAAGGTTTTGCTGTGAGTTTGGTGGGATTGGCAGGAAATTATCTACTATGAGCTGCTCCCCTATGGCCAAACTCTTAATTCGGACCTGTACTATCAACAATTGGACCGTCTGAAGGAAGCAATTGCCCAGAAGCGACCAGCTTTGGCCAATAGGAGAGGAATTGTGTTCCATCAGAACAACGCCAGGCCACACACATCGATAGTGACTCGCCAGAAGCTCCGGGAGCTTGGTTGGGAGGTTCTTATGCATCCATCTTATAGTCCGGACCTGGCACCAAGTGATTACCACCTGTTCTTGTCTATGGCGAATGATTTTGCTGGTGAAAAATTCGCCTCAAGAGAAGCTTGTAAAAATCGACTGTCCCAGTTTTTTGCCAATAGGGACGAGGATTTCTATGAGAGAGGCATAATGAAATTACCTTCAAAATGGCAACAAGTTATCGAACAAAACGGTGCATATTTGACCTAAATCGGATCATTCTAACTATGCTAAATAAAGCCTTCAATTTAATGCAAAAATAATGGATTTCTTTTTACTACACCTTATATATTTAGTTCCATTCTAGTTATTTTAACATACTCTTCGAATATGTATATCTAGTAGCGATAAGTAACAGTATTTTATATGAGGAACAAATGATTTGCTCTCATTCTTTTTGTTTCACAACGCGAGGCAAAGAAACTGCATAACTATCTCATTTACCTATTAAATCGAATACTTCGATATTCTAATTTATATTTTTTAATTTATATTTTTATGCGCATTCCACTATTAAAAATTCTTTAAAGATCGACAATTTTATAAAAGTTTACATGACTTAAAATTTACCTCAACCTTATTATATTAGCTCATAATGTAATATTAATTACGTAATATATATGTATATTTTTATCTTAAGATAGACATTTATTTAAAATTTTCCTCTTGTATTAGGCCTAGGACCTGTTTTATCCACCTGTGTCTCCTCTTCGAGGTAGTTCTGTGCTCACAAGGTAGTTCTGTGAGCATTCGTTCATAAGTGAGACTAGCAACCTGCCTACTGTAAAAAAGAAGAAGGGGCTGCTTACAATAAAAGGAATAAGGATAGATAACAGAGGACGACGGTTATTTGTTCTGTTCTTCTATTCTACAGAATTGAATAACCGTTGTTCTCTGTTTTCTATTCCTTATTCCTTTCATTGTGCGCAGTCTCTTCTTCTTTTTTACAATAGGCAGGTTGGTAGCCCCACCTATGAACCTTCCCCTTTTTTTTCTGGACTTAGGACTGGCAACGCCAACGTCGATGATTAGCGTAGGGTAGAGGGATGGCGACCGATAGTGGAACAGTTGAATAAAATCCGACAATTTCTCGTTGGATTTGAACCTGGATCTTCGGCTTATTAAAACAGCATATCGCACTGTACCATGGTCGCCGCTATTTAAAATCATCCGTGTTTATACATGCGAAAGATAGTTGTAGAAAAAAATTAGCAAGTAATAAGGAAAAAATGAGTTTTAAGTAACAAAAAAAATGTAGAATTTTACTCGCCGATGAGAGTATTAGAGCAAAGTGTCATTTCAACACTCCGGGATCTGCTGAAAAACATCAAAAGTAGGTCGTGACGTCACATTGTAATGTAATGCCGAACTCTGTTATGAGTATTTAACATAGGTGGCAATGTTATTGTTTCTTCATCAACGAACAATTTTTGGTTTTTACGAACAGTTGTTAGTTTTTTGTGTTTAAGAAAAACTGTATTGATTATGAAAACATGAGTTTTTTTTTTATTTCTTGTGCGCATCTATAGGTCATAGATTGAATAATTTTTTTTCTAGGAATTTCAAGTTCTTATTTTACGGTTTATTGTCCTTCCATTAATCTTTCGAACGAAATATCTCTTCTGTCATTCATACATTTTTAAGTCTTTCTGTGTTAAAATAAAATCGTTTGTCAAGTGTCCGGCTAGCGTTTAATGTATACTTTACACCTGTCTAGTTGGTCATTTAAAACGGAAAGTTATGGTGACTTCGCAAAAAAGCCATTGTTGTTTCGTGTGCCTCAATTTAAAATACTCTAAATGTGGAGGATGCGATATTGTGCACAATATTTATGAAGGAGATTTATAAATTCATAGAAATGGCTTCTAATTCATAGGAATTAGGAGTCATTTTTAATTATTTTATTAATAAAGAGTTACTCAATTTTTAAACGAATAAATAACATTTTTTTAATTTGAAATGTATGAAAGAATATCTCTAATAAAAATAGAATATATCAAAAGATGCCATCCCAGATAGCACAACTGATCCTTTTGATTTCAAAAAGAATTCACTTTCTTGAGTTCTTTTCGAATTCGCGTAATCTGTTCGAAATGAACTAAAAAAGAATTCCTCTTCATTGCGAATTCTTATGGACTCGAAAAGGAATCCTTTTTGAATCTAAAAAAGAACTCACAAATGGTGACATAAAAGTGAAGTCTTTTGGAATGCTGAAAATACTTTTAGAACAGAAATGGGATGGAAAAAGAATTCATTTTGTAAATCGGGGACCAAAAAAGAATTCTTTTCGAATTCTCTGTGCTATCTGGGATATTATCATGAGAGATGTCACATTTTATTTGTTATTTATTTAATATTGGCGAAAATTTCTGAAAATAATCCTGCTTGAGGTGTTTGTACTTCTTTCCGAAAAAGAATCACCCTTCAAGAATCACCTAAACTTTTAAAATCATTCAAAGAATGTCACAATTTCTACTTGGAAGTATTTAACTACAATCAAACTCTGAAGCCGAAACATTATGTAATAATTATTATATAACTTATATAATAACTCATTATCTCAAGATTGTGACTAGAGTAAGTTTTAAATAATATTTTATCAATATGATTCGAGATTAAACTTTAAAAAATGCAACTGTAGTAAAAATTATTAATTAAATTTAATTATAAATTAAATTCAAAATAATTAAGAAAACATAAATATATTGCAGAAATGTAAGACTATATACAAAATAAATTCTGAAAAAAATTATGGTTAATAATAATAATAATCACAAATATTACATTCTTTTTAGACCATAAATTACATAATAGTAAGAAATTTATCTAAAACGCCAAGCGGTCAAACTGGATCTTTGATGGCCAATTATTTGCCAACTAATAGTCGAACTCAAGGTCTGTAGATGGAGGAACGGACTGAGTAAAGTCCTCGCATGGCCGCCATTTTTGATACAGCGAGTTAGTGTTGGTACGTAGTATATAGTATACAAGTATATTAGTTGTGTGAGGGAGTAAAACACGTCCTAACATAACCTATACATGAAACGAGAACAATTTGTATTTAAATTGACATTATTTGGTTAATCAAGGGGTCGATTGTGTATCACATAACTTGCTCACTTTTATAATTTTTACCCAAGTAACATGATACACAATTCTTTTTATCTGCAGGTAGCCAATTCAATTTAAATTTTGGGTGCAAACATGCCGCTATTATTAGTTCTTTTTTCTCAAATAATGTACAGAACCTAAAATAAGATATAAATTTTGTGTCTATACTCTGTTTTATATTTTTTATTTAATAACAGATTAAATAAACAAATACTTTATTTAAGACTCATGAATACTTGTTTTAATTATCCTTGTTTAATAACATCAGAAGTGAGACATTTTTGTACAATATAGTAATATTCAATGTAGATTTGAATACACGAGGGCACAGTTAAACACTAAACACCAATATGGACAGGAGATATATTATATAGCGAAAAAAATCACGCAAGAACTCGCGAGAAACACGATGCACAAAAATATCAGAAACATTGCGATTAATCTAGGCGCGTAAGACGCGTTCCTCGTGCCTCACACGCCAGAGATAAATAACAATTGACAATCATAATTTCCGAGAAGAAGGCTGGACATGAATGTTGTTGTAAACAGTGATCAGCAGTTGGAAGCATGTGCATTGGATAAAATCGATAACAACATTTATGCACAAGCTGCTGTACACTCACGGACATTGATTTGTTCCGCGAGCCCTTTCCGCGGGGCAAGGGGAATAGGGATGTGGCGTTTAGCGGTCTCATCATGAAGAGATTTATTTTACCGACATTTCGTTTTGTCGTTTGAACTTTGCTTTTATTACATTTCTCTTTTTAATATTGATTTGTTAGTTTCCTGGTTACGGGTTTCTTTTGTATAATAAACAACTGTAGATTATTTTTTAGAGTTGTCCTATTAACATTGTTTATTTTATGTAAAGACAAATATATTTATTTAGTCATCAAGATCTAGTTATTTTACTTTAAAAGTTTCCACAACTGGTGACCCCGACGTGATCGGTGTTGAGACACATTTTGAAAGTGCAGGAACTTTTTACTAAACTTTTCTGGGAGTTTCAAACTCAAAGATGCCAAACGATAGATTACTGGATTCTTCGCCTTTGCCAGCTTCTGTTACCACGGAATTTTTGGATCCGCAGCCTGAAATGTTAAGTACGCCAAGTAATGACAATTATGATCTCAGACAATCAGGTGAGTTCAGAGAGATTTATTCAAACGAGTTCAGACTTTTGAAGTTACCTATCTTCTGGCATAAGCAACCAAAGCTCTGGTTCGCTCAATTAGAGAGTCAATTTCTTGCCTTTAAAATACGTTCTGATGACGTTAAATTTCATTCTGTTATAAGGCACCTTGACGAGCAAGCTCTTGTTGCCGTTTCGGAGGTTTTTGAAAATCTTCCTACAAACGAAAAGTATTTGCATTTAAAAAGTTTACTTATTAACCGTTTCACCGATTCAGAGGAAAAAAGATTGCGTCGTTTGTTGGCGGGAATTGAGTTAAATGATAAAAAACCGTCAGAATTATTGAGAGAGATAAGACATTTGGCGAGCGGATCAATTTCCGAAAATATTTTACATTCGATCTGGTTGCAACGTTTACCTGCCCGTATTCGGGCCACATTGGCTGTTGTTGAAGATTCTCCTTTGGTCAAGTTAGCTGAATTGGCCGATAAGATTGTTGATCGTGATTCGGGACTTCAAGTTGCGGCTGTCGCTTCCACAGTTGAGCCTGTCTCTACTGAGCTGAGTGATCTGGAGCGGAGAGTTGCTGCTTTAGAATTAAATCATGTTCAGGACAAGAAAAGATTCGGAAATTTTTCAAGGAAGAAATTTAGATCAACGTCTAGAAATAGAAACGTTAATAAAAATAAAGACTGTTCAGATAAAGACCAGATTTGCTTTTATCACAAAAAGTTTGGTGATAAGGCAGTTAAGTGTACTATCCCTTGTTCTTTATCAAAATCTTTTTTACAGAAACAGGAAAACTAGATTTTCCGTTGTGTGTTGAGACGACTGACAACGGTTCACCTAACAATCGTCTCATTATAATGGACAAAATCTCCAGACTCAATTTTTTAATAGATACTGGAGCAGATATTTCTCTTGTTCCGAGAAGACTTGTTCGTTTTTGTAGACTTTCCCCTTTGAAGCTCTTCGCTGCAAATGGAACTTCTATCAGCACTTACGGATCCAAAACTTTTGCTCTTAATTTTGGTCTACGTAGAGATTTTAAGTGGAAGTTTTGTATTGCCGATATTCAGCGCCCCATTATTGGAGCTGATTTCTTGAGTCATTTTGGTTTGCTTGTAGACATTAAAAATAAGAAACTTCTTGATTGTGTTACCGGACTCTCTCATAAAGGGAAACTATCAAGAATAAATCATTTATCTGTCTGCACCACCTCATTCTCTGACTCACCTTTTCATCGGATTCTGGCTGAATTTCCTGAGATCACTTGTTTTACTCCTATTACAAGCGACAAGTTACATCAAGTGGAACATCACATTATTACTAATGGCCCTCCGATTGCTTCAACTCCTCGCAGGTTGTCACCGGAAAAATTAAAATTCGCTCGTGAAGAATTCAGGTTCATGGTTGAACAAGGAATTTGTCGTCCTTCGAGCAGTGCTTGGGCAGCCCCTTTGCATATGGTTCCAAAAAGCCTTAATGTTTGGAGATTGTGTGGAGACTACAGAGCTCTAAATTCAGTCACACTTCCGGACCGTTATCCACTCCCTCACATTCAAGATTTTACGACTGGTCTATATAATAGAAGCATTTTTTCAAAGATAGATTTAGTCAAAGCATATTATCAAGTTCCTGTTGCCCAAGAAGATATACCTAAAACTGCTGTAACTACTCCTTTTGGCCTATTTGAGTTTCTTGTGATGCCTTTTGGTTTGAAAAATGCGGCACAAACCTTTCAGCGTTTAATGAATATCGCTCTATCGGGCCTTGACTTCTGTTTTTGTTATCTTGATGACATACTTATTGCTTCTCATGATGTTGAAGAACATTTCCGACATCTCCGTATTATTTTCTCCCGTTTAAAGCGATTTGGTTTAACTATCAATCTTACCAAATGCCTTTTTGGGCAAGAAGAGATTTCTTTCCTTGGACATCTAGTTTCTAAGCAAGGAATTAAACCTATGGCTGAAAAGATTCAAGCCATAATTGATTACAAGAAACCTCAGACCATTCACGATTTAAGAAGGTTTTTAGGAATAATCAATTTCTATCGAAGGAATCTGAAGAATGCTGCAGCACATCAAGCTATCCTTTCTGATTATTTGAAGAACAGTAAACGCAAGGACAAACGGTTAGTTATCTGGACTCCTGATTCTGAAGCAGCTTTTGAGAATTGTAAGAATGAACTGATTAAAGCCACGATTCTGTCACATCCTGCTCCTACTGTTCCTTTAATTCTTACGTGTGATGCCTCTGATTTTGCAGTTGGTGCTTCTTTGGAACAGATTGTGGATGGAGTTAATCTTCCGATTGCTTTCTTTTCCAAGAAATTGGATAATACTCAGAAGAACTATAGCACTTATGATCGTGAACTGCTTGGAATTTATTTAGCTATTAAGCATTTTCGTTTTTTGCTGGAAGGTCGCCAATTGCTTATTAGGACTGATCATAAACCTCTAATTTATGCCTTCCGTCAGAAGTTAGATAAAGCTTCTCCTAGACAAGTTCGTCAACTTGATTTTATAGCACAATTTACGACTGATATTGAATTTATTCCTGGGAAGGATAATGTTGTTGCTGATTCATTTTCAAGAGTTGAATCTATCTCTATGCCAGTTATTGTCTCACTTGAAGAATTGGCTACTTTTCAAAAGGATGATGAAGAGTTAGAAACTCTTGTTTCGAATCCTTCTCTCAAACTTCAGAAATTGATAGTTACTGGCTCTACTGTTCCGATTTATTGTGACTGTTCTACAGATAATATTCGTCCTTATGTTTCTCAGCCACTTCGTAGGAAGGTTTTTGATGTTGTTCATGGTTTTGCACACCCAAGTGGTCGGATGACCTGTAGATTAATTCGAGAGAAGTTTATTTGGCCCAACTTGAAAAAGGACATCAAAGAATGGTCACGGTGTTGTTTATCTTGTCAACGAGTCAAGATTAGCAGACATACCAAGATAATTCCTCAGAAGATATTGGTTCCTGATCAGTGTTTTCAACATGTTCATTTAGATTTGATTGGCCCTCTTCCTCTTTGTCAAAATTATCGATATTGTCTCACTATGATAGACAGATTTTCAAGATGGCCTGAAGCAATTCCTTTAACGGAGATTACTGCTGACACCGTAGCAAATGCTTTCTATATACATTGGGTTGGAAGATATGGTTCACCACATACCATCACTACTGATCAAGGACCTCAATTTGAAGCAGCGATTTTTAAGGCTTTGACTAATCTTGTTGGTTGCGAACGCATCAGGACTTCTGCTTATCATCCTGCTTCGAATGGTATTCTGGAACGGTGGCATCGCACTCTGAAAAGTGCTATTATGTGTCATGATAAGGAAAGCTGGATCGAAGCCTTGCCTACTGTACTTCTTGGACTTCGCACCTGTTTTAAAGAAGATTTAGGTGCTACTCCAGCTGAGATGCTTTATGGATCAACCTTTCGTCTTCCTGGAGAATTTTTTATAGAAGAAAATCTACCAGCAGATCCTGAGATTTTTCTAGAGAAACATAGGATTTTTATGAGAAATATTAAATCAAGACCTACTTCACATCATAACAAGAAGACACCTTTTTACCATAAAAATTTATATGATTGTTCACATGTTTGGATTCGTGAAGATGCCGTTCGAAAATCTCTTCAACCACCTTATTCTGGTCCTTATCCTGTTATTGAAAGAATTAATGATAATCTTTTTGCAATTGAGATTTCAGGGAAGGTTGTTAATGTTTCTGTGGAACGTTTGAAGCCTGTCTTTTTAGCTAAAGAAATTTTGGCTGATTCAAGCGATTCTTTTTTGGATACTTCATCCTCTTCGATGTTGCCGCTCTGTACTCTTGCAGTTTCTGGGTCTTTGAGGACTTACGCTGGACCGAAGAAAAGAATACACTTTGCAACGTAGTACGTCGTTAGAGGGGGAGTACTGTGGCGTTTGGCGGTCTCGTCGTTCATGAAGAGATTTATTTTACCGACATTTCGTTTTGTCGTTTGAACTTTGCTTTTATTACATTTCTCTTTTTAATATTGATTTGTTAGTTCCCTGGTTACGGGCTTCTTTTGTATAATAAACAACTGTAGATTATTTTTTAGAGTTGTCCTGTTAACATTGTTTATTTTATGTAAAGACAAATATATTTATTTAGTCATCAAGATCTAGTTATTTTACTTTAAAAGTTTCCACAGGGAGAATATCCGTAACGCCATCCAGCGGCAGCGACTAACCATCCTCGATTTATCGACCTAATTATCGACCGCACTAGATAACATGGGTTAATAATACGCGACTTTTTCTTACAAAAATAAATAAATGTATATATATGTATACATCTCATCTTATTTATTTATTTTTGTAAGAAAAAGTCACGTATTATTAACCCATGTTACCTAGTGGTCGATAATTAGGTTGATAAATCGAGGACGGTTAGTCACCGCCGCTGGATGGTGCCACAGATATTCTCCATTTCCCCTTGCCCCGCAGAAAGGGGTTCCGGAACAAATCAATGTCGGCGAGTGTACAAGATCGTACAATGCGATCTGCCGAAAATTTGAAATATATTAGGTGTACAACTTTGCTTCCGCCGTTTTTTTTCCGAAATTCGAGGCTTTATTGTAAAAAACTGGTTATACATTTATATATGATTCAAAGTATTGTCCATCGCTGGCCACTACTTTCTCCTATTTTTCGGGCAGCATACAAATCCCGCGTCGAAAAAACTGGTTATCTTTTGAGGCGATCCACGCGAATTGATCCAATTTTTTACTTCTTCATAAGACCGGAAGTGCTGGTCAGCCAGGCCGTGTGCCATTGATCGAAACAAATGATAGTCAGAGGGAGCAACGTCTGGAGAATACGGCGGATGGGGTAGGACTTCCCATTTCAACGTTTTCAAGTATGTCTTGACCACTTTCGCAACATGGGGTCGAGCATGCTGCAAAATCACATTATCGTGTCTCTCGTTGTATTGCGGCCGTTTGTCTTTCAATGCTCGGCTCAAACGTATCAATTGCGTTCGATACCGATCGCCTGTGATTGTTTCAGTCGGTTTTTATAGCTCATAATACACTACGCCGAGCTGGTCGCACCAAATACAGAGCATGACCTTGGAGCCGTGAATATTCGGTTTGGCTGTCGACGTAGAAGCATGGCCGGGAACTCCCCATGATTTTCTGCGCTTAGGGTTATCGTAATGAACCCATTTTTCGTCCCCAGTCACAATGCGATGCAGAAATCCCTTCCGTCTTTGCCTTTCAAGCAGCTGTTCACAAGCAAACAAACGCCGTTCAACATCTCTCGGCTTCAACTCGTACGACACCCAATTTCCTTGCTTCTGAATCATTCCCATGGCTTTCAGGCGTTTTGAAAGGGCTTGTTGAGTCACTCCCAATGATCGTACCAATTCTTCTTGATTTTGACATGAGTCTTGATCAAGTAATGCCTCCAATTCTGCATCTTCGAAAATCTTCTCTCTTCCACCGCTATGCCGGTCTTTAACGTCAAAATCACCGTTCTTGAAGCGTTGAAACCACTCACGACACGTTCTTTCACTAATAGCGGCCTCACCATAAGTATTTGAGATCATTCGATGAGTCTCAGCCGCAGATTTCTTCATATTGAAGCAGAAAATTAAAACCTCCCGCAAATGACGAGAATTTGGCTCGTAAACTGATATTTTCAATCGAAAATAACTTTATGATGCAGACACAAATCGACTAATGTTTCTATGTGGGGTTTCTATGGGGTTATGTTGACAGATGCCCAAGTTTATTGTATGACGTCTATGGCCGGTATTCATAGTCAGATCTTATATTTAAGATCGTCTTAAGTTTATCTTTAGATGTTGTACGAATCAGTTTATTGGCTACGGCGTATCTAAAGATGAACTTAAGACGGTCTTAATTATAAGACCCGACTATGAATACCGGCCTATGATCTATTTATTTCGACCACCACTTACCGTTAAAGTTATCTATAGGAAAACGGCGGAAGCAAAGTTGTACACCTAATATATGTAAAGAAACTATTAATGTGACCAGGGTTGGGCACGTATTATACATGCGGTATTAGACATGTATTATACATGGTATTCTAGAATATAATACCACAGATTAATAGACAGATAGCCAAAGGTCCGGGTAAAAACGAGACCGGGTAAAAATTCGTCTTTGCTTTGATTATCGACACATTTCGTCCCTGGTTTGAATCCAGGCTAAAGATTTTGCCCTGGTTTGAGTCCGGACTAAGTATATCCGATTTTATCGACACATTTCGCCCCTGGTTTGAATCCGGGCTAAAGATTTCGCCCTTAGGTTCGAGTCCATGCTAATTAACTACGAGACGAGAGAGAGAGAGAGAGAGGTGAGAGATTTACAACCTTTTCCTTCGCACGCCGTACATCGATAGCAAATATTTCAATAATAAAGAAATTTAAACTTTTGTGGAAATTGGCAATTTGTTATTAATTTAAGATTTTATTGATCTAAAACTTTTATTAAAATTATTACATGTATGACTTTTCAACCTGTAATTTAGATCCTTTTTAAGTGACTATTTATTACAGCAATAAATAAATAAATGTATAATGTAATAAATAAATGTAGCAATACATACATACATACACATATATATACATATATATTGGTTTAAAAATAATTTCATTGGATTAATAAGATATTTGCGATTAAAATCATACTAATAAGGACGATCCAATGAGAAGAGATCTATCGAGTCGACATCGAATTGACGTCGAATTGATGTAAATTGCATTGATCGATATCAATTTAATGTCGATTTGATGGTCATTTCTCACTGGGGATATAAATTGGATAATTTTTAATTAGATTAACCATACATATTTAATTAAAAGTAATCCGATTTATGTCATGTTTGGTGTCATTTTAATCGTGAAAATCTCATTAATCCATTAATTAAATTATTTGTAAATCAATAAAATGCAAAATAAATGTTCTAGGTTTCATTTTATTCGATGTTTACATTTCATAGATAAGCGGGCTCTTTAAAGACCTTCGATGCTGAAGCTCGAGGAAAGCAAGAGAGAGAACGAGTAATGAGCAAGCGAGATGGACAACATCAAAGAGAGTTACGAAGTCTCGATTTTTTTCCCCATTTTCCCATGTCTACCTTCAATGTCTGCCATTTTGTAAATTTTGTTGTAATTCAATTTTTGTTTGTTTGAATTTCAAGAGAAATGTTCAAGCTTTAATTTAAGCTTTTTTTCATCTGAATATGATGATTTTTCGATGAGTTGTCGCCATTGAAAGATGTTAAAAAATTTTGTTAAAATTTAGTGGCCCGTTTTTTTTGCGGGTGAGTGTATCAAGTAGCCAAATTAATTACAGTCAATACATTAAAACAATTTGCAATAGGCTTATACATACGTTATTAACGAATGTATAAGCCTATTGCGAATTGTTTTTGGCTCTAAAAAAAGGCTTAGTTTTATTTCATGATTTTATATCTGAGGAGCTATAGCGAATATTTTCCTTTTATTTTACTATAGAAAATTAAATTTTTACATTTTGCATTTTATCGGCCCGAAAATAATTGTAATGGATTAATGAGATTTTTGCGATTAAAATGACACCAAACACGACATAAATCGAATTACATAATCAAACTATATTAATTATTTATCAATTTAATTTATTAATTAAAAATTATTCGATTTATGTCGTGTTTGGTGTCATTTTAATCTATATGATAGAATGAGAAAGCACTAGGGGCAAATCAACGTTCTCACTCTGTTTTAAACTGCCAACTTCCGGCTTCACTCTGCGAGCAGAATGCTTGGTCTAGGTATATACGTCATTGGGTATTATCATATATGTAATACTCCTATGTTGCTAGTAGAGTGTCGATCTCAGTCCAAACATTACGGTACAGACGTATAATAGTCTCTCTCGCGCACGGTTCAGCTGCTTTGTGCGCATGCGCTAACAGCGTTAGGCAGACACGACCAGGTAATGTTTTCTCTTTTTGTGTTCTTTCCGTCTCATTTTCTAATGCTTAGGGCCTGAGTACAGACCATTGCATAACGCATAACGCATATGCATAAGAATTTTGATTGGTCCGTTAGCATGTGCATAAGGAATTCGACCAATCGAATTTCTTATGCATATGTATTGGCTACGTTTACATCGTGGAGTTGATACGCGTATCAAATAGTAAATAACTAGTATAGTTCGTGCCACATATGCCTGGGGTCCGATTTTATGGTCTACGTTTCATTCTCGATTATTTTTGCGTTTATGACTATTTCACGATTAGCGTTCACAACTAGACAGCCGGCCGATGGGCCGATGTAACCTCAGTTTTGATCGGTAAAATTTCTGATAATTTTTTAAAGCTTAATTGAAAGGAAGCGAATTGAAGTCTTCAATCAAATCAGATAAGTTGTAGTTTTAAAAAAGATATACAAATATACTATTATTTGCCAATAAGAAAATATACTTTGTGAGCTGTCTTTCTTATATTCACAGGTAATACATAATAGGCAAAAGGATAATCAACAACGAAATGGCAAATAAAGTGGCTTTATGGCAAATAAATAATTTACTGCAGGCAACGACAGAAAAATAATCTTAGATGTCATAATCATAAGGTATTTCAGACACTCTGTTAATGTTTTTCTTTAATGTTTTTATTTTTGTTTTTTTTGTTTTTTTATGTTTTTTTATTTTTGTTTTTTTTTTTTATTGGCCGGCTGTCTAGTTGTGAACGCTGTCTAATCGTGAAATAGTCATGAACGCAAAAATAATCAAGAATGAAACGTAGACCATAAAATCGGACCCCAGGCATATGTGGCACGAACTGTACATTGATTCAGCTATTGGCTGATCAGCTCAAATATACTACTTGATACGCGTATCAAGTGCTCGATGTAAACTAGGCCATTATGCATTATGCAAAAGTCTGTGGGTTTGTTCGCGTCGCAATACCCCAATATGTTCCTACTCACTCCAATACGCTCCAATCTATAGTATACGTAACGTAATACTATAGTTTGGAGCGTATTGGAGCGAGTAGGAGCATGTTGGGGCAAGCGACGCGAACAAACCTTGTGTTTCCCGCTTTAAGCGGGAAACACAGACTTTTGCATAATGCATAATACATATGCATAAGAAATTCGATTGGTCGAATTCCTTATGCACATGCTAACGGACCAATCAAATTTCTTATGCATATGCGTTATGCGTTATGCAATGGTCTGTGCTCCCCGCTTTAGCCTCTAGCTCACACTCACTCAATAGACGCGCCTGCGCATAACGAGGCCTAACTGTCTGCCCATATTTGGAATTCGTGCGTGAATTTCTCTCTTATGGGGCTCGATCCTCTCATTGTGAAGATACAGAACTAGCAATATAGGAGTATTACATATATGGGTATTATACGTTTTTGACGTATTTTACAGCAAAATACTGTAAACTGTAAAAAAAACCCTAGAAAATGGTCGAATAACCCTTAGAACATATATAAATGGAAGTAGAATAGCAGACTAAAATGTGTCCGGAGGAAGTAAGAAAGAAAATCATAGTTGCCTCTCTCTTGTGAGTAACTGCTCGAAAATGCGCATGCGCGCCAATTTGACGCATACAAGCATCGTATCTGTTGATGTAGATATATGTAGATACTTTTGGAAGTCAATCCCATCTTTTGTTTAAATTTTGACAGCACTGCATTCGCGAAAGAGTACGTTTCACAACTTTGGAACCCAACTAAAGAATAAATATTTTAACATATGACTATAACCTAAGACTATAACCTATTTTCAATGGATAAAACCGGCCAAGCAAACGTAAGCCACACATGCGCACTGTTGAGCAGTTACTCACAAGAGAGAGGCAACTATGATTTTTTTTCTCACTTCCTCCGGACATATATTTCTTTCGAGAACAATAGACATTGTCCTTCCATTTATATATGTTCTAAGGAATAACCCAACCCTGTTCGCAGTCTAGTTATATTATATAGAAGTCTATGGCTGTTACCACAGCCGCGCATGCGCGAAAAACCTGTCCCGCCTGCCAACACTGGGCGGAACATATCCTATGAGTGTGTGCGCGTCAATTTCATGCGAATGCGACCGTAACCGCGATGACAGCGCAGCAGCACCACCGCTGCATACGTGGTCTCGGAGTTTGTGTCATTCGCGTGTCAAGTCGAGTTGTGTCGTCGTAAGTTTGTCGATTGTACGATCGCAACCAGGAGGCTCCTAGCAGCTCCTAGTTGTAGCTGCCTAGTTGTAGTTGTAGCGTGAACGAGCTGAGTACGTGAGCGAGCGTCCGTCTCATGTGCAGCAGCCTGTCCGATGTGATCCGCGGTGACTGGGCGAAAGGGTGATTCCGATGGACCGCCTGTCCGCTATCGTCATCAACGTCGGTGGAGCGTGCCAACTTGATTGCCGCCCGACGGCTGAACGTCGTGGCGTTTAGCCCCCCCAGGTTCCTCGGTAGCAAGCTATCATGCCCCCAGTCCCAGAGCCCGTGCCGATCTAGGGAAACGTGAGCAACGGTGGCGACGTCAACGATGGCGAACGCTGCTGCTGCCGCCGTCGCCGTCGTCGGCGGTAACCCGGAGATCTCCAAGTTCCTGGAGGTCCTGCAGTCGGACCTCAAGGTACTTGCCTCAGAGACGAAGAAAAAGTATCCACAAATCAAGGAGGTACGTAGCCCTGCAATCTGTCCTAAATCAGTTGACCTCGTAATGATTTATGTAAATATTTATAATAATTTATGTAACTTTTTCATAAGGAATATTTGTGTATATGTCAGAATTATTATATATTGAAAAATATAGAATGATTGTCGTTTAATAATAATTTAGTAAGTTTAAACAATTTTGTTATACTGAGGATAGTATATTGCTTGAATTTATAATAATTGTTATATCACGTATTTGTTACAGTCATGTGAGGAAGGAATCGCAAAGTTGAGAACAGCTTCAAATAATCCAGGGACACCAATATATTATATTGTAAATCAAATACTTTATCCTCTGGTTCAAGGGTGCGAGAGTAAGGACGTAAAAGTTATTAAGGTATCAGAAAAGCTACACTTTATGTCTTTAATTAAACAAATGATACGTTAAATCTTATACAAGTTTTTATGGTTTTTCAGTTTTGTCTAGGCATGATGCAGAGGCTAATAACGCAGCAGGCGGTAGATCAGAAAGGTGCTCGATATATTACCGATGCTTTGTGGGTGTTAATGGAATCAGGTACGGAGGAAGTTAAAGTTTTGCAGACTGTAACACTGTTGCTTACGAGTAATGCCGTGGTGCACGGAGATACCTTGGCGAAAGTAAGGATTTATTTATGTGTGAATATTTTCTTACTTCTTCAATAATATCCTCGATATTCTATTTAAACATTATACTTTTTCAGAACTTGGTGCTTTGTTTTCGGTTACACTTTACGAAAGATTGTACAACAATAAATACAGCTGGTGCTACTGTGAGACAACTAGTGTCTTTGGTGTTTGAAAGAGTAGTCGCCGAGGATGAACTGAGTCTTGATCAGCCAGAGTCTGATGAAGTAAATTTAGAGGAACTGAAAATTCCAACAAATCAGGCGCCTAAAGGTCTCGGTCCTTGTGCTGCAGATGCGTATTTGATGTTTCAGGTGCTCTATCATTTACTCAATGTTTATGTAATTATATAAATCTATAGAATATGATTACGATTTATTGTTTGTACATTTGATATTAGGATCTAGTACAGTTGGTGAATGCTGATCAACCATATTGGCTAATAGGCATTACTGAAATGACTAGAACTTTTGGCTTGGAACTGCTAGAATCGGTTTTAACAAATTTTTCATCGGTCTTTTTTAAGGTAAATAATCTCTAAGAGATGTATATTTTTAAAGGAAAAATTATTTTAACAAGACTATAGTTGTATAAGGATTACATATTATAAAAATATAATTTTTAGCACCCAGAGTTCAGTTTCTTACTGAAGGAAAGAGTGTGTGCACTTGTGATAAAACTGTTTTCGCCTAACATCAAGTATCGTAATTCGGTACCGGCGTCTTTGCAACAAGCTACTCCTTTAGATAAGCCTTACTTTCCTATTAGTATGAGACTGTTGCGAGTTGTATCGATTTTGATACAGAAATATCATTTCTTATTGGTAAATATATCAAAACACATGATAACAATATACAATAAACATATTGTCAGTATAAGTTGACGTGACATTTTGATGCCGTGACATTTTAGGTGACAGAATGTGAAATATTCTTATCCTTAATCGTGAAGTTTCTGGATCCTGATAAACCTGTCTGGCAGAGAGCCTTAGCATTGGAAGTTTTGCACAAAATGACAGTTCAAGCAGATTTGCTGACAAACTTCTGCGAATGTTATGATTTGAAACCACACGCTACAAATATTTTTCAAGATATTGTCAATAGTTTAGGTGCATATGTACATAGCCTCTTTGTAAATCCACAAATGATGAGTCAAACAGGTACAGGAATGTTACGTTACATGTTTGAATGGCTATAAAATTAACGTTATTTGTTTTACTTTTAATAACTTTGTTTAATATTTTAAAGCATGCACATTGTTTAGTATATTACAAGGTTCTCCACATTTTTATTATCATCCGAAGTATGTATTCCTTTGCTTCATGACAATTCTTTGTTTTTCAGCAGCAAGTACAACCATGCCTCAAAGCACAGGTTCACCATTATTCACAGGAATGCCTATCGGGCCTGGTGTATCGCCTCAGCCCGGTTTTTATTCGCGCGGTATTTGGTTACCAGTAGTGGCAACGTTTACAAGTGGACAAGCCAAGCCAACTTAGTAAGCCAACTTGTAGTGCGCTGTTTCATCCTCTTCTTGATAACGACATTAAAGATAACGCACGATTATTCACAGTTTAGAAATGTTGGATAAAGTCGAGCCGCCACAAATACCGATCGGTTATGGAATCAGTATAGCTTACGCATGTCTGTTAGACATCATAAGATCGATCGCACTGGCTATAAATGGATCAAAAGATGATAATGGCGAAGCTCAGATTTATCAGCCCAGCGAATCTGAACGGAAGCTTCATGTGCAATTGATAAATTCTAGTTGGTGCGGTCTATTGGCGGCTCTTAGCCCGTTAATAGATGCCAGGTAGCAGTTGCAAATTATTATTTTATATTTGAAAAATTTTGTTTTAATTTATATAATATGTGAGAAAAATATGAGGATATACAAATGCATATCTGTGAATCTGCAGCACGGACGAATCGGCGACAGAAAATGTTTTAAAAGCAATTCAAACCTTTGCGTTTCTTTGTGGTCAATTGGACTTGCAAACGCCACGCGATGCCTTCATTACTGCAATATGTAAAGCGTCTCTACCGCCTAATTACGCCTTGACTGTACTGTACAATGCACCTCAAGGGATACCAAGCGCGAGACAGCAAGACTCGATGCAGTACAACTTGACACTAGGTGAACCCGATTATAGGCAACAGGTAGTGGCCGTTGGCACGCCACTACCAACGGCATCCTTACCAATTGGTAGGATAATAATTCGCTTATGTGTTATGTCAGTTATATACATTTTGCTATTGTTCGATGTATTAATCTTTTATTACATTCAGGTGCTCATCAAGGTCCCGTTATGTTGACCGCGAAAAATCTGCAATGCATGCGTGCGTTGTTATCGTTGGCCCATTGTCACGGTAGCATACTCGGTAGCGCATGGCACTTGGTACTTACAACTCTTCAACATCTCGTTTGGATACTTGGTTTGAAACCTTCTACTGGCGGATCGTTGAAAGCTGGAAAAACTGCAGCTGATCCGAACGCCGTGCTGACGAACGCGGTTATGGCGGATCTACCTGTACTCAGTGCAATGCTCAGCAGGTTATTCGAGAGCAGTCAGCATCTTGATGACGTTGCTCTGCATCATTTGATAGACGCCCTGTGCAAACTTAGCCACGAGGCTATGGAACTGGCGTATTCTAACCGTGAGCCTTCCCTATTTGCCGTGGCAAAACTTCTGGAGACAGGTTTAGTAAATTTGCCACGTGTGGAGGTGCTTTGGAGACCACTGACAAATCACTTGCTGGAAGTTTGTCAACATCCGCATATTCGTATGAGAGAATGGGGTGTGGAAGCGATCACGTATCTCGTCAAGATGGCTCTTCAACATAAATATCCGCAACCACTTCGCGACAATCAGAAGCTGCAAACGCTATTACTAGGGCCATTGTCCGAATTATCGTCCGTGCGTCACGGAGACGTTAGACAGCGACAGTTGGAATGTGTTTTGCAAGTGCTTCACGGTGCTGGGGAGACGCTGTATCATGGCTGGCCTTTAGTCCTCGGTATTATAGGAGCGGTTTCCGATCATCATGGAGAAGCTTTAGTGCGCATAGCTTTCCAATGTTTACAGCTGGTTGTAACTGATTTTCTACCGGTAATGCCTTGGCGATGTCTTCCGCTGTGCGTCGATACAGCCGCTAAGTTTGGCTCGCAAACGCAAGAACTGAACATCTCGCTCACAGCTGTCGGTCTAATGTGGAACATAAGCGATTATTTTTATCAGAACCAGGAGAAATTGTGCGTTTGCCTGCGCGGGGACTCGTCGTCGGTATTCCCCGATTTTCCTGGTACGACAAACATGCCACCGTTTGATAAACTCTGGATGTGTCTCTACGCAAGACTAGGGGATCTGTGCGTCGATTCGCGACCGGCTGTACGCAAATCGGCGAGTCAAACTCTGTTCTCCACCATATCTGCACACGGTAGTCTTTTGCATCAGCCCACGTGGCAAGCTGTGCTCTGGCAAGTGTTGTTTCCACTGTTGGATAAAGTAAGAAGCTTGTCGAACTCGGCCAGCAGCGAAAAAGTTGACACCAGTGGAAACATACTTATCCATCACAGCAGAAACACAGCGCAAAAGCAATGGGCGGAAACACAAGTTTTAACGTTAAGTGGCGTAGCCAGAGTATTCAATACGAAACGTCAACTGTTGCAAATGTTGGGAGACTTCCCCAGAGCGTGGTCATTGCTCCTCGAGTTCATCGAGAATTCCGCGCTCAGTAAAAACAACGAGGTGTCATTAGCGGCGCTGAAGTCATTCCAAGAGATCCTCTTTCAGCCGAAGGGAAGCGATAGCACCGAGGTAATTCAGTCTAACGACTCGGACGGCTTATGGACGGTGACGTGGCGCGTATGGCTCAATATTGGGATGGAGAGCACTGCGCCTCCGCAGGAAGGCGACGCTGAACCTTACGTGCCATCTCAGGCATTTTTAACTGCGCTGATGCACATATTCCCAGGTGTTTTCCAGCACATTAGAAACAAGTTCACCGGACCCGACCTGCAGAAATTATGTATTGTCCTGAAGAACGCAGTGGCCGTCCCAGTACACGGCGAGTCGACGCCGTACATCTTGCCGTCTGTGTCTGATGTAGTTCTCACTCACTTGCAAGACGAAGTGCTGCATTCTATGGAGCTACTACAGAAGGAAGCGTTAAACGGCCCGGACAACTTGCGCACGATGATCGTGCTGATATTTCTTCAGCTACTGAGTTTCTCCAAGTTGGCATGCGAAGCCCCGACCTATGGTAAGATACCTACGAAGCATATCTCTCAGATCAGGGGCGTGTCCGCTGACTGGATTACGATGAATTACGTTCCGTTTGGCGAAAAAGCTCTGTCGATGGTCGTAAGTCTATACCAGAAGACTGCGCACGAGATGGCCGTGATTGACGGCCAGGTGCTGAAGCACATTATAGAAGCGCTGCACGTGCCATTAGCCATGAAATACGCGTGCCCGTCCGCGACTACGTGGAAGCTGGCCGTGACTAGTCTCTTGGCTGTTCTGCACACCGGGCTGCCGCTCGCCAGAAAGTATCCCGAGCAGTTTCAAAGCATGTGGCTCGAGCTCGCGAGCACGCTAGACGACTTCTTGTTTCCTAAAAGGTAAACTTATCCTGATGAGTAATCTGAAGGATTCTCCATCTTGTTACTTCGAAAACGTGGAAATAAGAAATTTCTCTCGGTCATTTACAGTGTACTGAATGTAGAACGAGGGGTGGAGGAGATCCAGGCTGACGAAGCGGTAGATTGCCAAGTTATGGAGTTACTGAGGGACGAAGTATTACCACATTCTCAGCACATACCTCATCAATTTATATTAAGGGTTGTTATGCTTTTGAACAAAGGTTCCATACATTCAGCTACCACAGCGAATATCGGTACATATAATAAGTTGTTTACGAGAACCACCCGTGAATTAAATATTTCTTCAATGAAATGTCGTTTTCTTCCAGAGAATGGGGCAGAAACAAAGTTACGGGAAGAATTCGCGAAAACTTGTTTCGAAACTTTACTGCAATTTTCTCTCTTGGATGGACTGAACAACGCGGAAAATAGTCCTAAAAAGAGTTCGGAAAGTGACGAGGGCGGGATCGCCGGGCGTCTGGCAGTTACAGCCCTTTTGCACAGATTTCAAGAAGTTTTACGGCGGTATATTGAAAGCGAGAGACGAAGCGGAAAGTGCCCTTTGCCTAGGTAGTACCGAAGCCTTCTGACAAACTGAAAATTTCAATTTGATTTTCTTTCGGATCTTTTACTTTGATAGATATTTTGTATACAGGTTCATTTTAAGTACTTATTATAGAAACCTTTTCTAGGTACAGATTATCGGAGATATCGTTTGTTCTGAAAGCCGTTGCCACTCTTGTAGTATCGCTCAAGAAAGCGCCTCCCAATAAAGGTGCATTTTTATTTTCTACTTATGCAAATAATATATCGTTACGTCATGTGTATTTAACAAACTATTGTTTACATTTTAGTTGAAAGATCGGTATGGGAGCAGCTGATCGGATTATATCCATGTTTAGTGGAATGCACGATCGCGACTACTTCTGGTCAAGTATCTAGATCCTTGCGGGAGGCTCTGTTACAATATCACGATTTATTGCGGGCACCGATTCACAGCACGCCAACCCCGAATGGCGTTTGACCAATACAATTTTTTCTTTTTACCGAGAGCGCGGATTTGCACTAATAGTTGAAGTACAGGGTGAGTAATTTGCTTGTGTAATATTCTGACGCGTGATGACATAAATAACAACTCCGATTTCATGTAGAAGAAGAATGACAATGAGTTTGTCTCATAATTACGTTCCAGTGGTAGAGTAAATATCATGTTAATTTTTTGTTGTAAGCGATTCTAGTAGTCGTATACGATCGCGAAGTAATCTTCTAGATTTGCAATTTATTCCGCTCATCTGTCGATATACACATTATTTTTACGATGTTGCAGTACAATAATCAAATTCCGAATAAAGTTTTGTAGATTGACGCTTTCATCATGGGAATTTTCTAAACTTTGCGTAATTTGCGATCCCATTTTCGATTTCGTGATCATGTTAGGCAGAATAACGAAAAAAGATCTCTCCTTATGAGATCTCTCTAGCTAGCGCAGTAGCGACTCAAGGAACTTACATTGCAGGATTGTTATGTCGATTAAATTAAATGTAAAATTTAAATTATATTAAATTCGAACTAGTTATTAATGACAAGTTAGAAATTGAAGTACTTTCCGTTTGAAGTACGTGAGAAATTGTGAAAAAGGATTTATTAACTAATATATATATTCTCCAGAGAGTATAGGAATTATGTGTTCTAATAGCAATCGTAGTTTGTTATTACTACTCTAAGTATACAGGAGGAGCGCTGTATATAGCAGGAAATGTACAAGACAGCTTTTTTAATTGGTGTTGTAAATATTGATATGACACACACCCATACACACACACACACACACACACACACACACGCGCGCGCGCGCGCGCGCGCGCGCGCGCATACGCACACGCACACACCACCGCACGCACACACTCACAATGATACATATACATTAAGATACAGATGCGAGGCGGTTTTATAAATAACGTAAAACTTTATTATTTACTATTCTTACAAATTGCGTGACATCGTAAATTATATTATCAAAATGTAAATAAATATATGCAGATTAAATAAAGCGCTCTCTGAGCAGCTGTTATTTATGCTTTTCCGTTTCACATTCCACAGTATCCTTGAATCGCAAATATTCCTATCTTAATCTTTCGTGGTCACATTGGATTAAAATGACCCGAGCCGAGTTTTTACAGTTTTACCAAATCAATAGTATTATTTCTTTTAACTTGAAAATAAATTATAGTAAATAGTTTAAATCTTTAAGAAAATAGAATAATTGCGTTCTAGTGAAAAATTTAATTTTAACATTTTAAAAAAATTGTAAAATTAACCTCGAAAAAATAAAGTTTGTTTTTGGTTAAAAATTATAACTTTTTAGATTTTTAATATTTTCAAATAAAATTTTAGCTTGATACTCTTGAAACGCTGTACTTTTAAGAAAAAATTAGTTTAATTATGCGTGTTTCAAAAAAGGTACTTATTTATTATATATGAAGTTAGAAGGTATTTATTTTGAAGTTGAACGCACACTGGTGCTTTTCACTTAGTGCTCGCACGCTCTTGAAATCATCTCATCCTTGTTGTTTAGCAAATGTTAAACAAGGATGAATGATGTTCACGAGTATCATAAGCCCCAAATGGAATGCACCTTTTTTTTTACGTGGGAAAATGCCTTACGCATACCGCCGGCCTCGGGGGAGGACCGTCGGTTATGTAGGATTCCTCGGAGCAAGAACAGCCCCGAGTATACTCACTAAAACCTCATGGCGACCGTCTACCCGCATTTTTGGAACGAATTCTCATACCTCCAGGACAAAATGGAATGCACCTACTAACGGTTTGATTCGATGTGACGTCGCGACTAGCAAAAAAAAATTGTATAAGTCCATCTAACCACCGTCAGAGCAAGATTGGAGGAAATTAGCGTTAGAACGCTTTCATTAATCCTCGCAGTAACTTTTGTTTAAGTAACTTTATCTATAAGAATTTATATGTAAGTTATTACACATATAAGCACCTTTTATTATCATTACTCTGAAAATTATCCGGTTACAATCTTGTGTTAAGAAACAGTATCATGTATTATAATTATTACGCATCAAAGAGATGCCATTGATCCGCGGAGCGGCATCAAAATTGCATATCATCGCTATCTGCAAAGTACCAGGAAGCCCATCGAACGCACAAAGAAGACTACGGACAAAGGGAACTACCGCAAAACGCTCCGTCAGTCGTCCAGTTGACTCCATGAAGACAGCACGTTTTTCACTGCGTTGCGGTTGTAAAGACGAAGTCCACTGTCAGTCTGTTGTAAAGACGAGACCTACTGTCATTAATTAGAAGTCTATTGCCGATTTCCGCAACTCGCTATAATAAAAGGACGAAGGCACAAAAATCTCCTTGATTTGACGAAAAAGAGATCATTACTCCCTCATCCCCAGGAAACCCGGTGAACGCAGGGTGACTAAAAGCAGGGAGGACATAATTACGTTATCGGTCGTCCTCATAAGGTAAGCCTCTTGCCTTGAATTTCTCCCAGACGTAACATCGAAAACCACGTCTCTGTCGGTAATTAAAACATCAAACTGCCACTTCATGGCAGATACGCGCTCTTCCAAACTAAGATTTTGCAATCTATTAGGTGAACAACTTTGCTTCCGCCGTTTTTTTTCCGAAATTCGAGGCTTTATTGTAAAAAAACTGGTTATACATTTATATATGATTCAAAGTATTGTCCATCGCTGGCCACTACTTTCTCCTATTTTTCGGGCAGCGTACAAATCCCGCGTCGAAAAAACTGGTCATCTTTTGAGGCGATCCACGCGAATTGATCCAATTTTTTACTTCTTCATAAGACCGGAGGTGCTGGTCAGCCAGGCCGTGTGCCATTGATCGAAACAAGTGATAGTCAGAGGGAGCAACGTCTGGAGAATACGGCGGGTGGGGTAGGACTTCCCATTTCAACGTTTTCAAATATGTCTTGACCACTTTCGCAACATGGGGTTGAGCATGCTGCAAAATCACATTATCGTGTCTCTCGTTGTATTGCGGCCGTTTGTCTTTCAATGCTCGGCTCAATTGCGTTCGATACCGATCGCCTGTGATTGTTTCAGTCGGTTTTTACAGCTCATAATACACTACGCCGAGCTGGTCCCACCAAATACAGAGCATGACCTTGGAGCCGTGAATATTCGGTTTGGCCGTCAACGTAGAAGCATGGCCGGGAACTCCCCATGATTTTCTGCGCTTAGGGTTATCGTAATGAACCCATTTTTCGTCCCCAGTCACAATGCGATGCAGAAATCCCTTCCGTCTTTGCCTTTCAAGCAGCTGTTCACAAGCAAACAAACGCCGTTCAACATCTCTCGGCTTCAACTCGTACGGCACCCAATTTCCTTGCTTCTGAATCATTCCCATGGCTTTGAGGCGTTTTGAAATGGCTTGTTGAGTCACTCCCAATGATCGTGCCAATTCTTCTTGATTTTGACACGAGTCTTGATCAAGTAATGCTTCCAATTCTGTATCTTCGAAAACCTTCTCTCTTCCACCGTTATGCCGGTCTTCGACGTCAAAATCACCGTTCTTGAAACCACTTACGACACGTTCTTTCACTAATAGCGGCCTCACCATAAGTATTTAAGAGCATTCGATGAGCCTCAACCGCAGATTTCTTCATATTGAAGCAGAAAATTAAAACCTCCCGCAAATGAGAATTTGGCTCGTAAACTGACATTTTCAATCGAGAATAACTTTATGATGCAGACACAAATCGACTAATGTTTCTATGGGGTTATGTTGACAGATGCCCAAGTTTATTGTATGATGTCTATGATCTATTTATTTTTTTGACTACCACTTACCGCTAAAGCTATCTATAGGAAAACGGCGGAAGCAAAGTTGTACACCTAATAGCATCAAAAATAATGCTCGAATCATTTTGATATCAGTGTGGTCAGGAAGGGTTAAATACTTTTTAGAAAAATTAATTCAGAAAAATTAATTTAAATCAAGTATGAATAGAATAAAACATATAACACTGTTTTATATGAAAAATAACATAATGTAATATGATAAATATTTATTAGATAATGCAAGAGTTATTTGTTTTATTAGTATACAATTTATCTCAATTTTATGAATTATTTAATTGGATATTCTAAAAATTCTTTCTATAGAATATTAATTAAAATTACTTTTTAAAATTCCATGCTCCGTATTAGATTGAAGATTGCCATAAAAAAGGAAATATAAAATTTTATTTGTAACGAACAATCATTTTCTTTGCCAGTAGAAATTAAAACTCAAATGAAAGGGGACTAGTTGACATTAAACTGGCACATGATTGGTCATTGTATTATTGGTTCTTTATCTCACAAGTTGAGATGATATTTATTAATCTCCTAAAATGGAAATCGAATCTAGATTTCAAAAAGTTGGTGAATCACTGCGGTTTAAAGTCTGACAAAACCAAGTCGGCTCGCAGCTCACCAATCATATGCCAGTTTGATGTCAACTAGTCCCCTTTCATTTGAAAATTTTATTTCTTGAAAGACAGAGTACATAAAAACTGTTGTGAACTTAATTAAAATTTTTAGATCGCAATTGGTATTTAGGAGTAAAATTGTTCTTTCCAAAAATATAGTCTGCGATATGTGGTGAAAAAAAAAAGATATAAGATTGAAAGTAAAAAAGAAAGTTTAGTGTTTTTTGTGTGCCCTTAATATCTCGAAAAATATTTTCGAGAAAAATGTGTTCCATACTAAACTTGTAGGATTTCAATTGACGTATTACACAGTAATATTAATATAACCTTGAATAGTGTTGTCAAAGTCACCTTGAAATTTTTAAATGAAAATCCCTATTTTTTAATGTATAATCTTGTAACTTATCTCGAGAGCTTTTCAAAATATTACAAATATTAAAATATTTTTTCATGAAGTTTCTGAATTATACGGTGTCACAATGAGATTTTAAAATGTAAAACTTAAGATGAAATTGACTAATCACAGTTAAAGTGTGAGATGAATAATCGACTGTGATTGATATCTTCGGCTTAAAGCTTAAGTTATGCTTTAAAAATCTCATTGTAGACACTTATGAAGTTTGAATGTCAGCATTACCAATACTGTCAGCATTAACATTACTAAATCGGATTACACCTCGTGCATCCGTATGCGTGTGTATGCGCGTGCGCGTACATGTGTGCAGGGACAAGGACCTTATGATTCGTTGTTTTCAGAATATTTATTGACTCCCCAGTGAGCATTATTGAGATGATGAAGTCTTTAAGAAGACTTTTTGAAAACCTCATTAATTTCTTTTGAAAATGATATCATTAAGTTATCTTTATGTAAGATGTTTTTCAGAATACCTCTTTATGATGTCTACTTGCAAATGTCTCTAGAATCTGTAGTAAACGATCTCTTATACAGCAGTACAAGTAAAACATCATAACCTATGTGAAACATAGCTTTTATTACAAGTTTTTGTGTAAAGAAGAGATTTGGAAATAGACGAGAAAAATAGACAAAAAGAGAAAAAAGCAGGTAAACTTAATATATTATAAAATAGTTTCAAAGTCGATTAAAATTTTAAAGAGACAACCTCAGAAATTAATAAAATTATTTCTGTATTACTCTAAAGTCTAAAGTATTGTTACAATTGCGGAAATGTTTGTGACTATGTAGATTCTGTATTTATAATAAAAAACTTATATACATACAATATTGTATCATATTTCTTTTTTTATGTAATAAAATACGTAAGAATATAAATGCTATAAATAACAATTCTTAATATTAACATTTTCATGACATTTATAAGAAGTCAGATTCTAATATTCTTTTGGATATCATTTATATGATGTCTTTTTCTCCTCTAAAATTGACGCATTAGAGGACTTATTGACATCATTATGTTATCTTTAAGATGGCGTTGCCGAACATCCAACTCTTAAACCTGAACTTTACTTTAAGAGCTCTTTTTGATAACATAATGCTCACTGGGTTTACTCTCTCTGCTGCGTGTGTGTATAATGCATATGCATCAATGACATGTGTTACTAAACCGAATATTCTCTTAGGAGCGGGGGGGGAGGTAAAGCCGGAAGTTGACAGTTAAGATAGAGAACATGTTGAACGGGCTTATTGCTTTCTTATTCTATTTTGTAGACGGTCTATAGCTTATTCTACAATGGCAGTAAGCAGTACAGAGTAAAGAGTAAGAAGTAAGATTTGACGAATTAAAAACTGGCAGTAACGAAAATGGGCAAATCTCATTTGTACTCCTTACTTCTTACTCCTTACTCTGTACTGCTTACTGCCATTGTAGAATAGGCTTATAAGATAGAATGAGATGGTAAAGTCATTCTAGAGTCCTATAATAAGAGAAGCGCGAACTCTACCCCACCTTGCCAACCGCCGCCATCTTAGGCCCGTAAAATAGAGCAAAAAGATGAATTATGATGAGACTCCACGATACACGAATAAAGAGGTTAAGTTGCATGTATACTATTTAGCATAAATAAGGATCTCACGATATCAGTATATGCGACAAACTATGCAAATGCTTGGTCTAATAGTACATGTCATTGATGTGCATGCATAGTGTGGTCCAAAGTCTGTAGATGAACGACGGGAAAGGAAAAGGAGATCTTCCCATTCATATTTAGACATTTGGCCCCAAAATGGTTATCTTTCAAATGTTGAACCTAATTGTAAGTCTTTTTATCAGAGCTGTCAATATATCAATATACAGGGTGTCCGAAAAATTTGGGAAAAGCCGAAGTATGCAGGTAGATCAGGTAAAATCAAGTAGAAAAGTCCTTTACCACTTTGTTGTTTTCGCAATAATTAACGAGAAATTAATTTAAAAAGATAGGCCAATCCGCGCGAGTAAAAGCGCGCGACAAGAAGAGATCTCCCCATTGCAAGATGATAGAAGCCGGTCGGCCGTGCGGCGAAGCGATGGAAGACGCGATCTACAAAAGACAATCGCCACAGCGAACGCGGTTTTTTATCCGGATAGAGTTTGACGCGAGGATCTGCGTTCGTCAGATAAAAGTCTCCGGCAAGATAAAAGTCAATTAGCTAATTGGCCATTGTTTTGTTCTGATAACCTTGGATAACTCGGAAAGTTTTTAATGAAAAAATACTTTACTTATAGTGTTTTGAAAAGTCTCGAGGTGAGCTACAAGAATATGCAATAAAAAAAAATAGATTTTTACTAAAAAATTTCAAAGTGATCTTGACAACACATTCAAGGTCATACTAATATTGCTGTGTAACGTGTCACTTGAAAACCTAGAATTTTTGAAACATTTTTCGAAAATATTTATTTTTTTGTATTTTTTAAAAATGCATATATTAAGTAGTCTCTTGATATATTATACCTACAATACTTTGTATATTATATGTATAAATAAAATATAATTTATATTATATACTTATTTATGGAACGTTCATTATATGTAGAATATGTACATATAGAGAGTTTGTCAACATTTTATATTTCTTTCTTCATATTGATTAGAGATCAAATTAAAAAAAAAAATTTTTTTTAAACCAGTGCTTCAATAATGTGGCATTGATAATTTTTAAATTATCTTAAGTAGGAAATTCTAACTGTTGGGCTATGCAAGTTTTATTTTTTAAGTTTTGATGGTTCTTACTGCAATAAAATTTTAAAATTAATCAACAATAGTATTGATAATTAAGATATAAAAATTATAGCAATTTTTGTTAAAAATGACTTAATTTTTATCATGTAAATTAGTAAACAAGAAAAGTAAACATACAATATATATTTGGGACATTCTATATATATTTAAATTAGATAGCATTGTCTACGTATAATAGTTCCTTTAATTAGTTCCTTTAAACTTTTTTAAATGTAGTTTTTTACATGTATACATTTCGATTTACAACGATTATCTAATCATAAATTTATAACATATTCGTAATAGCAAGAGCTAGCTTACGCGGCAATAAGCATTTAATGATTTTACAAAATTGCTTTGATGTTTTGTACACTAGAATTAATAACATAACAGAACAATCACATAGTCTTTGAAGATATAGATCTAAATATAGATCTTTAATTAAACGACTTAACGACTTAACGGTTAATTTATAAATTGGTTAATTTATAAAGTTAAATTTAAGGATGTTCAGGCAATTACAATTAAAATAATAAAAATTCTTTTAATCTAAATGGATTCTGTAGATTTCATCATAAAAAAATTTGGTCAAAGTTTAAGGCTGTTTGAGGCTTATTATTAAAAAAATTAAATAATAAAATTATTATAATATATAAATGTAGTTTTATGAAAATGGGGGAGAAATTATTCATACTAATTTTTATTAGGAGACTTGTTTTTTTTATTTAATATTTCCAAGAACTTGAACTTTGAAAAATTTCTCGATATAAAAGGCAATGCTGTAGTAATATCAGAGTGATGGTAAGTTTGAAAATGTAAAATTGAAATACAGGGTGTCCCGCACAAGATGAATCACCACTCGTATACAGATAGAGTAAGTTAAACTGAGTAGAAAAGTTCTGTATCATTTTGCGATTTTTGTAATAATTAATGAGATATTAAATAAAGAAGATCGACCAATACGCGCGAATCTAAGCGCGCGGCGAGAAGGGACAACCCACGGTTACTGTCTAGCGTCCGAGTGCGCGGGGAGAAGGAACAGCCCACCGTTATCGTCTAGCATCTTAGCGCGCGGGGAGAAGGGATAGCCACAACCATTGTTACGTTAAGATGATAACGGTGGGCTGTTCCTTCTCTCCGCGCACTCGGACGCTAGACAGTAATCGTGGGTTGTCCCTTCTCGCCCCGCGCTTAGATTCACGCGTATTGGTCGATCTTCTTTATTTAATATCTTATTAATTATTACGAAAATCGCAAAATGATACCGAACTTTTCTACTCAGTTTAACTTACTCTATCTGTATACAAGTGGTGATTCATCTTGTGCGGGACACCCTGTATATCTCACCAATTCGTGTAGGACAATATGAAATTGAATGGGGAAATGTGAAATATCATTGTTTTAGATTTGACACGTGTCTTTTATCCATTCCAACTGTGTTTACATACACTTGACACAGTTACAAGTACTGTGTTATGTGCAAACTTAAACTAAACCTGCTTCTCATCTACTATTCAACAAAGAGTAGCATACAGTAACATTGTGGCAATGTTGCCGCAATATAACTGCAATGTTTGTGTTGTACGGGATAGTGCCTCGTTGTAGTTTGTGCATGTCAAATTGTCATCAACAGTTAGCACGAAATCGACATTGTAGAACAAATGATAACCAAGACAATGGGCGATCATGGGTCCATTTCGACAATGGGCGGTTATCATTTGTTTTACAATCAGTAAAACTGTCACTTATTTTATCATTAGAAATTTTTCATCTTTTTTTACCGGACTGTACCTGACATAATCAGTAACAGTAAACTTTCGTCTCCATAAAATAAAATATTTTTACCATTTTTGTTGGTAAAATTTTACCGATGATTTTTTATTTTTTGGTGCCATTGTCTCAACATTCTGTAAATGATGAGACTATTGTCAATGACACAACAACGTTGTCAAATTTGAAAAGACTTGACTTAACTTTTGAAACTGATTGTACATAAGCAACCTAATTTTTAACAGGAAAAACCTGCTGCCTGAACATCTTTAATATCTTCGTCATATGTGTTTACGCATAAGTATTGTCATCAATAGATACAATGTAATACATTTTTATACTTAACATGTATTTGTGTTAATACGAACACAATTACACCTATTTTTAAAATTGAATCTTTTATGCACACATTATGAGTGCACACATAAATGACATTCGCAATAATTTATCTAATAATAGAAAGATGCGCACATACAAGTTATGTATTAAAGATACATTATATCACAACATAAAGAAAGAATAATTAATAAATCTCAGTACAGTGTCATTTATTTCAAAATATCTCAGGTGTGTGTTATAGGTAAAATACTGCTCTATTACAAAGAAGCGCAAATTAAATTTAAAATTTAAAATTAGTAGTATACGCTCGATAGATATGAAGTACGAGCAAGTGTGTGTACATTTATCGCAAATACATTCGGTTTCTTTGTTTTTTTTTCTTTTCTTCGTTTGCCTTAACTCTAAGAGCTTTTAATATTAAATATATTTTACTGTTAATTATTGTCTGTCATTTTTGTTTGAAATTTTCTATAATTATTAATAGACATAATTCATACTATAATAGTATAAGATTTTCTATGTCAAGTATAATGATAAAGTATAGTTTCTTTTTTATTGAATACGTGCACGAGAATCATACGCATTATGTATATGTATATATAGGTATATATACGTGTGTGTGTACATATACGTATATATGTACACACACACACAAATACATTATACATACGCGCGCGCGCGTATATATGCATAAGAGTAATATGTATAAGAATGACACTTATATATCTTAAACAATATGCAAGTCTTTCATTTTAATTACAGAATGCAACGTACTTAAGATTATTTTTCTCTCTCCTGTTTTAAAATATCACTGTTTTAAAATATGATTAATTTATTGTCATTATATACTTGGCAATTTTTACTATCTAATAATAAAATATAGATAAGCACACTGTGAGGTTTCAAGAGTTCAGAGAGAAAGTATTCGAGCCGCTGCTTTTATATTTTACTTTAATACTGTTCTTTTCAACAGATGACAAAGATTATGATTATTAATGTCTGTGTCATTAGAGAAATTATGTATGATAGATAAGTGCGATAATGGTAACTTTATATAATTTTTTTCTTTTTCTTGTAGAAGGGAGATAATTGGATGTGTTGAGTTATTTCCAATCGATAATTAATATTTGTATAAATACGCTTAATATCTTTATTCTTTAATAAAGTTTGCAGTTTGCTCGAATCTTGATCTCGAGATTGTTCGACCAGTCTCTAGTTTGTAATATTAGGCACTGGGTCTCAACTAAGAACCTCAGCCTTAACGACAGAATTTTAAAACAATCTATGATATAAGTAAATAACAGCCTTTCTTGTATGAAGCCTTTGTCACGACGAACAAGACGTCGATCGAGAAATCAGCTCAAGAGCTCACGTATTTGTTGAATGAATAATTTATAATTTATTCAATGGATTAATTTGTACAGTTAAACACAACAATGAAATAAAATGAAAAATTAATTAAACTGTTTCAATATTTGCAATAATCTTAATTGTTATGTAGACAGAAAATGGAATAAAATAATCATAATGAATCAAATATGTTTGACTTCTTCTAAAGATTTCATTCAAAAACAATGATTTGCGAAAAATTGACGTGTTTAGTTTTCGGTTTAACTGTATCAATTGTAACCGTGTAGAATATATACGAAATATCTCCTATTAAAGGTAATAGGCCTTTATCTTGCTGAATTAAAAGGTAAAAACGCGAAATAAAACCCGAAATAAAAGAGGATCTTTTGGTAAGAATATTATCTTTAGCTACAAATTTTTTTCATTATATATTTTAATAACCTTATTAGAAATTAAATTTTTATAAGAAATAATGCATTTATTTTATGTATAACAACGTCAATTGAATATTTTAGATTTCTTGTATTAATCATAACTTATTACGCTTTGCTACTCGAACTAATAACATTATAAAATTTCTGTTAAGAAATAACGAAATATAAATTATCTGCAAATCCACAGCTATGTCAACGAATATAAATATTCGCACGTAATGTCTTAATATGATAAACAATAAAAATGCTAATATCTTGTGTTGATTAGTGTTTATTAAAATTCATCAAAAATTTTAAGAGAAAGTGGGGGTCAAAGATGTATCATATGATATGTCTGTGCATTTGTGTGTGTAGGTAATAATATGGTATATATTGTATGTGCACATAGATATGTGGTATTCAAGTATACAAGTATAAAGTTTTCCCGGCTAGAATCGTCATTTAAATATCAAATTATATGTATAATAGTTATATCCAGTTTTTTTTCGCATTTATGTCTTTTGTGTGAACTACAAAAGCTGATTACTACTTCAGCGTGATAGCTACGAAGTAAGCCACACAAATAACCATCCTACGCAGTTTCAATTTTTTTTAGGATTACAAGAAACTTTTACATTTATTGTCATTAAGATGATCATTTCTTAACCCTTAATTGTTTGTCCAACATTTGTTATTACGGTGCTGCATTTTTGCCTGAAAGTGGCAAAATTGTAAATTTAATAAATATTTTGAATTTTGTAGGTAAAATATTGAAAGACGCGCAATAAATTTACGTCTTGTTCTCGTTACGTTGTTCTATTCTTACAGGCATTATGCATGTGAACATTTAAACATTTAAGGGTCAATATAACATTGCTCGCACGTACAATTAGTGTTATATCTCGCAAAAAGCTGTTGTCTTTAATCTTGTTTCGTGAGACATCAGAAATAATGTCTTGTTTTTTTAACCACAATTTATAATCGTACATATATTCGTATTAAGAACAGAAATATTGTACGCACAAACTTTTCTTAAGGATAATTATTGTCTTTCGTTTCCAATATGCATCGATACAATACTTTTGATGGATTATCGAAAAACATACTAGAGCCTCTTACATTAAATTACATTAAATTACAATGTCAAAATTTGTTAGATATAAGTCTTACTAGTTTATTGTCCAAGTGTCGTTTTTATATATCTAGAAAGAAGCGGGAATGCGACATTTTATTTGGCACAGCTGCAAACATTCACATGCAAACATTCCCAAGAATATTTTGCCATATTTAAATCGAGTATCGAACCATGCAACGAATAAATATCTCTCTTTCAGTCAATGATTAATAAAAATAAAACGCTATATAATACAATATTTTACAAAATTAGACTAGAATAAGTTATATTATTTATATGACAAATTATATTCATAGAATGATAAATAATATGATTTTACCCTATATTTTTATAAATTATTTGAATAATAAATACATACGTAACATAGAAACAATATTAACAAATTAAAATATGGAATAACTTATTATAATTAAATTGTTATCTTAAACGGAACGATTGCTATCACGTGCACAGTTTTCCCTTAATAACATTAAGTGTCCGCTAATCTCCAAGACGTTTTCCTGAATAGTATTAAAATTCTGCACATGGAATCTGCAAATGTCCAACTGTGCATTAAATCGCATTTGCGTTTTACATTTTCTCGCAACGTTTTGACTGGATTTTCTGGCGTCTATGGCATACTTTTGAAATCCGATTTAATATTTCGAATCAGTTGCGCCTTATTTAACAAAAAATATAAAAGGATTTTTTTTGTGTAAAGAAAACAACTCTGGCGAATGGTTTACTTTTCTGAAATTAAATCCATTAAGTATTTTACTTGAAATGCCTTAACAAGTTTCTATCATTTTTGATTTATCGAAAAGTTGGATTTCAAAAGAAGGAGGAAGAGAGAGAGAGAGAGAGAAGAGAGAGAGAGAGAGAGAGAGAGAGAGAGAGAGAGAGAGAGAGAGAGAGAGAGAGAGAGAGAGAGAGAGAGAGAGAGAGAGAGAGAGAGAGAGAGAGAGAGAGATTACTTGTGAAAATGCTTTTATATCAAATTACTTGAAGTTGAGAGAGAGATTGCAAATCTCGCAAATTTCAAATCGCAGAAAATTTTAAAATCCGTGAAAATGCCATTTTATATCAAATTACTTGCTTCGATGCCAGTTGCGAAATATCGAATTGCACAAATATGTACATGAAAAAAATGCATGCACATCAACAAGATCGATTCGATATGTAAATAAAATTTGTTTCATGCATTTAATATTTAATTTTATATTTAATTCTATTTGCGTTAGAGATATGCATGCGATTCAGGAAATGTAGTTTTTTGAAGCTTTTAACTCAACAGAAGTGCCATTCAATCCGTTTCTGATACATATTTCGTAGAATGTGTACAATTTTCCTAGAATTCATTTAGGATTACAATTTTCGATGCGGAGGAGGACCGCTCTTTTCGCAGCTAGATGTCCAAAAGATTTCTCGACATTGGCTAATATTGGATTAAAATTTCTGATTTGCACTTACATATTGTTGATACAATGATTTAAAGGTTCGTCAAAGATACAGGAGCCACAGGTTCTTCCAAATGCACGCGATCTTCGAGATGAACGTTGCTTATTCTTGTCTATTCAGTAGTCGTCGACGTCGGCTGCAGAGCAGTTACAAACACTAGTATGCATGCGGCAGTTTTCCGATTTGTACCGTTTCCTCGCAACAATTCGCAGCATACTAAGGTAACATGTATTCTCGCGTAAGAGGTCCGCTCCTCTGTGAAAAAAATGTACACGATTTCGAACAAACGACACCTTAATAAAATAATGTAATATAATAACTTTTAATTTTCGCGGTTGTTGTTGTTTGATGACGTCAAAAGCGAGAAATCGCATGTCCAAAATTCTTGCGAAATACATTGAAATAAAAAATATATCCCTAAAGCGACAGTTGTAATTGAATTTGTAAAATGCTTTGAATCGTAAAATTATAATAGTGTAACGTGTAGCTCAAGTTTTAACCTATCCTCTTTTCTCATGATATCTGTTACATTAATTTTACAGTTATTATTGATTTTTACAGCAAAAGAAAAGTGCTCGAAGCATTTTACAAATTCGCTGAATCGATCCCAAGTGTCGTTTTATGAACACATTTTTTTATTTCAATAAATATATTTTTATTTATTTCAACATTTATTTATTTATTTATTTCAATGCATATTTTTTTATTTATTTCAATGTTTATTTATTTATTTATTTATTTATTTATTTATTTATTTATTTCAACGTACATTTTTTATTTCAAGAATTTAGACAATTTCTCGCTTCTGACGTCATCAAGCAAGGACAACTGCCAGGAGCCTTTAGGAAACATGGAACATCGTAAATACGAAATCAAGTGTTACGCGATTTGTAGAATCTAAATCTAGAACTCAAGAAAAGGAATATAATTTTAAAAGAAATGATTATAATAAAACTTGAATCTATAGATCTAGATTAGAGATTATCTCAAGATGTCAGATTTAAGAAAAGTTAAGAAAAAAAGTGATGAACTCTGAGAAATTTTATTCCCTAATTTTTACGTGATAAGAGATAAAAAAACTTACCGACCAAGCTTGACCAATGTTAGGCGGGTTGTTGTAACGCCGCTGATTGTAATCATAATTGACATTTGGTGTCATTTCTAGAAGTGGCAACGGGTTGGAGAATTGCTTCCGCGATTGTTGTCTATTCAGCAGTTGCTCTTCGTTTATTTGATCTTTACCGTCTCTAAAAGCGGCGGCTTTTGCTACCATCTTTTCGGCTATATGTTGTTCCTAAAACATAAATAATTTATTTAAACAATCTTTGCATATACATATGCGTATTGAAAGAATGAATTAGAAAACAGACGTTTTTTTTATATAGAATTTTGATACGAATTTTTTCTTTATCGATATAGGTGTCATTTCTATGTAAAATCTTTTGAGTTAATTAATAAACGGCCATGTTACAGCCAATTTGATTAGTTCGCGTTCACAAATTAACAATGAAGCAAATTTTTATGATGTCCACTCATATAGCACAAACATTGCAGCTATATTGCGGCAACATTGCCGCAATGTTACATTGTTACAACAATGTTGCCGCAATATAACTGTAATGTAACTGCAATGATCTGTGCTGTATGGGCAAGGGACATTAAAAAAATCAATCGATGAGTTTCTTCGGAAAGTATCGGTGACCGACCTGCAATTCGCGTGCTCTCTCGGCCTGGATGAGGTTCTTGAGTGCCTCGAAGCTGCCGGATTGAGGAACTTGCGACGAGATACCGCCACCGACGCGGAAGCTAGTTCGTCGATTGTTCGGCGAGTACGGCCCCGTGTTCACGGTCCCGAAATGTCGTGAGAGATTCTCCATGATCCTCGAACGCGAAGGCCCACGCATCGCATTTCGCCATCTGCTTCCTGCCGGAGCCTTGTGCACCATCCTTCCGTAAATCGGTGCACTTCCGGCGGCCCGACTACGCGGTCGTCCAGCATGTCTTCCTACAAATTAATAATTAATTCTTCCTGTTTATCTGATTCTTTTTCTTGCAAATGCCATTTTTTGCGAAATGTCATTTTTGCAAAAGATTGTCTTTCTCATTGCACGACAATCAATAACGCCGCGAAAGCAAAGATCGTAACTTGTTCTATAAATACGTGCAAGAAGCGTTTTTAATTTCACTTAATTGTGTTTTATTATGATGATGAGTTCTTGTCGAAAAGATAAATATTTCGATATAAAAGAATATCTTTAGAAGAGATTCTATAAGTAAGGGAAGTAATTGAAAATTATCTGAGATCGAATTTTTTTCCTTTATTTTGCTTTCAGAAAGAGGTCTTGTTAAATCAGCAATTAATTAATGCTCGTAGAATTGGTTTCTACAGGAAAGAAAGTTGACACTTCAGAATAAATCAATTAAAACTACTTTTAATTAACAGTACATGTTTTCAGAATATCAATTGTACGAGGGATAATATATCACGAGTGATGAAATCATCGAGACTACATGCGTTCTCTGCGTGGGTGGAATGAGTGACGTCGGGTCAAGAAGCCCGTATATTGTGCCTCAACGGATAACAAGGATTTTGAAAAGGGCGCTGACGTTTTACGTAGGATGTCACAAATTCCGTAGTCGATAGCATCGTAGTTTGTGTATATTTAGATATTAATCCAGTTAAAGTTGTTTTTGCGTTTTGTTGTGTAAATTCACGCCGTTATTCGCTAAACTGTTTGCGGTGCTAGCGAAATGTATGATTGAACAGCTGTCAATATTCAAATATGATGTTCTAATACATATATCTCTCAAGCTTATAATATATATATATATATTTGGCCAGATAATAAAAGTAAATATATAATGTGGCCACTAACACTAACAAGCGTGCTTAAAAGTTAACAAATTAAAAAATAATTATAAATGAGTTTACCGCATTAACGGTGTTATAATGTGCACGCAAAGATAAATAACGAACTTTTTAATGCAAAGATAAAGAAATTTCCCAGTAACTCTTAACTTAATCAAGTTTAATTGATTCTCTCTCTCTTTCTTCAGATCATATTGAATTATCACAGGATGAATCATTTTAATTAACTGCAGTTTGCAATTTATTGAATTACTAATTTAGTGGAGACAAATATTTATTAATGACGAAGACATCATACTGCTTTTTATTATAAAATCAAAATGAACTGATAAATATAGGAGTTAAAAAGTGAGTGAGAGAGAGACCACTATATTATTATAAAAGACTCGTTGCTGAAGTTAAATTAATTAACCCGTTATTTATCTTTGCATTTTAACTATGGTTAAAGAAACTTGATCAATTTTCATCTGCTTAAAAGGAGGAGAAATGAGATAATTCGAATGTGCGTTAATTGCACGTTCGCTTTGCACGGGCAATTGAATTTGAATACGATCAAAACGCCCACGATTCGAGCCTGCGATGCTCTCGCGCTTCAAAGGGATAGGTAACCAACATTCCCCCGATAATTAGCCTGAATCGTTGCGTATACTCGTTAGCGTAAGTGCCTGACGCGTATACGTGGTAAAGTGGCGCGCTTGACCCACATGTGCGTCGCGTATTTGCAAGATGGTATTGCGGGCCTGCCTGGGCAGGTTTGCGTTGCAACTCTAGTGGGCTACGATGCACCACTCGATGCATAAAATCGATAAAACGCACGCTTCTTTTACTTCCGTCCATTTCACCCCGACGACATGGCGCTCTTTTTATATCGGGGAAGATGCATCGATTCGCGTAAGAAGAATTTGCATCTTATGTAAGATAAACTTGTATTTTCATCAAGTCGTCCGACAAACGTTCGTTTTATCTTTACGAAACGAGAAATAATATTTATCTTTAAAATCGTTCGTATATAATTTTACATTTATCAAGCAACACACACACACACACACACACACACAAGTTGAAAAATTAAGCAGAAAGTTTGCTTACCTTCCAACTCTTCTCGTAATTTCAATCGTGTAGGAGCGACAATATCTGTGCAAAGCCAATCAATTTTTTAAAATTTTTATTCGAATTCTTCATCTTATATTTAAAGAAATCATCTCTATTTTCCTATTTTAAACGGACAGCAAAAGCGAAACTCTGAATTTTCAGAAACATTTCGTTAAGTTCCGTCGCGGTTTGATGCTTCGGAAAACGTAAAGCCCGCTACACACGTTACGATAAATTGAGCGATTTAACTGCACGGATATGGCCGTGCAGTTAAACTTAACACGCAGATGGAAAATCGCTGCAGTTAGTTGTATCAATTTCCCATTTACACGTCAGTTTTAACTGCGCAGTCATCCGTGCAGTTAAATCGCTCAGTTAAATCGTAACGTGTGTAGCGATCTTAAGAGGTCTTACCTCGCGTGTATCCTCTGGATTTAATGCGATCGGGAAACATTACGGTACGCGGCCATATATTGGGATTGAATGGGTACATCGAGTATCCGTTGGTGGTTTTAGCGGCTCTGCTCTGCCTCTTCGTGTACCTCCACATAGCGCGCAGCTCGTCGCACGACGGTTCGGTCAGGTCCAATCGTTTGTCGCCAAGGTCGCTGTTACTTCCCACCTGCGGATCAATGTATCGCAAACCCGCAACAAATGACCCGCTCGTACACGTTAGGACGAAGGCGATGCACACAGCCGCGGAGCGCATTTTCTGAAATCAGAACGATAGAAACGAAATGTTCGCAGATTGTCACAGCAGTGATAAGAGTAAGGCATAGGAAACTTCTACTCTTCAAGAAGCTGCTTCCGTTTCTTCGATTCTAGACATTTTTTTACGGTTAATAGCCCTCACACACTGAACGTGATGAGCGATATCTAATGAGAGCTCTGCGTTTCACTACGTCACATCGTAATGCAGAGCTCTCATTGGATATGCTATAACAAAGAATATCAAATAACAGAGAGATTCGGTAACTCGACTTGGATTTGGGGGATTGTGATTCCTGAATAATTAAACTTTTGTAACAAACGAAGTAAATTTCAAGAAAATTAGAATAAGATAATAATTTTAAAACTTTCACAAAGCGTTCCTTGGTTTTGATTTAATTTTCAGAATATAATTCATGTGTAGAATATAATATTGTAGTTAAAATCAATTTTTGATGTAGTATACTGTGTAACTATTTGGTTGGATATGATGTTGTGTATTTCAATGCACCAATTTTTCTCTGCGCTGGAAAAGTACCAATGCTTACAGATTGTCTTTTATTTTCACTTAAATTTTAATTATATTTCAATTAAGACTTTCCTTAATAAGTAGTTCGTGAAATTATGTTGAGATTCCTCTTAAAAACAAGAAATGAATATTTATACTCATTTACTTTATACGAACAATTACTCTGGCATCTAAGAAAAAACATGTTACTCGTTGTAATTTCAATAAATCTTTTCAAATTTATACTCATAAATGCTTTCTTTTTTTGGTACAACCTTTAAAAGAGAGAAAAAAGGAAATATTTATCTTTACACAGTCTGTCCCAAATAATTTCCGATTAGTTTTGATGTTGATCTTGAACTTTAAGGAGGTCAAACTCATTGATCTTTCCTCGCTCGATTAGTAAAAAAGTTATAAAGTAATAATCGTATTCTCTCGATTTCAAAATTTTATTCTTTGCAAATATATTTTGGATATTATAATTGAGATAATAATTATAATTGAGAGAATTATAATTGATATAATTATAATTGAGAGAATAAAACATTGGGAGAGAAATACGTGGACGGGGAAAAGACTCCAATTAATAAAAAATAAGTAAAAATAAAAAGAAAATTTCGTAATTTATTCATTAGTAAAAATATATTGATTGATTAAATTAGTTAATGGATACAAAGAAACTATTATTTAAAAAAATGGTGATATAATGCTTGAATAATATGACAACAACAGGTTTCCTTTTCAACATTAGTTTAGGTCATGATCCTAGTACATATTAAAAATATGAATATGAGAACATTACTTTTGTGTTTAAGTAAAACCTCGTTTTACTCCGAAGAGAGGTGGAAGTTAAACCTTGATTTGCGCGAAAAGTTGGAAACCTACGTGAAATCGTACGACGATGAAAGTAGTTTTGCTCCGAAAGGGGAAGAGGTGTGGTGAACTTCGTTTCGCGTGAAAAGTTGGACAATTCCATAAAAAATGTCTGGGCGGTGGAGGGGTGGAACACTCCCATCTCCAAAAAAACACAAATTTAATTCTACAGATTCTATAATTTTAATTTTAAATTAAAAATTAGTTTAAGGTTTGGTTAGTTTTTTGCAGGCACACGAAACCTACGTAAACTAATTTTTAATTTAAAACTAAAATTAATATAGACTTATAAGTTAGGATACTTATATCATAGATCAATTTTTTCGGAGTAATCTAAAGGAGAAACCAAGTGTTTTTTATAGAATCACTACAACTACAATACGATTCCGCATGGGTTTCCAACATTCCACCAAAATGAAGAGAAGCTGATAAAAAGTTGCAATAAACTTTTTTATGTATTTCTTTATATATTTTATTGATATTACTCACGGTTATTGAATATTCATCATATTTGCTATAATTTCATTGAAAAAACATTTATTCGTCCAATGATTGAACGGTAAAATAAAAATTCTGCTAAGTACTCCGCACATAATAATTTTTGGGGGACAATCTTTCAACAACTGATAAAAGATGACTGACAAACTACAAGTACAAACATGCAAAATGGATCGAATGTTATAGAATGTAAATAAGAAAAGTCAAGAGTTTTGTACTGAAACTGAACGGTGTGAAGTGAATTTTGTTTCGTGGAAAGTTAAAAATCCAAGCGAACCATTGAACTTATTTTGTTAACTTTTTAATAAATAACGAGCGACAGAAAAAATCAATGACCTGGACCTTTTTAAAGATCAAGGTCAATATCAAGGAAGTTACTTGGGGCGACTGTGTAAAGATAAATATTTACCGAAAAAAGGCTCGATTGAAAAGGTTAAGTAAGGAATTTCACATAAAAATTTATAAAGCTTTTACGATACACGTAAAGTCGTAAAATTGCAAGTTTTCAAAATGCTTCTCAGATTTATTCAATTGTGAAATACCGTAACTTTATATCAGACTTTACCCGTTCAGTGTAGAATCATACGAAAAGTAATATTTTACAATTTGCAATGCATTTGTGTAAAAGTGTTCACGTATTTGTAAATAACAATGAAAGCGAGCAACGTGAAATCGAGTAAAGCAATATATTGTTAGACTCGGCGAACTGTCGAGATACTTTCTGCTTTCAGCTCGCCGGTAGCGAGACCAGGCAAGCGTGTAGTAGGTAACATACATCGACACACGCATACAAGAAAAAAATGGAAAATCTCGAAACTTGGTGATATACTCTCTTGATATACATTCTAATATATATTCATATATTCTACACCTTATGGTTATCACGAGGCTTCTTTTGAACAATTTTTGAAGAAATGCCACTTTATAGCTGCAGACGTCGCTGCAGCTATAAAGTCTAGAACAATTGATGCTTTTCAATAATAATTTTAGTACATAAAGTATGTTAAAGAACATTGTTATACGTAAATTAATATCTCTCTGTAGAGAACGCTCTTCTCTACAGGATGATTCTCATTTTATTTAATATAATTTAACTCTTCTATAAAATTTTTTGAAATAATTACCTGGTTAAATTACTGATTAAGCTAGAAAAATAATTAACTTGTCCAACAGGGAATTTTTACGTGATGGGAGTGGGAAGCGCGTTTTATATGGCATTTTTATCTTCGCATATTGCACTTTATCTCGTACAGATTATGACTGTGACAAGAAAAGAAAATATCTCTTCCCCGATGATCCCCGATCGCTATTTTTTCCCGTCTTTTTTTCGCATCGGCATCTTATTATGTGCGTCAAGAAGCTTCGAGCTTGCACAGAGAGGCCGAGGATGTGTGCGAAGCAACAAGCTGTTTGCACCACACGTGCATTAAGTACTAGCGCGTGTTGAGTAACCAGTTCGACAAAGACTGCAGTACTAATGACGCTTGTCGTCGAGAATCTGTATCAGATCGAATTCGCTCTAGGCGAAATCTAAATCGGATCAGAACCGCAGTCCCTCCCCATCAGTCTCGCTTTTCGAACATCGACAAACCGAGCTAAAGTCTCTCATTTGATTGCATCCCGATCGGAATTTTCAGAACTCTTTTTAACTTGCGGCACGGGTTCCTGCTTTTTGCGTTCGCGAAGCAAAGCTTCGACAATTTTGCGAGTCGCGAAGGATATCGAGGACACTCGTCACACAAAAGGTATGTGACTGGCTGGCAATTTCGATTCTTCAGCCGATACATCGGTCGAACAATTCCTGCAGAAACGAGCGTTATTTGTTCCGGTAACTTCGTTGAAATGTCTGCCTCTTTCCCTTGCTCATTTTTCTCCGATATTATTGTGCACGTACGAGATCACCGATAATCCCTTAATACCGGAATTTCTCTTCAGGTACCGGAAATTACCTTAGATCCTAATATCTACAGCTATTTTTTAAGGATTGTGATAGCAGAAGGCAAAGAAATAACGTAAAGTGATAATATTTTAAGTAATTTAAAAAATAAAATATATTTCCAGAAGATCATAACAGATTCGTAAGAATTTAAAAATTCAAGGATGACGATTTTGAATGTTTTATTATAATTTTCGATGCTAGGTATTTTTTGTCTCGCCGTTAAAATTTTAATAGTGGCGATTATCTCAAATGTTTCATTTATAATTAATATTAATTTAATTTGACACACTAAAGCCTACGGCACACGATACGGTTTTACTGCTTTCGGATTGCTTACGAGAGTTAATTAGGATTAAGCTTTAAGTCACTTGATCTAAAATCTTTATTGGCTCTTAAAAGCAAACCAGTACGAAAAACCGTGTGCCGCAGATACCGCTTTACTCTAAATATAATTTCTAATCCAACATGATATAATTAATTTTGTATCATCCTCGAGAACGTTATGATGTCTTAAAGATATTTTAACATGTGTGTTGTCCAGAGTGATTGTATAATACAACATTATATAATTTTACATTATGTTATGATTGTAGAATACAATTATTGTATAGCGGCTGGGAAACTTAACTGCAACAACATAATTACATCTTCAAAATGATTAGAATAGTTCCGATATAAATACGAATATCGAACAAATATGTGGGTGAAAGCATGAAATCCAATTAAGAACAATTAGCTTTGCGATATGCACTTCTGCTTTTTAGTCATGTGTTTCGTTGATTCGTTCGATCCAGCTGATCGCAGAATGTATTCAGAGAAGTATGGTGGAATGTGCATCGATGTGATGAAAAGTGGATGGTACGGAATGTGGACGGAAACAGCGGCGCTGCCGCGGAAGCTCTCATTGTTCCGCAACGATGAAGCGAAGCGCTGAGGGGATTCAAGCGTCGCGGCATAAAGCTCTCATTATTCACAGGGATGATAGTAATCTGCTTTTGCTCGTGCCGGTATTGTTTCGTTAAATAATCCGCAAAATATAATATTTTTTTTATTCTACGCATTAAAATCAGTCATAAATTATAAAGGACATGAGAAACAGAGAAGCACGACACATTTTTTTTACCTTCCAAGATCAAAGCTACAGAAATCTTTCAAAAGTGTGGATAAACGCGTAATTCGGCGAGCGTAGCAACAAATTTAAAAAAAGAGAGAATTCGTAAAGCGAACTTATTGAAAAGAATACCACGAAACTCGCCACGAAACTCGCCGATCCACGTGCCGTGTAATCACAGCTTTCTTTACAGTTCGCATAACAAGCGGCGCGAAACTTGTTGAACGGGGCTTGAGAGGATGAATTGACAAGCCTATATGACGAGGTTCGCTAAACTCGTATAATCCCAATTTTAGGCACATTTGATACTTTTTAGTACAATAAATTTTTTGTACATGCATAGATATGTGAATCCATGTTATAGTATAGATTATACGAATTATATTACAATATATGTAACATAGTAAATATAACTGTAACAACGGTCATTCTCTTTGTCAGTAGTAAAATTCAAATGAAAGGCATTAGTTGACATCAAACTGACAATGTAATTGGTGTCTGACAAAACCAAGTCGGCTCGCAGCTCACCAATCACATTGCCAGTTTGATGTCAACTAATGCCTTTCATTCGAATTTTAACTACTGGCAAAGAGAATGACCGTTGTTACAGTTATATCCCACCATTGACTTGAAAATTTGGTGTTCCTCACTAGAGGCGCTGCCTGAGAAAGCGTCTCTCTTAGTGTACTTATTATTGCGATAAATATTATCACATGCCTCGGTGGTCGAATTGGTATGACACCCGCACGGAATGGGGGAGTTCCAGGTTCGAATCCTGGTAATATTTTTCGCAATAAATTCTTCATCTTATGAGTGGAGTTGAGATTTATTAACTCCAAAATGTAAATCGAATTTCGATTTCATAAGTTGGTGAATCATTGCGGTTAATAGTCTGACAAAATCAAGTCGGCTCGCAGCTCACCAATCACATTGCCAGTTTGATGTCAACTAATGTCTTTCATTTGAATAACAAATATACATACATGTGCGTACGCATATAGATGTGGATTAATTAATGTTAAATAAACTTTGGAGAAAGCTATTGAAGTTCAAGTCAATTTGCACAAAAGTCAATTTTGTTTTATATATATTAGTTTAAAATTTAGTGATTCCAATAATAGACAATATTATAGCGGCAATATTTTATTTCACACATTTTGCAAATAATCAACATTTTATAGAATGTCGGCGGAATCAATTTCCTTTTCTTTTATTTCTTTCACATTTGTGCACAGCATGATTATTACGCATCGCTATTGAAATGCAATCGGACCAGTGGGCCGCTGAATGTTATTGCACTTTTTCAGAGAGCTCTTGCATTTACATTCATGACACGAAATTCATCTATCCATTATTGATGATTTCTCGTGTAGTCAGGCGTGGCGTACGTGTCGCTATACGTTCATTATCGGATTTTATCAGGTTTGGGGCTCTTTAACAGAGTGACACGTGCTTTCACGACCGCTAAATATATTCCGTATGCATGCTTTAAACATGATTATATTCAAATTTCTATTACAATTGGGTAGGTAAAATGATTAATATGACATATTGTAATTTATCTAGTTGTTTTACAGCTTATTTTACAAATTTTTAGCTTGCAAATCTAATAACAATAGCGTCAGCAATCGCAAATCTGAAGCATGGGAGTATTCTTTTATTTCGGAAATGCACATCTGTTTGTTCTGTCATCTCATCTGTGTTCAGCAGTTTCAGATCAAATCGAGCTCGACTCGCATTGGATTCAAAATCCTTGTAAAGAAGACAATTGTTTACGCGCGAAAATTGAATTACGTCGAGACGCTGCAATTAACGGAGGAAATGCATTTGGAAGTTTTGAAGTCGGAAAAACGAGGTATAATTGGTAAACTTTTAGAATGTTTAACGTTTTGTTTTTACTATCGTCATCATAAAAAAATCTCGAGCAAAATTTAAAATAAAAATTTAAAATAAAAATTATATGATCTTTCATAGTATAATACAACTCAATCAATCAATCATAACCGATAACCTTTTATCGGTTGTGATTGACATTTAATTCACCTGAAGTGAATTAAGTGAGTGAAAAAACTGCCAAAATTCAGTCACAGTTATAATTAGTTATAATTAGTTCACATAGAAGACTTGATTTTAAAAACTTGAAAATATTAATTGAATAAAATTCACGTGAAAAGATGCACAATTTTTTAGTCAAAATCTCATGGCGATTAGTTATTGGGTATGTAAGAAGAATTCTCTATTGATTGAGAAGGACCCAAACCAAGGATCGAAACGTGGTGCTATTTTTAAAATAATAGTTGCCAGTTCGGTCGTTATAACATATTAATAATTTTTATTAATTGTTGGCGAAGTAAACATTTGACATTTCTGTTAATGCACAAGTTTTATTCTAAAGCCGAAGATCAGCTCTGAGCATCTCTGACCTTTTTGCTGAACACAGTAAATTTGTTATCTCAAATTACATAAAAAACAGAGCTATTAAATTAAAAATTGAAAGTTGTCTTTTCGCAGAGTTTAAAACTTCAGCAGTAGAAATTTTCTTTTGAAGAAACTCAAATTTTGAGTAATTTTAAATCATTTCTAATAGGTCACTGTTATTAGGTTAACTTTTGGTTTGACATTACGAATTTAACAATGTTTTCTGTATACTATATGCACTCCTTTATCTTCGTTGATGTTTAAGAAAGAGTATCACTCAAATGTGTATTACTCAAATACGATGACAGATTAGGTTCTCGTGACGACAACGTTGCGTTCGATGCTGTGATTTATCAAGCCTGTCTGAAGTTGCCGTGGAAAACACAATGTGTCTTTGTCAATAAATATATAAATATCCAAAGAAACCGGCATGCATCGGAAAACGGTTTATGTATATTCAAACTGCATATGTTACCGTTACACATGTCGATCCGTCCGAGAATTCTAGTTCTTGTATTAGTGTAGTGCGTTATCAGCGCGCAGCCCTATTGAAGATTCACAAGGAAAATCAGCTGACAAGAATAATCCGCTTGGGAAAAACATAAAATCGCGAGAGGTGACCAACTCACGAGAAAGTGTGATTATCTGGATTATCCTGGAAATACGAACACCTGGATAATCGATTTGAATCTTTGAGCAGTAGAACGAAAGCAATTTTCAATCTTGCCTGTTTCACACAAGTCCTATGTCTGAATAAAGTCGACATTCCAGCTCCACGAACCGGAGATTCTAGTACGATTTCTTGCTCAATATATCATTTGACATTTCTTTCTATTGTATCATACAAATAAATGGTCTCTACAAAGACCTTTTTGTTTGCTTTGTGCCGTTAGCTTCCTCAAATATCATTACAATATTCTATGAAAGTAACAATTGGCTAGTAGAGGGAGAGAGAGAATGGAAGAAGGTCATTTTGGACATCTTCTTTAATAAGATAAGATAAAACACCAGCTGTCATTTTTTGCATAAATTAGAATAAGAAAAAAATTTTTAACATAAAATAAAAATAATAACAAATAAAAAAAATGAAAATAAAAATATCAAAAACAAAAAAATAAAAATATCTCAAAAACGGCTTATTTGCGATCCCATGTTTATTAAGACTTTTCGACTTTTTGGGCATACTAAATCTCCTTAAAATATTTTACCTTTTTTTTCCACACCCTGTATATACGTCGAAATTATGCTATTAAACAAAAAATGTTTTCGTGTCATAATTTTGAGAAATTTACAGTTAAAGTTAAAAAAGGCTATTTTAGTACATTTTGACATATTAACTGTAATATACTGTATAATGACGTGTTAGAGAAGTATTGTAATTAAAATTATGTTGTTACAGCTTTTAGCTTTTAAAATAAGTTTGTCGTGCCGATTGCTGTTAAAAAGATATTGGTGTTTAACACAAAGTTTATTACATCAAAGTTGAAATTTATGTAGACTATTAAAAATTTATAAGATATTTTTTAATTACGTTATTCAAATTTAAATTTCCATGTCGCTAAATATTATATTAATCTGATAATATAATGGATATTAAAAAGTGGAATCTTTACTTTTATTTAATTTTGAATTGCAATACTTCTCTAACATGTCACACATGTCAAATTATAATATGTTAAAGTACATTAAAATAATCCATTTTTGCAACTTTAATTGTAAATTTTTCAAAATTATGACACGCAGGAGAGTAATTTGGTAGAAAAAATAGAATCGTATGCAGCATCCAAAAACTATAGGAAACAATTCTCGTGTTTAAAAAAAGTAATTTTTTGTTGAAGTGTTATTATAACGTATTTTACGTACATTATTGTACATGCACTTCTGCTTTTTTACAGAGAAAAAGGGATCCACGTACTTTGGAAGAGTACTTTAGTTGAATGGAAGCAAGTTTTTATTCCGCTTGCGTAAATTTGTAGAGCGGAAACACGCTGGTCGTGAAAGGTGACGTTGCCATGAATGTAAAAAGTGTAATCCATTGGAAAAACTCCGGATTTTTCATGTTAAACAGCGTACAAGCCGTTTTAATGCATTTTGCATCATTTCGTTTAATCCGGCATGTACAACAACATCGAGCCGGACATGCACGTAATTGAAGTGTAGCTGTTATAAAACATCCACGCGATACTCTTTACTTGTCGACGACAGCTGGATGCGCGCTCTGTGCTACCAAATTAGGTCGCAAGAAGAGACACTGATTGCTTACTCCCCAAATACGGGAATACGTAATTAAATCAGCACAATTTTACGAATCTTTCTTTTGTATTTTGTGGATTAATTAAACCTCCTGTTAAAGATATAATTTAGGATAATAACAATATCCTGATAACATTATCCGTGTTATTACTTCGCGGTATTGCCTTCGACAGCCTTTGTTGCGGAGCAATTAAAGCCAATCGACAGAGAAAAACACTTCTCTTGAAGCTTTACATTACGTGAGTTTCTTTGCAGTAAACTCACTGTTCGTCGACTTTTATTTCGAGTGGAAATTGGAATTAGCTGACATCTTGACGAGGGGTAAGCGTACGAGGGTGAGAATATTGCGGTACCTTTATTCCGCAGATCGATCATTCATTCAGACGATTCACCCGGGATCGCCTTGAGTCAACAGACCGTAGCAATTACTAAGTCCGAAATAACTGTTTGAACCTTATCAGAGTTAACAGAAGCTGCTTGGAGAAAATGAAATGTCTGCAATGGCAGAACTTTTTTCTCTCTTCGAATTTCTCTCTCATAAAACCACTTAAAGCTCTTCTGTTTTCTTTTTCTCATTATATTTTTTATAAAATAATATTTACGATATTCGCACGCGAGTGATACCATTTTCGATTTTTTGTTTGTTTCTTCAAGTGACACATAATGCATTAAATAATAATTTATTATTTACAATTATTTTCAATTTAGAGAATAAAAGTGTCTTTTATCATTAGATTCTTTTGTCTCTTTTATCTCGATTAATTATAAAAAAGTAATATAAAACGTCCGAACATAAGCGACGTTATTTGATTAACGACTACACATTATAACTTATTGCGTCATTTCTCCTCCATCTCATTCCTTTGCGCGCTCGCGCGATTAAATTCTAGTAAATAATTAAATCGAACAATCTAATGAGGTTCGTGAGAACGTTAAACTACATCATTTATATTAGAATTTCTACACGAACATGAGCAGAATGAGATGCGCATCACATTCACTATTTACTTGCGACGTATTTAATCAAGAAGCGATGCATATACATATATACGAGACAAACATACATGGAAACAATAAGAAACCACACAAATATTTCAGTTACATCATGTCACTACTCTGCTGCTATACAAGACCGGGAAAATCATCTTCCATCTCTCCTTAATCAAACGCAGTATACTTAATCAAACGTAGAGAAATAGCCTAGATGAATTATTCAATAATTCAAATTATAAAACGGAATACGTCAGTGAAAAATTAACATTAATTAATATTAATTACGCGAATGAAAGCACACTGCACGTGCCTTCCATAACTTTTTACTCTTATTATTACATTCATTGATTTATTCACGTTATGTGTTAGCATGGTGATTTACAATGCTTGGAAATGCGATAGCAGCATTATAAATTAATTTTTAACACGCGGATAGAGATAAATTGTATTTTATTTCACAGTTGAGTTAACTCGCTTCATCACCGATAATATTAGTAGAGATAATGGTAATTATGCAAAACAGGGTAAAGATCTCACCGATTTCAATGATCTTGACACATGTTGTCAAGGATATAGTTTTGACTGAATTTGCAAAAAGATCGCTCGCTGTTTATTAAAAAGTTGTTAACAAAATAAATTCAATAGTTCTGTGTGGGTTTTCAACTTTCCATGCGAAGGGAGAGATTCACTTCATATCGTTCAGTGCGAAGTTCCTAAACCTTCTTTATTTACATTCTATAATGTTCTATTGAACCTTATAACTCTATCATCTTCTTTTCATTTTTGATGGAAAGTTGGAAACCTAAGAGGAATTCGCAGAAAACGTGCGAGCAGGAGAAGGACGGAAACCCTTCTTTTGTATGTACTCCCAAATACTAACCTAAAATCTATTTTTAAATTAAAATTAAGAGGTTAGGTTTGGGCTAGATTAGTTTTTAGCGTGGGATTGTTCCACATACACTTCCAGCACCAAACCAGTAAATCTCGTGAAGTAAATCTCGCTTTGCTCACATGAAAAGTTAAAAACCTGCGGAACCATTCGGTTTATAACTTTTTAGTTATAACTTTTGCGGAACCATTAGGTTTATAACAATTAGGTTAATAACTTTTTAAACGAGCGGTTAAAACTTTTCAAAAATTGGTCAGAGTCCTTGACAATATATATATCAAGGTCATTGAAATGTCAGTGAAGTCGCTTCTGTTATGTATAAAATAATGAATTGTATATAGAATAAAATTTATGTTATATTATCGTCTGAATCTTGTGCATTTATCGTTACCGTTGAAGATTAATCGCTACCACGACGATGCACGAGTTTGCAAAAGTTATTTGCCAAGATTCAAGATTCAACTTGTTAGCCTTCTCTCGGGAACTCCTAATGGTACATATGCCGTAGTTGTAGAAGACAAATTATTTCTAGTGACAATTCAAAGATAGCTATTTCCAGATTGTGAAACTTAAAGTCAAGTAAGCTTTCATAAGCAACTCTCTCGACGGATTCTTCGTATTTATCCTCCTACTGAGGCATTAAAGGCAATTTATCTTCTTCTTGTTACAACGACACTCACCGTTTGGTACAAATGTGACAGCTTTTGCAGTCGTCACTCAATTTGCGGTGAGCAGATCGTGCTTTAATTACACCGTCCGACAAAATTTGACTTCTTTTTATAACACGAGTGTGAACAGTACGTCATTTCCGACGTACTTTTGTCTGCTGAACACGAATTCGTTGTTCAAATGTAACTATCACGTCACAGTTTTGAGAAAAATGATATCAAAAATAATTTCGAACGTTTTTATGATGTTGCATCGAGTAAATTTTTTTTCCAAATTTCGTTAATGTTATGCGAAAGTATCAACTTTTAGCTTTAAAATGCATGTTGTTACATTTCGATATGATTTTTCGTTTTCGAAATGTAGCAATTTGTGAAAATAGATCTTTTTCTTATGTAATACATGGAAAAAGGACATTTTATTCCATCCTAATATTGCATTATATGGAAAGTAAGTGCTTTTGTACTTACGTGATGTAATAGGATTATGCTAAATAGAAAAGCATATGAAATTGAAAAAATATAATATAGCAGGAAGATAAAGGAATATATAGAATGTCGCATTTCGAAACGAAACAACGTGTATTTTAAAGCTGAAGAGATTTTAAAGCTAAAGTTGATACATTTGCAAAGCATTAGCAAAATTTAGAAAAAAAAAACTGTTGCTACAATGTTATGAAATATAAAACCCTCGAAATCGTTTTTTAGTTCTTTGACGCTATTTTTTTCAGGATTCTGACATGATAGCTAATTTAGATAATGGATTCACAGGCAAAAGTACATCGGAAATGGCTATTTACAATCGTGTTATAAAAATAGTATTGGACAGTGTTATAAATTTATCGAATAGAAATTATGTAATCCTAACCCTAGTTTAATTTTGCAACAATTTTGCAGCCTTGAGAGATAAAAAATTTTTCTACTTGTCCATAATATTCAATATCATCCAGGTTTTTTCGTCGTTCACTGGATGCAAAAATATAGTGGATTTAAAAATTTATTGGTTTTCATATGTGTGTAGCAAAAAACTGATAATTTAATTTTACCAAAGCAAACTTATTTTTTATTTTACTCGTATTTCATGTATAATATTCAACTTTCATTTAAGTTTAAATACCGATCAAACTATTCGAAATAAAATAAACACGTTTACAAAAGAGATGGGTATTATTCAAATAAAGTTTTCTAGTTCGTTGTTCAATTATAATGTTATTTTATTTTTATCATTTATTATTTGTTGTTTAATTGAAAAGATCTCTCTAAATTCTTATTATATGCGCAGAGCTGGCGAAAGGGCGCAATTTAATGATCTCATTCCGGACAATAAAACAACTTACAATAGCGCCTTCAATTAACAAAAGTATAATATTAATGCAATGCAAAAATAATAATATAATAAAGAGAGAGAAAGAGAACTTCTGAACAAGCATCTACAATTTAATTTCTTCTTGATGTAATTTAATTTTCTATTTGATTGTATTGAACTTGTTTTGCTTCTTTTATTAATTTTTTAATACGTTTTGAAAATAAAACATTTCTGACAAAAAATATGCAATAATTTTATTTATCAATTTAATTATAAAAAGAAATATGCCATTTTCAGTCCAAGCTCGCGCGCGATAGTTTAACAATATTATTTCTGTGTGAATTTTACGACCGACAAATAATCAGCGCGCTTTACTAACAATGAGATGTAAAAGTATACAATATTGACAGAAATATTATTTTTAGATTACCAAGGTTCTCTTAGCTTGGATTAAAAATGACATATTTATTTAGTTAAATTGTTAGATATATAATATATCGATCCTATTTCACAATTTTATTTATTTTATTTATCATTATTAATAATATATGAATGATGTTATTTGTTTAATTAATGTTATATTATTTGATAATATAATGTAATGTTATTCGTACAAATAATTCATACAAATAACAAGTACACATATTATTCAAATAATTTCTATTTGGATAAGAAATTATTTAAATAATCAAATCAATTATTAACTAAATAAAAATCTATTTGTTATTTACGATTAAATTATGCCTCTTTTATTTATTATTTGTTATTCGAATAAATAATTTGTTGAATTAAATTTTATTTCTGATTTGCAAGAACATTTAAACCGAAAGAAAGAATCGAGAAAATTTCAGTTTATTGTCAAATCTTTGACGTTTAAAGGGATTTGAAATTTCCAAATCATTGCCCGGAACATTTAAAGATAAAATACGCTTCGACGTATTATATAAAGTTACGTTTACCGAAAAATCAACACATTTCTCTATTTTTCTCCGTATTCCTCTCTGTTTAGATTCTCTACTTTTATTTGTAAAGGATCGTTGATTAAAAAGGCAGTTTAATAAAAAATCCGTAACTACTACGATAGTATTTGTGGATGAACGTTACGGATTTTCATTAAGTGATATTTCCTGGATTATAGCGAGTAAAAAGAAATACGCACACACAACACCTGCGTACTCGACACTTTGACACTTTGTATTACATAAAGATTTATGATCATTTCTTGCGATTATTGTTTTTTAAAGAAACAGTAAAGTTACCTCTGTTAATCTCTTAAAAACGTACACTATATTATTTTTGATAAATAAATTGAATACTTAATAAACGATAGTATATTACAATCAGCATTTATACTTTAAATTACATTCAATTTTTGTGATAAATTATGTTTGTTCATGTTGTTATTATCATTAACAAGACATTTGCCTAAAAATGTTACTTTTAATTTGTTAACTATTTGATGAACTACAAGGAGGGTTGAGGAGTTTCTTTAAAATTTATACCTTTAATTAAGGACGTTATCATTCATAAACAAGATTCAAATTTTCTTATATTATTACATATATAATATAATATTATTTTATTATTTTATATTATAATACTTTTATAATTTTTCCAAAAAGTATATAAAAAAAAAGATTAATGTTCAAATAATGATAATTCTTGAATGCTGTAATATGGATGCGTTTGTATTTTTATAGTATTTAACAATTTAAAAACTAATGGCAATAAAAATAATATTAACTTTCTTTTTAAACACAAATAACAATAATAAACTTGGACGAAATAAAATCTCAACCGATTAGATGAAAATGCAAAACTTGGAAAATATTTAAAACGGATCTACGTGATATGCAGCAGAGGGGGTTTAATAGTTTGTGACATCTAATTTTATTTTACGCGACCTTTTTACCATATTAGTATGTCACGCCATGCAATAAAAGGACTTCTACGATCCGACGTGACAGTCCTGAATGATAAATGTGCTAAACAGCGCGTCAATAAAAGAGATAACGATAAATACCGTGAATATATGATTCGATCATAAATCTCCACGCGCGCCAGCACAATTGCACACCTCTCGATTCTGCCCCTCGCATTTTTTCATCTTTGCATTCATCAGATTTTATCCGCATTTTCATTCAGAAAAAACCGTTGCGATACGATACATTAAATTAATATCCGAAACAAAAAAATGCTTAACATATAAACAATGTGTATGCTTATTGATGCGCAATAAACTTGAACTATTTTAGATACATAAATAAAAACAAAAAATATAGTAAAAGTTGCTATATTTATTATATAATATTTTTTATATATTTCTTTACATATTTATTATATAATTTTATTATAATGTTACTTAAAAAATAGTATTTTCTAATTACCGAATTATTTAAATGCAAGGTTTCAGATAAAATTATTTCTTACCTTGGATCAGATATGTGGACGATTTAATTGTTTAATATTGGAAACATATCTATTGCCGATTAAATATAAATATTTTTGAATTAAGAATTACCTTTGAAGTATCTTTTCTAAATTGTCTTTGATTTTAAATTACTCTAATTGATTTATTGCTGTTATTTTTCGCGTTTGTAATGAGAAAATGTTATCATTTCTCGTGTATTTATTTGGTTATTTATAATATGTTGGAGGGCTTTTAAATCAATATGTTGATATATAAAAGTTTTAATTAAATAATAGTCAGAACATTTTACTCTTGCGAAATGTTACTCTCAATTAATTTATATTTGCACAAATGCTTTTTATAACATATAATCTTTATATATATATATATATATATATATATATATATATATATATCATATATATACACAAGTTATCATTATTTTATAAATATTTTATTTTCATCATTTTATAATAAGTTAATAATGCAACATTTTTGCATTTTTATATTTATAATAATAAGTCGTTGGCAGATGTCATTAGTTACAGACAAAATAATCTACTTTTTTTTGTCACCACATCGGCGACTGACGACTTTTGAATAATATTTCATTTACATTTGAGAGGATTCGCAGAAACTGGCTTGAATAAAAACTATTCTGCGGTTCCTATTATCGACGCGCGCGAGGCGTTACGAGACAGTAAAAATGGTTCAATTATTTAAAAGTCGAGAGATCTACGTTGCGCAATCATTGCAACGATCTCCTCTTCTTTGTGAAACGCATCATTGTGTTCGATCATGATTTTGTAGAAATTACGTTTCTGACAAAGTTCATAAGTCATTCGAGTAGCAAACAAGAAGCGCCAAACCAATGTGCTTAGACGACAGGAGAACAAAAAATGACGTGATCTTTCTCGAGAGCTTTTTTACGCTAGCATATCAAAATGGAAAGCTTGCAACAAGTGAGTTTCGAATCCGAGAGGAACAGCTAATCCGGATTATTTGTTGCTTGCAAATGTTGCCCGAATATTTATCATTCTCTCAACTCATTTCTCTCACTATAACAATTTAATTCAGATTTCTCGTATATACAAAATTTTATTTTTTTCGACGTTTTCGAGAGGTACTTTTGTTTTATAGGTTTTTTTTTTACAATACAATTAGTTTAATAATTTTTTTTCCACACGTACACAAACACTAAAGATGCGCAATGAAATATTAAAAGACTTGTTGACTATAAAATATAAAAAGATTATAGCAGTAAACTCCTCAATATTAATAGAAGCAGCGTAATGTATCACCGTAATAGTTCCCACTAAACAAATTTCTATTAAATCACGATTTGCGTTCCAATTATCTCCCGTTATCTCGTTGGCTATTGATATTTGTATGATTAATTAAAACGCGACCAGATCGCGAGAGTAGAGTTACGCAAAATGCGTCACTCGCGCGCGGCTGACATTTCGCAAATATTGTCAGTTGACATTAGACTAACGCGAGGGTATTACCGTATTTGCGTCGTGTTTATTCATCATGACACCGTATCAACACGTTTAGCAAAGTTAAGCCATGATTAATGACCGGCAGCGAAGCACGCTGTTAATTAGGATGCAAACCCATTGATGTTTTACACGTGATGGAGCCTGATCGGATCCAGCGCAATTTTGCGACTCCTTTTCTCGCTGGGTAGTAAATAAAAGTGAGCCATATGTTAAAATTGCGCCGACTCCCAATTTTGGAACTGACCTACTTTCGATCGACCCGAATGGGGCAATAAAGGTTCTATGATCATTCATACATGGACGTAATTCCCGTAGTAACTCCCGCAATGTTAGTCATAAAATATTCTATTCTCGTTCAAGGTTACGCTTGGCATTATCTGATTGTCAGTGGGAAAATGAATCTTGAATCTTAACGAATCTAGGACGGCTTCTCGTTACATACAATGTATTTGATAAGATCTCTCTGTGCTTTCAAATTTTATTTGAAATTTGTAAAGCTCTCTCTCTCTCTTTCTCTTCCTTTTTTCTTCTGATTTTACATTTTCTATTTTTCGTGGAATCTGTTTATGTTTTTAAACCACATTACTCTTCGTTTTCCATGTTATTTATAACATATGTTTGCAATTAACGACAATTTTATTCGATTAATTCGATTGAAAATAACGATAAGCTGTCAGAGCATTTTTTAAAAAAGTTTTTCGAAGTCATCATCTTCATGAGAGAATCGCGAGGGAATTATAGATCAGAACTCATTTCGGTTAAGCAGCTTTAATTTTCTTTAAAAAAATCATCTGCCATCAGCACGATCCACGGACTTGTCTACCGAAAAGTTAAAACCGTCATTTGTCACTTATTCCCTTATTTCGCGCAACACGCTTGCGTTCTAATTCTGCCGCTCTAATTCCGCGAGTTTCATTAGACATAATTACATTCCTCCTCACCGGTTCAGAATCCCGACACCCTTCCTCGTGCGTCGGCATCGCAGTGGTGGCATAACAGGTTGTACGTCACCGAACGCCTAATTCTCATTAATCGGAGCGAAATGTCAGTTATGACATTCGGAAGCTTCGCGATGCCTCGCCCTCCAGCTCTTCTGGAGCTATCCCTCGCGATTCGTCCCCAGGACTACTAATTCTGTTGTCTCGTGTGTTTTCCATTACCTTAAAAATCTGGGAAAACGTCGCGATCGCCGGTAGAATGACACGTGAAACGCGGACGTAAACGAGGATGTGCGAATCGAAGAGCGAGAGAAAGAGAGAGGGTGCGCGGAAATAGAGATCGGAAGGGATGGGCGCGACGGAGGGACGATGCACTGACTGGTGAATGAACGAGAATTGGATTCACTAACCTGCCTGCCTGTCCGCCGAGCCCGGAAACCGTGGAGCAACTGAGAGAGATGGTAGCGTCGAGGCAACTACCGCGGCTCCACTACCTTGGCCGTACGAAACCCACCCCTGCGACACCCCCCTTCTCACCGCCGCCTCTGTCCTCGATCCTGCCACCACGCCGCCGAGGTCCCTGTTCCTTTCGCTCAACAGGGATGCTCTTGGGACTTTGCTCTCTCTCTCTCATCTCGTTCATGTTCTCATTCGGCTCATTTCCTCTCTCTCCCTCTCCTTCCTCCTCCTTTCCCTTCTTCTCCATCTTCTCCTCCTCTCCTTTCACACCTTCCCTACACCACCCCCGACTCTGTCTTACTTTTTCGTTCGTTCTTCGTCACGCTTACTATTCTTCCGCTTTTTTTGGGGGAGATTCTGGGACTCCACCTTCGCGCAGGATTCCTTTCGGTCTGTCATTCCCCTTCCTTGCGCCTCTCCGCTGCTGAATTTTCCCCTGAAAACCATCCTACGTCCGGGAAACTGCACCCCTCTTGTCAGTGACGTAGTTGTCGGTTGCGGAGCCCTCGAATTTTGCAGCGGCGAAGCGTCGAATGATTCATGGCCGATTATTAAACCCGTTTGTTATTTTTGAGAAATAACAATTAGAAACGTTACGTGTGGTTTTATATAATTGCGTTAAATCACTTAGATCCTCCAAGCTGAGCTGACGGATATATCTTTTTATTACAAACTTTTTGGAAAAGTAAAGAGAAAGTTTAATTTAGCTAATCTCTTAATTGTATATACAAATAAGATATGAGGGAGTATTTAAAAGTGAATGAGAACGGTTTTAACGAGATGCTTTTTCCGTTATTAATGAGATGACTCAGCTCGTCCAGAAGAGGACGAATGAAAAGAGAGAAGCGAGGTCTTAACTGTAGAATACACGAAAACCTTTTTTTGTACTATCGTCCCGACAGAATCGTTGCTCGGGCGATTTTCCCGTCGCACGTTTCAGAAAATGTACGACGAGAGATGATTTCCCGTAAAATACATTTTATCGAGCGCTCATCGGATCAGCGGATCCACGAACAAAATATTGCAGCGCGCGATGTAAACGCTCCGGAAATAAACGAGACGCCCATTACGCCAGTTCCTTGAGGTCTGGGTAAGCACTGCATCATATGAAATGTCAAAGGCTAGTGCGGTTACCTAGAGCAAACTTAATATTTTTTCGCCCACATATCCTGGTCGACAGGAGGAGAAATTGCGGAAGGAACTGCCGCTGATGCCAATGGGCTCATAGAGCCGCCCATATGCCACAGAAAGTAATAGCTCCTTGTTGATCTAAGTAAATTGCGCCGTCGAAAACATCGAAAAGAACTGATCACGCGACGTCCCGAAAATTATCCGCTTCATTGTCTTTCGATTTTAGCCCGACTTTCTCAGTTGTTTCACGTCTGAGAATTGATTGATGTTAACAACGTGGATTAAATATATTTATCGGCTACATTTTACAATACTAACATGCGGCAAACCTAACCTAACCTAACCCTAACCGACGCGCACGCGATATAGACGATGTTATGTAAAACTTATTTAAAGTTTTAATTAGCCAAGGTTTGGATTTTACTTATTTATTTGATATTGTTAAACCGAGAATTATTCGCTCAAAGACGGCAATGAAGTCGATGCACGCAAAAAGCAACGAGAAGATTCATTTATCGAGAAATCCTTTTGACACAATATACAAAGTAATTTAAGTTCTATTGAACCACCGAGTCACATCGGACTTGCACTTATGTTCGTTTCATCCTCGCAGCTTCTTAATTACATTAATAAACTTCTCGACGGCTAAGTGCTAAAGGGAAGCAAGTTCCGAGGTTGCAAACTTTGGAGCAAAAACGCCAATGAGGCGGATAGCCTGCGACGAAAGCTCGTGGCGGCAAATATTCGGGAACTTTTCCCATTTTCGTCGGTCGCTTCGAGAAGGATTTCCACCCTAATCTTACCGTGACTGAAAGGACAGACAAAAAGTAATAAAAGGTGCGATTGAATCGGCTGTTTAATCTCGCGATTACACAGGTCGGATTTACTTGTCTTTGGAAAAAGAGATCGCGCGGAGAATATGCAAAATATTCGACGATTATTCACGCAGTAAATTGAGTACGTGGAATATCATGGAAGTCGAGGACTTGTTATTTATTGCCGTGATCACCGTCGATCAGAAGTACATTATTACTCTTCACGAAAGCTGCGAAATTCATTCACAGTTGTGGTTCTAGGATTAAAGGGTAAAACGTCACGAAGATAATCGGGGGCGAGAAGCTGCAGCGAGCTATAACGATTTTGACTCCCGGATACTTGTTGCGCAGGCGAGATGAAACTTAGCTTCCTCAAGCTATATTGACTGCAACTATGTAGGCTGTACGCTTTGTCTCTGAAAAAGGCCCGAGTAACCAGGATTCAATTTCGCAGCAGCGCATGATTAGTCCTTCCGATGAAGAAAACTTTCATGTATAAATGATATTTTATTTATTTAATGTTACGAAGGCGAGCACATTTCATTGAAAATATGAGAACATACTTTTAATTAATAAAAAATATACACATTAATTATAATAATTAATAATGATAAATATAAAGAATTAATTAGAATTAAATAACGAAGAGATAAATCGCGGTTGCAGAAAACCTTATCGAATTTTTCAAAAGTCTGTTTTTTGCTATCAACTAGTTTTGTATTTGAAAAATGTTATTATGATTCTCATGGAATATAATATGCTTATGCGTTTAATATATAATAACATGAAAGAATTGTTACGACGTTAGTTTGTGCGAGAACTGAAACGAAATATATGTGACAATGCCGAATCTATTAATATCGAATTGAATGGTGTAATGTCAGCAGGAAAATTAGGGCAATGTGAATTGCGCGAAATTATATCAGCAATTATTTTACGTGTAGACAAAACCACGTGGAGCAGACAGTTCTAAATATAAGTATTATTAAGTTGATAATCAATTTAATTAAGTGATCATATATTTCTGACTTTGACCTGAAATTATCGTCAAGATCGAAAGTAACGGTGCGTAGTCCGCGTGAAATGTATTATACCTATATATGTATTCATACGAATAATTATTAGGCACAAAGATCCAGCTTGACCACGTTTATTGAATTTTAGAACATATCGATTGCAATAATAATAGAGATCTGACAATTTAAAAAAATAATCCATAATAAAATTAATATGAAAGTGTAGTGATTCTTACACGACAATTATGACATTACCTTTGTTTTCAAATAAATGTGATTTGCATTGTGATATAACTGTATAATAAAAGTATAATATTAATGTTACATCTCCTCAGATTTTATACAAGTGCAAATAAGTGTGCAGTGTGTTGTGTACAGTGTAAACAATTTCTTTTATTACGAAAAGACTTTAAGATAATACCGTAAAAATCTTTTATGAGATTATTGACTGCTATAAGGAGTAATGCAATTTGATAGGATAAAATTTACTTTGTCTTGTCGCGAACGCCATTTGATAAATGCTATCGATCGATATGCTAAAATATAAATTGTAGTGATTTGAATTATCACACTTTATTTGGTAAAAAAATTCGTATCTAGTAAAAAAATAGGCGGTTCAATTTGTTTTTCCTATTAAGCCAAATAGTTTTAGCCGTTCTTTATCGCTGAAGGAAAGGCCATCGGCTCACTGTCTCTCTCTTTCTCGATCACACAAGTAATTACGACCGGACGGCAAATGAATTAGAAAAGTTTCTCGCATCGACAATTTCTCACAGGTGCTTGCATCGAAATACAAATCTCTCTCGTAAAATAGGACTTTGTGCTTCGCACCTGATGCCATTATAGTCAGACAATATATGTGTGTCATGTCAACAATGGATGTCACGCCGCAGTGACGCACATTGTGCCACCCTGGAAATCTCCTCGAAATAGTCCAATGAATCAGATCTGGGAAGTTACGAATAATCTCGGATGATCGAATTAAGTGTGGGCGATAGTTAATGGTAAATTAAGATCAATCAGCTGCTGATTCCTTTTTTCGATCAACAATTCTCTTAGAAAAATGCAATATCGCAAATGTCATCGTAGGCGTGAGGGAAAATTTTACGTTCCACTCTATCACGTAAATTATGTAATACGTTGAAAGAGATATCGTGTTACGGCAGAAGATTCTTTTTTGCTACTGATAAAAAGTTGAGGTTGACAATGTATTTTAGACTATTCTTTTCTCACCAAGTTTTTTTTGTTACGCACACTTTTCATGATAAGTATGTAATGTATTTCAATATTGAAATTAACTTTTTTAACTTCTTCTAATTAGAAAATTTGTAAAATTATCAGATTAATTATTCAGTTTATTGTATGGCTAGGGGGACTTGCAGGTCCTTTGAGCATTCAGATTTATGCGAGCAGAGAGGTGTTCAAAGCAAGATAATTTCCTTAAAAAGTGTTCAAAGGTAAGAAAACTTCCTTTATTTTTTTCTCATCCAGAAGTGGCGATCAGCAGTTGAATAAATAAAAAGTCGATGTTCGGTCGGATTTGAACCCGGATCTTCGGTCGCCACTAATTATTTACACTAATAATAATAATTATATCAAATAACAAACTAGGGTATAATTTTTTGCCAGTTCAGTCTCAGCTAGGATTTTGGTACAGCTTATCAATATTATTTTTATGTGAATGTATATACACTTTCTCATTTTTTACCGATACGCTGCGCGCCGACTTGTCAATCTTAAAACACAGTTTTAAGTCCTCTTCTCGAGAAGTGGAATACACATCTTTTAAATCGATTAATCGATTTAATTTTCAATGTTAACAAGTCTCACATTTGAAATTTTTATTATAGTGTCTTGTTACATTACAGAATTTATTGTTTCTTCTTCCTCTTTAGGCCTAGAGCCTGTTTTATCCACCACTTGTGTCTCTTCGAGGCCACAATGGTAGTTCTGTGAGCATTCCTCTTTTTTTACAATAGGCAGGTTGCTAGCCTCACCTATGAACATTTCCCTTTTTTATCCGGGCTTAGGGCCGACAACGCCATCGTCGATGACTGGCGTGGGCAGAGGGTGGCGACCGATGATGAAACAGTCAAATAAAATCCGACAGTTGTCCTCGGTTGGATTTTAACTTGAATTTTTGGCTTGTCAGAGCACATATCGCACTGCGCCACGATCGCCACTATCTAGAATTTATTGCCAAAAATAAAAAACTAATTATTTAGTTAATCTGGTAATAAAAGGAGTCTGAAGGATCCGCTCCAAGATCTCTTGGATTTTCAATAATTGTTTCAGAGACGAGAGACGCAGATGTAGTTTGAGTTTGAGAAAGTTGTAGCTCAATATGCATTAATATGCAAAATGCTCGATATTAAGTTAAATTACAGTTGGGATTGATATAAACGAAAACTTTATAATCGATAAAATATATTCTCTGCGAATAAAAGGGCGCAGATAACTTTTTTCTCATAAATCTTTCGCTTACGTGATTGGAGTTGGAAAATTTTTCGTTGACTCCATTGTACAAGATTATGTTGCACGCCATAAGACTAATCTAAACCTAATCTATAAATCACAATTCTGTACGTTTATCACGATCCTCATTGATCAAGGCTAGTTGGTCACTAAGCCATTCGACAATCAATGAAAGTACTTATTTCCGACAAAATATTTTTCCTGCTTTTCATTAACAGAATGGTTAATAGATATTATAATATATGCAGTTAACCATGGTTAATGAGAAGTTTGTGGGGAAAAGTTGAAATCAAAAGTGTGGTTATCGAGTGGTTATCCGTTATAATTCCCTCCGTGTCAATCGAAGGATTATGTTGCACACATTATACATAAGTTAATGTCAATCATTTTTTTACAAACATATTACTTTTCTGATAACAAAATTTATCTTTTTTAAATATAAAATATTTTTACAAGGCAGCGTCCAATATTAAATTTTAATTTATATTTTAATTTTTTATTGCTCTATTACCAATTTTTACTGCTGTCAACCGAAGGTTGACACGGAGGGAATTATAACGGATAATCACTCGATAACCACACTTTTGATTTCAACTTTTCCCCACAAACTTCTCATTAACCATGGTTTACTGCATATATTATAATATCTATTAACCATTCTGTTAATGAAAAGCAGGAAAAATATTTTGTCAGAAATAAGTACTTTCATTGACTGTCGAATGGCCTAGTGACCAACTAGCCTTGATCAATGAGGATCGTGATAAACGTGTGTACAGAATTGTGATTTATAGATTAGGTTTAGATTAGTCTTATGGCGTGCATATAGTGCGACATCTAGTAGCAATATTAGTGACATAGAAAGAAATAAAACAGTACGTAAGATAGACTCGTGTACGTAATCTTAAACTTTTTTAAATTTTTAAATGTGTAATATCCTTATAAGCGCGTAATATTATTCAATATTTTAAGTATATTGTTAGAATATTAAATGTATATTTAATATTCAAAGAATATACTTAAAATATTAAATAATATTACGCGCTTATAGGGATGTAATTGATTCAAATTTGACATTTTCCTAAGGTTGTCCAATTTTTTCCAAAGATATTAATCTTCAATCCATCAAATTCCTTCTCTTTTTTTTAAATTTTGAAGGTCTTTTTCTGAAACTAATGCTAGATGATTAAAATATATTTTACAAATATATTTACCCTTTTTTTGTTTTGAATAATATTAGATATATTCTTTGTTTTTTTTTTCAATCAAAATTTCAAGATTTGTTTTATAATAATAATTTATAGTAATTATGGTTTATTTTGTTATAATAATATTACTGCGTGTTTCATACAAAAATGAATCTCAAATGCTTCACGTTCAAATTTGTTATTTGAAATTTTAATTAGCTCAAGTCTTAAGGGAATATGTAAATTAAAAAATCCAGCTCAAAGTTTGTTAATTTCATTCTTTTCGTTTCCTTTGACGACTATAAAGCTAAGCGAGGCATAGTAGCCGTGGGAGACTTAATGAATAATTAATTTAATAATTGTTTACCCTAATATAATATGCTTTACTCGCATCAAATAACAAGTAAGTGACCGAATGCATTATAAATTCTGAATATTTTAAATTCAGTGACACGCAACACGAAATCGGGGCATCGCTCGTCATACTTAATATGCGTGTATTTTGAACAGCCTGAGAGAATCGGCTGCAACGAGATTCAATGGATGGGATAAATATTTATGATCATTTTTGACCAAATAACATAATTTGTAAATTGTGTCAATTTATGTGTTGCATAAAATTCATATATATATAATTAATAACAAATACTTTCTTTTGCAAAAAAATTACAAAAAAAAAGATTACGTTGAATGGAAAGTAAATCTGACTTATAAAATAATAACTCATATATATAAATATCACATTGTAATAATAAATTGACAAAGATTATTGTTTAAATTCTCTGATATTCCACAATATATTATAAGATATTCCTTAACGAAATTTTGGTGAGGTAATTTTACGTACGAGAAATTTGATATTTCTGTTCAAATATCCCTTTGTGATTTTCGAGAATATCAGCATCTTCTGTTCTCATGAAGGCTTGAAGTGAAGATATTAATAAAGTCTAGAATTTCTTAACGTAAATTAAAAGTACGTATTTGAGGCTTTATTGAGTGCAGACATTTCGGAGCTGTACAGTTTTATGCGGTTTTCCATTCTGCGAACATTTATGCGAAATAGAAGTACGTTATTTTGATAAAATTCCGTAGAGCGAAAATAAAAAAGTAGCTTTAAAAGTGCGACCGTTTTGGATGGTTTCACAAGTAGAGAGAAAAAGAACTGTAGAATTTATTATAATATATTCGAAGTGCACATGGATACGTTTCATTGGTAATTACTTTTAATTATTTTATCACCTATAACGAACAATTTATTTAAACAATAATAAGTGAAACAGATGATTGCTTCTATTGAAAAATATAAAAGAAGTATTGTACGCTCTCTTGTGTATGTGTAAAAAACATTTTGTAAAACAAAAATGTGTATAGACACATTACTTTTTGTAATTTGTTTATATTTTAAAATAATATTGTTTGATAAAATTATTCGACAAAATAATGTTATTTCAGTTTGTACAAAAGTAAAGATATAAAAAGATTGCGCTAATTAGGAATAAAATATTGTTTGTATTTAAAAAATCTTATGCAAAATAATATTAATTTGTTGTGCATAATAATAATAATAATAATTTTTGACACACAAAAACTTGGTTTGGGTGACCTGACATTTTTGCTTGTAGATTCGGATTCAGCATACAAAAAACTATGCTTTTCTTTTCAAGACTACCAAATCATACAGACTTGTGTTATTTTTAAATGTGTCAGTTTTAAAACACACTTTTTGGAAGTAAAAACATGTACTTAATCCTTAAATGTACAATTTTTCGTAACATTCTAAGTATTATTAAATAAATAATGACTTAAGAAATCATGAACAAATATTTAAAAAATTCTTCTTTACTAATTTGAACTTTACTAGATAAAAGATCTGAGGAAAGCCCTTAATTCCTTAGAAAAAAAAATCGCTTCATATCCAAAGTGCTAAATGCTGCGCATTTAAAATAAGTTCGATAATCGATGTAACTTTTGATGTTAAGTATTCTTTTAAATTACTGTAAAGACTTTATTTCGAAAAATATCATTTTCAACCAGGATTCTCGAATTGGATCTACCTACACCTTCCGTGGGCGTGCTGGCCTCGACCACTGAAGCATGTGGTGTACCAAGAGATGTTATATATATTTACTCACGTTGTTTGAAACATTCTCTTTAATATTTACCGATCGTTGCGATAAATGTCACCACATTTAGTTGAATTGGTAAAAACGTCCATCAAGGATTGCAAAGAGCTCCAGGTTCAAATGAGATGATATTTTTTGCAATAATTTAGAAAGGACGCTTATTAGAACAAAAATTGATTAAAGTATTTGGCTTTATTATTCCAGCAAGCAGTTGTGTTTTAAGATTGACAAATAATTAATGTGCAATTTACCGAGTTCGAAAAGATACTTAAAATTCACACAGAAATATTATTATTACTACCAAGATTCAGAAAGCTTGACAGAAAATAAAATGTGAACAAACAGATGTGAACGTCGATCGTTTAATGACGTCCATCATTTCTCATTGGGTAGCTACAAGTTTACAAATATAGAGCAACTCTAAGAAGCTACCATCCCGCTTTGCTATAATTTACATAAAAGAACACTAAAGAGGAGGAAATTCAACGAACATGACAAACTATTCGTACTTGTGTTGCAAATGATCACCGATCTCCTTAATGACGAAAGATGCAGGGGTGTAGTTTACCTCAATGACCGCCGCATGCATTTCCAAGAATGCGCAATAACCTTTGCACGTTAATAAAGTTAGACATACTTGGTGTACATTATTTTAGAGTAAAACTATGAGCATATGATGCTATATGAGTGCGCTGAAACTATTTTCTCACTTTCGAGAGAAGCCTCAAGCGAAAGGAGCGCTGAGGAAATAACAACGGTTAACAACATACGTCAGTCATGTATGTACAGCCGTTGTTGCACAGCCTACCAATGCTATTGACTAAATCTTGTCTAATTGACATTCCTTCCAATGTCTCGCCTAGTAGCAATTGTAAACGTCTGTCTTTTTTTGCAAATCACGTGGATGCTTGCTAATTAGCAAACATTTATCATAATTAATAATTTATTATTTATTGTCATTATCGCAAAACGGTAGGACTTTTTAATTTAATTCGCTTTGCCTACGAAAAGTAGTTCGTAATTAATAAAACCAGACATCTTGTATATTTAGTTATTTTGGTATTCCGTTGGTTGCATAATTATGAAGAGATCAAATTTAATCAATAAGTAAAATAAAGATTATGTTAAATATTATTTTCAACAATTGCTCAGTATTAGAAGATAAAAATTGTTAATAAAATCAAGAGACAAGATTTTTGTTACAAAGATTCACTCAAGACCAAGATACTTATCATAATTAATAACTTATTATTTATTGTTATCATTGCAAAAGTAGGACTTTTTTTTATTTAATTCGCTTTGTCCACGAAAACTAGTTCGGTAATTACCAGACACCTTGTATATTTAGTTATTTTGGTATTCTGTTGGTTGCATGATTATGAGATCGAATTTAATCAATAAGTAAATAAAGATTATGTTAAATATTATTTTTAACAATTGCTCCGTATTGGAAGATAAAAATTGTTATAATAAAATCAAGAGACAAGATTTTTGTTACAAAGATTCACTCAAGATAAGATAAAAACAATCATTACATAACTAATGCCTTTTACGAGCTAGAAATAAATTCTGAACAACAGAGAAGAACAACAGAGTGGTGATAAACATTATAAATATATTTTATTTTGGGTCAAACGCGTTTCGATTTAAAAAGTCTTCTTCAGTGACACTGACGAAAACATAATTCAACTTAAAATACATATTACTAATCTAAAGATACATATCGCTGGAGTTCGCATTCTGGTCCTACGAAGTCCATGGTCATATATTGATTCCCCTTAATTGATTAGCAACGTCCTCCTCCCCCGGATTGCAAATATCCGTGAAGTGACAGTCGATGTGGTGGAACAAGTACTCTTCGTAAAATAATTTTACATATATATGTCACTAAAGTCAAATGGAATAAAATAAAATGAAAATCTTTGTCCATATAAAATTGTTTGATAAAACTATATCTATTTGAAATGTATTTCTTACTCGGTAAAACCGTTATTATAAAATGTGAATCTATAAGCTTGAGTGCTATTAAGTGATAGTAGCATTGTGCAATAGAAATGTTTAACCTGTTTAAAGATGTAAGCACTAAAAGCCAGAACAATCCGGTCACCACATCTCCGTCACTAAACCAATCGTCTCGGAGGGTGGATGACAATGCAAATATAAATAATATCTCAATACAGAGACAAGGAAACAGAGGAAAAGGGAAAAAAAGAACAAAGGAAAAAGAGGGAAGGAAGAAAAAAAGAAAGAGAGATGGATTAGGAAGGGAAAGAGTAGACTTATTTGGCAAGCTCTAATATTACTTCCAGGTATATCTCGTTTAAAAGTTCCGAGTCTTTATGCAAGTTAATGTCGTTCTTTTGGTCCTTAATATATATCATTTCAGATGTCAGTCTTTTTTGGAAATTGAACTCAGTGTCGAGAATCCTCACCTTATCCCAGTCGAAAGAGTGATTAAAATTCAAGATATGTTCCGGTTGTACATTTTTTAACTATAGTTATGTATTGATTGTTTTAAATTTACAAGATAAAAATTTTTAAGACCAATGTTTTTACGAATATTGTTTTGTCTCGTGCAACCTTAATTACTGTACAACGATGGAAAGAATTACATCCCGAAAGCAGGATGGGATTGTGGGTGGACTTCATTTTACATGAAAAGTTGGAAATCCCAAAGTTGTGAAATTATATAATGATTCACAGAAAACGTAGGAAGAGCTCCGCCTTCATTCCGAAAAACCCAAATCTAGTCTTGATTGAAACAACAAATTATTAAGTTATTAAGTTACAAATTCCTCTTCCGCCCACGCGTTTCTGTGAAATCGTTATACGATTCCAAATGAGTTTTCAATTACCTGACATAAATGAAATGAAGATAAGAGAAAGTTCTAATAAACTTTTAAAATGATACATCTATATGCTGATACGGCTCAGACCCGTGTTACATTTATAGAAAGGGGTAGGTAGAGAGTAAGTCAACGAAACATAAACAAGAAGAATAGCACAGTATGTTGGAGTAAAAAAATTGTATGTTTATTGCGATTATATTTTAGTGTAAATTCTGATATTTTTAAGTAATATATATCAGAAACTATTGTACATGTGACTTCCACATAGTTGTTATTATTGTTCAGTGAAAATTACTCGGAACTTTTTTTTCATTCTTTATAACATACTAGCACCCCCCGTCTCGGCTTCGCCCGAGATAATAGTGTGACCGAATCATACGTATTGGAAGTGATATTTTTCGAGAATTGTTTATTTTTTGAATTCTGATTACATTTATGTTTCTTTATGTTTATCATGAATAAACATCAAACTTACTATTTGTTAAGAAAAATTTTTTGGTTTATAATACTTCGGGGAAAATGACATTTGGAGAGGCTCTGGAAGATCTTCCAAATTAGAAAGATTAACTTTTCCTCCAGCACAGCACATGTCAGGAGCTTCTTTATGCCACTTCTTTGCTGAGCAATGAGTATAAATTTTATTCATTTCTCCTATCTGCACTTCTCGCAAATTAATGGTCAATATTTGGATCATAATTAAACTTTACGATTACTTTTACTCTTTGACTCTCTATTAGCAGCAGACTGCGATGTGTGGCGAGCGTATTACATACGTCGAGCACGAGGAGTAAATTTCGATAAATTTGATCGTACTTGAGGCATAGTGGCAACCAAGTAGAACCAGTGAATAAATCCACGAATATAGAAACCCGGAGACAGTGCTCCTTATACATATAACTATATCATGATGCAATCTGTTTGCGGGTGGATGAAGCTACCTAGCGGTGACATTACTGTACTACACGGGTTAATACAGCAGTAAATAAAAAATTAAAATATAAATTTCTGGAAAATGAAAATATTTTTAGACATGCTATATAGCCTAAGTCCGTCCTAGTGTATATGAGAATATGGTGTCAAAATTTGAAAGAAATCGGTTCAGTAGTTTTTGATTTATGCGGTAACAAAAACACAGGCTTTCTCTTTATATATTAGTATAAATATGTCAAAATAGAAAAATCTGAGGTGTAATCAAATTTTACAATTTAACAAAAGTAAAAGTTGATACATTTCATAAAAGGGTCTCTTCGTATATGACATCTAGGAGAATAAATCGATAACTAATGATTTTTTTCAATATGCTAGTATTAGTGCAGTCATTTTGCATGATCTTGAAGAAGATAAATGCACCCCAAGAATAAATTTTTTAGAAATCTATCAAGTGTTCTCGCTTAACCACATTTGGTTACAAATACTAAGTTGGTCTAATAAATCAGTCACGATCAGACAAATTAAAAAAACAAAAAAGGTGCTCTTATTATTCATTAAAAGCTAAAAGAAAACAGTATTGTTGTGGCAATAAGTTTGTGAAGAGTATTGAACATAAATGACTGTTATTAAATTTTTATAATGTTGAAACTTTGTATCATACTCATTATTTAAAAAAGTTTTAAAAATCATATTATTTGATTACCTTTTTTTCATCAGTTATTACATTATGTAGCGGTATCAAAAATTATTTTCAAATTATTTTTTAAATTAATAAAAAAATATTTTTATTTAATCATTTAAAATTCTCTTAATTATTTTCTTAAAAAGTGTAGTTTTAACTAATATTATATATTGCGATTTTCTTTCTTTTTAATTTAGAAACAAAATACGAATTTAAATATTTAAGTGCGTTTAAGCTACTTGCGATTTAATTTTTATTAAGAAAATTACTTATACTTTTTTTTTAATTTTTGAAGTTGTAAATTTCTCTTTTCCCTAATGATTTTCAGTACAATATCGAAACATCATTGAGGAATTTTTTTCAGATTTTTTTGTACTAAGTGAAACGAACTTGAGAGAAGTGACGAACGTGAATGACCTATGGGGTAAGTGAGTGTTAAAAACGAAGAATTGAAGGTAAAATTCAAAATAAAACAATATAAGATATATAATTTTTATATTTTAAAAAGCATTTAAATTTTGATAATAATTATATGGACATTGTCAGTAACATGGTTTTAAGTTAAAAATATGAAAAAAATGTATAGAAATTAAATAATAATAATAAAATAAAGGGATCGCGAAACATTTATATTTCACTTATATTCTTATATACTTTATTTATATGCTTGATTAAGAATTTTTGTAATTTACGCTCTAATAACAGCGACAGTGCATGGCAATTTTGATATCATTATTGATGTATTTATTGGAGCCATTGTATATTTTAATTTATTAATTATATGAATAAAATAAAGTTATGAAAGTTTTATCGGTTCCTAAACGTAATGCTTTGCGTAACTTTTGCAAACAATTGCTTTATTATAAAAAACGTGGTCTCATTGGTAAGTACAAAGTTTTAACAATACGATTTCTAGTGAGAAGTTATATTTAATAATGCAATTTCTGTTTGCGAATAAATCCATTAACATTCATTGACTTCTATGTACCATGATTTCCTCTTTTGACAAATAGGAATCTTTCCTAAATATTTTTTTCTTCTTTTTTTGCGATGACACTCGAACTTTGTCACGCTATGACATCGTAAATCTCTTTTTTTTTTGGTTTTTTTGGCATCACATTTTCTGCAACCTTTCTCTAAATCCATGTGTCATATGATATCTACTAGACACTGAAATCCGACCTGGTGAAACAGTGTCAATAATTTTGAAAGGAGGATTAACATATATCTTGGCAAAAACAATTTCCTGCGGAATATCCGCCTTCGTGAATTACACCATGTATAGATCTACAATTTGTTGCAAGGATCAAGAGAGTAATTTTATCGTTATATACGAGACGCAGCTTTAGACTTTTTACTATATATGTTACATTTTATACATATATACGAATAATTTGAGCACATTATATATATATATATATATATATATATCGGTTTTGTAACGTTTGTCGACGTCTTCCGATGCCCAACTTTCATGTCTCTCTAGGCTTCCGTTAGGCTTTTTTGGTAAGTTTAGATTTTTAAAAGTGCCAGGAAACTGGTCTGACGCCTTAATCTCTAAATTCTTGGAGGGCCAGGTAATTACATATGTATATTCTCAGTGTTTTTGGCATTGTCTTTTTCCAAGAGGTGGTGATGGAATAAAAACAGATTCTTGGTCAAAAAGCAAAAGCAATTTAATATATTAAATTTATATCTTATATTTTATATATCCTTTCTTGTATCTCTTCTTGCATATATTTATTATACAATTATGCAGATATTATACAAAGGGAAGCTTTTCTCAGAAAGCTCATGTTAGCGCAACAGTTATATTTTGAACGATAAGGCTGGCATTGAGGGATTGAACGATAAATTGAGAGCAGGTTCCGCGTTGCGTATTTTCCCAACTAAAAGACTGTCTCACGGATTCCCGAGAAAGAGACGTGCGATCGATTCTTTGAAAGTATCAGAGGGAAGTTTTTCTCAGAAAGCTCATATTAGCGCAACAGTTACATTTTATGAATGGGATTAAACGATAAATTGAATTAAAAGTAAAGTTCCCGGGAGAGAAGCTGCGCCAATTGTGATTGCGGGAGATCAGGAGAGTTAGTAGAGACCGGCTGAAACCAGACCGAAATAGGTCCGAGTTCGCAGTCTAGAACGTACTCTCTGATTCCATTCATTCGTTTGTTACTACACACTTCCAGGGATGATGTGACTACTGGCTGCCCTATAAATGCCACGGAACATGAGCTCTCACGTCATTGTAACAAACCATTCTTGTCCTTACGTATGCACGCACACAGGAGTCGAGTTCTTTTATTAATATTCCGAAAAATATGTATTTTCGAAAAAAATATTTCATACAAAAGTTGTAAGGTTTAAGTTACACAGCAATATTAGTATGATCTTGAATAGTAAGATCACCTTGAAATGTTTTTATCTTTCTATGAAAAGCTGTTTTTATTATTATTTTTTTGTAGCTTACCTCGAAAACTTTTTAAAATATCCGAAAAATATGTATTTTCGAAAAAAATATTTCATACAAAAGTTGTAAGGTTTAAGTTACACAGCAATATTAGTATGATCTTGAATAGTAAGATCACCTTGAAATGTTTTTATCTTTCTATGAAAAGCTGTTTTTATTATTATTTTTTTGTAGCTTACCTCGAAAACTTTTTAAAATATATAACAAAATATTTTTAAGAATTTTTCGAGTTTGGAAGTTTGAAAGTTGTAATATCGTTGGCATTAATATTAGCCAAGATGTAACATGTGGAGATTGCCAGTGGATTTACACTTCTTGTGTGTGTGTGTGTGACAGCAGACATAAGGATTCGTCACTTTCGTAATATTTATTGATCCCAAACCCTATCTTCTTCACGTATGTATGTGTATTATTCATTATGAGTGCATATGCATGTGCATGAACGTATACATTTATAATGAATGTCCAAATTGCTGACCCAAACCAATCTGACAATACACCAATCTGTTATAAAAACTGGAAACAGCGTCTTCGTAAAATTAAGATATTAAATGTATCTTGTCACTTAATCGACGACGGAGTTTGTTCAAAATGCGAGATTTTGTGCTGTACACTTACTTTTGAAGTAATCTCAAAAGATATTATCTAGTTTATTAAGCTTCATAACTTGGAAAGTTCTTAATGAAAAAATTACTTTATTATAATGTTTTGAAAAGCTCTCGAGGTAAGCTACAAAAATATGAAAAAGGGGATGGAGGTTCCCATTAAAAAATTTTTGGATGATTTTTATAAGAATTTGACAACGCTAATCAAGGTCACATAAAGCTAACGACACACTTAGGATTAAGCTTTAAGTCACATGATCTAAAATTGTGCATCCTTATTGACTCTCGTAAGAAATCTAGTAGTAGTATCGTGTGCCGTTAGTTTAATATTGCTGCGTCACTTAAAACTCTACAACTTTTGTATAGAATTTTTAAAATAATGTGTTTTTTTTAAATAATGCGTATTTTTCGAAATATTATGAAGTCCCAACACTTTTTATACAACTTGTATGTGTGCGCGCGCACACACACACACACACACACACACATACAGATTCTCACGTGTAAATGTTAGTTAAAATTTATTAAAATTTAATCGATTCTGTCCAGAAATAAAATTGGAGGACGGCAGAAAGTTAATTAAATAACACTATAAATCTTAATTATCTAGTCACTTGACACTAGCACGATATTGATTTATTATCAATATTACTTACTTTGTTCTCATAAATATTAATTAAAATTAGCGCAAGTTATTTTAGCCTATATTTTTTTAAAGGCAAAATTACAAAAGAAAAAGTCATGAGAAAGACAGCCTCACAAGAATTAGTTAAAATTAATTGCTTGCCTAACTAAATTTAGAAAAAAACCAAAGTAATTAAATAAACTTTATTTAATATTGACAGATATTTACATATTTATACAAGTGTTAATTAAACATGTATTTTGATTTCAATATCAACGAATGTTTGACAAAATATCTGTAGAGTACACTCACCGACACGTCGAGCTTCCTCGGCAACGTGAAACTAGCCTGCGACAACATCACGAGTGAAAACCGAAAATTTATGAATGAACAGTAATACAGCTGGCCCGGTCGATAGAGCGGCACCCCGCATGCCCTCGCGCCGATCCACCCTCGGTGTAGTAATCAATATAGAGGAGGGGGTTATAGGGCGACGAAGGGTACGGCGGGCGCGCCAAGTCCATTCAGTAGAAGCGGCAGGCCTTGCTATTGATTGCGTGGGTAGCTAAAAGAGAGAACCCCCACTTTCGGTCATTCAGCGGACCGCAGCAACTTGTGGGGGTAGCAGGAGTAATCTAGCAGGGGTGAGACTCCTGGAGTGGTGGTGATGTGTGTATGTGTATACATTTAATCACATGTGTATCGTGTGTGCGCGAGTGCACGAGAAAGTGAGTGGATGTGGCGTAGGTGGAAAACGAAGAAGGGGAAACAACATTTTCTAACCAGGGCTGGCTGTAATTTTAGGGTGCTATGATTTTCGTGAGAGAAACTAGAAAGGTGCAAATAGACACGCACAAACATTTAATTAGTTTCAAAATTGTGAACATTTTTCAACTGAACCTTACCTTAACAAGTATCGAACTATAATGGCTTTCTCTCTTTAGTTTGGGACAAAATTCGAGGCAAATATCCTGTATTTCAACGTATAGAAAATTTTCACGAAGAATTTACTTAATAATTACTGAACAATATTGATTATTTACTTGTCTTTCGAAGGAATTTATTTGCAATGTAGATATATCTAATTACCAATTATCGATCGAATATGCAATATAGTATAATATAATCATATTTAATTTTTTTATTTTAATGTGTGCAAATCTGTGTGTGTGTAATTCATTATATCAATATCAATTTTATTATTATTTTTAATATATTTTGAAAAAAAAGATAATAAATCTGTACATACCATAATGGACATTATTTTTACATAACTGGAATCTATCATTATGAATATATGAATTCATCTCTTTACTTTTAAAATATAATAAGAACTCTATTTGTAATTTGTAATAAAAATTGTAGACCAAAAAAATATTTAACTATATAAACGATATTTACAATGTAAAAAATATTGCTTTAATATTTGATTAAGCCATTTAAGCTCGATTTTAATTAGATTCAAAATTAATTTTATATTTTATCAGATTATTTATTTATAATTGAGAAAACTGAAAAATTCGACATTACAATTTTGATATTTTAATAAAATTTATTATATACATATTTGTGTATATACATGTGTATATACATATATTTATCACTTGTTTAAAAAATTAAATTATACATATTTATACTTCTAAAACAATTTGTCATATAATTATAGAAATGTTTATTGTTTAAATTATACATATAATAAATTTTGTTATTGTTGTTATGGTACAGGCTAATTTAATCTTTTGAATCAAAAGCTTGTTTTTCAGACTTTTCAAAAATTAGATTATCAATGAAGTAAGATTGTTAGTTATATCTAAATAAATTTAACAATTTAGTAAAATTGTACAATATAATAAATTAATAAATAAATTTTACTTATTAATAATAAATTAATTTTACTGTAATAATTGTTTAATAACTCTCCATTTTATGTCACACATATGTCATACAATATATGATATGATAAAACTATTATTTATATCACCAGGTTTTGTTTGACCTGTATTAGATAATTTATCAATTATTGATATTGTTCTCATTCACTGCAAAGTTTACAACCATTATTATCTTTTATAGAGAATAAAACAAGATTGAGAATTATCAATCTTTGATAAAATCACTCTCTTGTATAGCAAGTGTGATAGAAAATGATTTTATCAAAAGGCATGATAGTGTCTTGCACCTCGCAATATTAAAGTATAATATAATTATTGCTGAAATATTACCGAGTTTCGGAAATTCGACTGATTAGTACGATCAGTCTCACAAAAGTAGAGAGCGCAGCACAGTTATACAACCATTTTGATTCTAAGGAATCTCAGTTCACGGCGGCTTCCAACAAAAATATCAGTGATTTTCCGTAAAAGCCTTCAAGAGCTTACAATTTTTATAAAAGTTTTTTTTAATATTTTATCAAAATATTGAAGATATGAGTTACAGCGTAGTTTTTTTTTCAATGTAGTTTTTACTTTATAAATACATAATTATAGTAAAAGGTAGTAATTTCATACGTTTGACACATACATCATACTCGATATTTAAAATTTTAACGAATAATTAACATTTACGTCACATATAAAAAGTGACGATATTTTAAAGTCACATTTTATGTGTGATGCTAATCACAATATTACTTATTTATTCAAATATAAAGTAGCGGATATGTGTCAATGTATGAAATTATTAGTACCTTGAATAAGTTCTCTCTGTTTTTTCGTGAAAATTAATGCTTTATTTTAAAAAAGTCGTAAAAAACATGTCACTGAAAGTATTGTCCATCGCTAGCCACTACTTTTTCCCATCTTTCTGGCAGCATTTGAATTCCACGTCGGTAAAACGACACGTCTTTTAAGGCTATCCAAGAGTCGACCCATTTTTTGGCATCTTCATAAGAATGGAAGTGCTGGTCAGCCAGGCCATGTGTCATCGATCGGAACAAGTGGTAATCAGAAGGGGCAATGTCTGGTGAATACGGTGGGTAGGGTAGGACTTCTTATTTAAGCGTCTCCAAGTAGGTTTTCACCGGTTTTGCAACATGTGGCCGAGCGTTGTCATGTTGCAAAATCACTTTGTCGTTTCTCTGCTCGTATATTGGCCGTTTTTCCTTTAATGCTCTGCTCAAACGCATCAATTGTAGTCGATAGCGATCTCCCGTGATTCGTTCGGTTTGAGCAGCTCATAATAAATTACACCCAGCTGATCCCATCAAATGCAGAGCAGAAGCTTCGAACCATGGATATTCGGCTTTGCCGACGATGTTGATGCATGGCCGGGCTTATCTCATGATTTTCTACGCTTAGGGTTATCGTAGTGTATCCACTTTTCATCACCAGTCACGATATGATGCAAAAAACCTTTTCTTTTCTGCTGTTGAAGCAGCTGTTCACACGTGAAAAGACGCCGTTCGACGTCTCTTGGCTTCAACTAGTACGGCACCCAATGTCCTTACTTTTGAATCATTCCTAATACTTTCAAACGTTTCTAAACTGTTGTGTGATCAACTCCTAATGATTCTGCAAGTTCATCTAGCATCTGACATGAGTCTTCATGAAGTAATGCCTCCAATTCTTCGTCTTCAAACTTTTTTGGTGCGCCAGAGCGTTCTTTATCTTCAACATCAAAATCATTATTTTTAAAGCGTCTAAACCTCTGCATGTTGTTTCCGACAGAGCATGGTCGCCGTAAGTCTCAACAAGAATTCTGCGTGCTTCAGCTGCAGATTTTTTTTGAATAAAGTAGTGCAGTAAAATTCCCCGCAAATACTCTTTTTTTGGCACGAAACTCGACATGTTTAACACTATGAAAAAAAAGTTGTTTACACTTCGACGCAATGACATACACTGAATTTCAAGCTTGCTTATAGTATTTCCCTATAGATGCGTTACCATCTTAAACTACACGCACGCAGTTCTGAAACACTATCTGTTGGAAAAGCGAGAACTTACTCAAGATCTTAATATTATTTTTTATTGTAACACTTCCACTGTATAATGTTGATGTATAATTTTATTGTAATGTTTCGGAGAGGATATATTGTAATATTGCTGAAACGTTTCATTAAAATATTTTTGAGAACGAACATTTCAACATTGCCGTTATCTTGCAGCAATGTTGCAGAAACATTTCGCAACACCTCCATGCAATATTAAAATATTTTCGAGCAACGTCTGCGCTGTGCAATGATTCTGCAATCTTTTGGTGCTGTATGGGATTACCTTGGTGCGCCTTGGTGCAAAAATTGAAAAGTTACACAGCCGCCATATTTGTCCGACGATGACGTTTTTTAAATTTTCAGATTCGAATTTTGCGCCACAATATCTCCGCTCGTGAGGCACATAGAAGAAAAATAAAAGTACTTTTTGTATAATTATAATTCAAACCCAAACCATCGATCGGGTCTACTTAGAACTTGATTGGTTTAGCCATTATTTAAGACTCAATAATCTCGGGTACTCGCAACTCGCCGATTCCCGTAAAGATGCACGGTGTGTCTCGCACTTATACTTGGCGTGACCGTACCTTTTACTTGAAAACGTACGCATCTTCAATAATATTTATAGCAGAGTTAATTTTTGTAAATGTACATGCTCTAAATACATGCTCTAGTTTTTCTATTGTGGGTAATTTTTATCACAATGGGGTAAAAGCCATAGTATTTTCTTTGCGATATTCAGTAACGTAGAATGTTTCCTTTCCGCTCGCTGCTTTCGACGATTCCTTCGTTATCAACATTGAACATTTCATAAAGATACGTAAAAAAACTATGTTTATTATCTACTTTACACGATTTTTTAATGAGACAAGTATTATCTACCGTTCCATCAATTCAGATAAAAAGTTTATTTTTTATTAAATAGAATGTTTTGCATTACTACATACAGTTAAAAAATTGATCTAGAAATCTATTATTATAAAAATGTATTTAAAAATAGCTTGTGTTTAAAGCAAATAAATATCACAAGTTTATTTTAAAAGATGTTACATATGTATACAGATGTGTAAAATGTTCAAACTTATTTGAAATAGAAAAATGCAAAATAATTGGAACCTTTGCAATTTAAAATGCAAAATAGGTGGAACCTTTCCAATTTAAAATGCAAAATAGTTTTTTAGACACTCATTTAAAGGAAATGGAAAATAAATTTTAAACATGACTTTTTAAAATAAAAATGTTTTTTTTTAATATTTATAATTTTTTATACATACACAAATTCTTACATTATTTACATTTCTTACTACTATTTCTTAAATTTAAATAACCCTAACAATAATGCTTGCATATTATGCCCGTATCATACTAACGGCTCACGGTTGTGATTGCGATTGCCTCAGCCAATCACCAATCACTAATCAAGTATGATTGGAACGTAGCGAATCGCAATCGCAGACGTAATTGTAGTTGCGGTCACCAGCCGCTGAAGTGATATGAGCATTAGAGATACCAGATTATAGAAACGACGTTACGCGACAACTGAACAACGTGTACTTACATACGTGTTTAGAATCAGATGTAATGCTAGAATGAGGACGTACGTGGTACATATCACACAGCGCAATGAAAAAAATGTTCATTTAATTGCTAAGGATGTTTGAATTAATTTAGGATTTTTTGGGGGCTGAATCTAAAACTAACATTAGTTTTGCTGAATTGGTGCTGACTCATGAGAGACTGAATATATCACAAATTATAATTTTATGCGATACAACAGTTGCGACTTACATGCAGCAGTATTTGGTCCAATGTGTCTTGATGACCCACAAAAAAGAAAATATAAACAGCGGTTTTTAATGCATTAATTGTGATTACTTAAATCAGTTTACTTTATTTTTCTGATATTGTTTCGAATATAAAATGTCATTAAATATTTTATGTTTTCACTATAATTTGAGACAATTTTCATGTGATTTATGAGTAGGTCTGACCATTAATTTTTTAAAATTTTTTATGTTTTTTATAATGGAACATCCATTATCTAAAAAATTAGAATTAATCTAGCAAAACCCCATATTTGGAATCAACATCAAAAAGTTATCCTAAAATCGCTCTAATATAATGCAATAAAAAATGCAATAAAATTATAAGTAACTTGATCGATGTTATTGATATCTTAATTAATTTTTTAGTGAAATAGAAAATGAATAATGAAAACCATTTAAATGGAAAAGGAAAGTATTTAAAAGTATTTAAGAAAATGTATTTAAAATACAAAATACAAATAGGCATTTAATATTTTTGTATTTTTTTTGTATTTGTATTTTACATTTTGCATTTCCATTTTAAATGCATTTATTTCAAATAATGTACATTTCTGAACGTGTATAATACGCCATATAACAAATAGATTTTTAAAATAATATTTTGACTTTTCAAAATAAATTCTACATAAAGATAAAAAAATATTGACAGCTTAATTTTATTAACTTGCTGTCAATATTTGTTTAATTTTCTAAAGTTTCCATTTGTTTATTTTGAAACAAAAGAAAAGGATTTCTCTGTGAAACTGATGAGTCTTCATGGGAATTCCCTTTTTTCGCCGACTCTTTTTCCTCCTCCTCGTTCGCGTCTTTAAAGCTCAGTAAGTCCGCAGGATCTTCCAAAAGAGAAATTTCCTCCCTTTGACGTCGTGTTTCACGCAACGCTAAGTTATGCGAAGATGCTTCTTGTTTAAGCATAAATTGAGTTCGCGGAGGTAAGGTTCGTCTGCTATAAAAGGTTTCCGCCCTTGAAATTAATTCGTGAAAGAGACAAAGGCATCGCTCCAGTTCACTGAACGAATCGTGCAGCTTTACGGATAGCAAACCGTCAGCATGCGGCGAGCAAACGTTGTTTGAGTGGAAAGAAAATAATTGGATAGATAATTGTAACGACATCGTCGTGACTGCAGCTAGTGAAGAGCTTATATTTCCATGAGAATATCGGTGGGACGCAAACTCAATATGTGATTATAACGAAATTGCTGAAGAGTGAAATCATTTTTACAAAAGAATTAATGCTTCATAGTTCGTTTATATATATAGGGTGTCTGATAATAGGTGTAACACGCAGAGGATAGGTATATTCATGAATATCAAGGAGAACAGTTTTTCTAGATAAAATATATTTAAAATCTATTGTGGAATCTCAGAAGTTTTCTTCATGAATGATCAAGTTATAGATTAGCTATATATTACAAAATGTTATTATATACTTAACCCTTAATAATTACACCTCCAAAAAATTCAATAATAATCACATGGGGTCAAATTGACCCCAGCGACTTTGAATGCTTACTGCGCCAAGACCTATGCAACACCAAAAAAATTTCTAGACATAATTTGAACATTGGAGAATATGTTCTCATAGTTGAAATTATAAGTTTGCATGTTTTAATTATCAAGAAAAATTATTGAAAAAAATGGAAAAAATGTCTTTATTTACTTAAAAATTCATAACTCTCTTAATTTTTCATATTTTTACGTAAAAATTTAGAGTATTACTCTTGAGATATAGTAGTTTGAGAAAAAAATAGTTTGATACAGAGTACTTAAAAAAGTATATTTATTCTGAAGATTGAATTCAAAGATTGTGGGATAAGAAGAACGCAGTGATTTATTAGTGAAAAGCGTGTTTATTCAAATTTGTGTGAAAATTTGTTGGGGTCAACCTGACCCCGGGTGATTATTGAGGGTTATATAGAGCAGATTAAACGGAATAAAAAAGTCGTGTACCGTCTTGCGATTACGACAATAAATAATGAGTTATTAATCAATAAAGATCTGCAAATCAACGTTACATTCGTGCGATTCGGCGTTCACGATTGCTACGTGGCGAGGTATTGAAAGGGGTGCTGTGGAAGTAACAACAGTGGCACGCGGCACTCACGTTTATAGACTGATTTTTCTCGCTAAATCGTGTAAACGCATACTTATTCACGGATCTTTAGTAATTAATAATTCATTATTTACTATCGTAATCGACAAACGAAAAGAACTTCTCTATTCGATTCAACCTGCTCTGCAACATTGTCGCAATATAACTGCAATGTATAGATACTCTCTGCGGGTGTTACACTTATCAGATGTGTGAGACATCCTGTATATATTATATAATAATACGTGCGCACGCGCGTGTGTATGAGATACACGATATAACACTTGTTAATATTGTACATGTCATTATACTTGATTATAAAATTGCATTTATGAAAATTTCTTTATAAAAATGTGAGTGTGGCAAAGATTTTGCTCGTTTTATTTAACGTTAGTGAGTATGAAAATTTAGACTTGCAACGTTATTTATTGATGATTATGGTGATGATATACGATCACACTGATAATTGTATGTCAATGCGGTTTATAATATATATTGTTTAATCGTTCAACAATTCACGTTACACAATACATAGTGTGACGGGCGGCGACGTACTTATTGATTTTAGGAGGGAGGGAGGATGAGAGTTGGAGGGAGCGATATAAAAGTGGTCCGACAGTCTCTTCTGACCGTTGTAGCTTAATTCTTGAAATCTCCTTTTAAAAATTTTGTTGCTTTTTAAATATTAAACAACAGTTTTTGATTAAGTTAATAATAGAGAAGTACATTTGTATAAAAGAGCAAAAAAATTTTTCTAATAATAAATTTTAAGAGTTTTCAGGTCTAAAGGTGAAGAACATTTAAGATTTAATTAAATTATGGAAAAGGATATCCACGAGTAATATCCTCATGTATGTAAAAGATGTGGCTAATTTATAAATGTTGATATGGATATTTAACAATTATATTTAACAATGAGATATATTTTTTTATAAACAGAGAATCAGTCAGTTTTGGAAACACCTGGTAGAGATTTAACGATTTTTCAGATTGAGTCTATATCTAATCCATCGTGTAGTCTATCGCTGTTTACAGGGTAGCTACCCCAAGAAGATCTTGGCGAATTTTTCATCCGGGCCCCGCGAGTCCTGGAGTTCTATTTAAGAAATCAGACTTCCGCCTCACGTATTCCCCAGGATTACGGTCCGTCTTCGTCCTCAACGAGAAGGACGGCCACTTCATCTCGAATATCCACAAACGGAAATAAGATTCATCCCTTCCATCCACTCGACTTTCCTTACCTTTTCTTTTACTTTTTTCTGATAAAAACTTGATTTTTCTGGACATAATAATTCAATTATTGTTTCTCTTTTAATATAATGATAATTTTATATTGTCTAATTGATCGCCAGACATATGCTTTTACAAACTCGCTTAGAATATTACTCACTCAAAATATTAAACGTGAATATTAAACTCTGTGATACAGAGCGCATTTGTTTTGTTGCAAGCACTGATTAATCAAGCAGATTACTGCAAAATTAATTTAATCAGATTATTTAATTTTGTATATAAACATAATTATTCTTTTAAAAATTATTCATATTTGATTAATAATAATTTATTGCTACTAAAATAATTACTAAAAATGATTTCTATAGATTTGTGATCTGTTTTATATTGAAAAATAATATAATTCATGAGACAATAAAATCAAAATGCGTAGCGGCATGTTACACAAAATTAATTTTATAGAAATTATATTGTATTCTATATTTTCTCACAAAAATGCATATTTTTGTTTACAGCTTTACTTTCGTCAAAGCAGAAATTTTGGTCCGAGAGATTTATTGGTCACTGCAATTACGAAACATTGTCGCCTAGAGGATCATCAGCGCAAAGGAGAAATATTACCCGACAACAAGTGTTTGTGCGAAATTAAATCGGTCGTGTGCCCAGTGAAAAGGATATGTCTAACGAGATTGTAAAATCCGCCAGGATAATTGTATTCGCGCTCAATTTAAACTCACGTTGATAATCGATGGTCGTTAAATCGTTCTCTCTCTCTCTCTCTTCCCTCCCTTTTCTCCCTCCCTCTCTCTCTTTCTCTCTCTATCATGTCGTTTCGAGTTTAATTCTACTTAACGAGCGGCTCGTGCGGCCCGATGCGCGATTTAATGCTTAAACAAAATGCATTGCATCAAATTCCGTTTATGATATAATTGAAGCCGCGGTTTCGACCACATGCGATTGCATATTGTCGCAACACACGGAACCGCCTGGTCGCGCATTCGTAAATTTTCCATATCAATTCTCGTCAAAAATGCGCGCGGAAAAATTTTTAGATTGGCCACTGACAATGAGTCAATCGAATCAGCAACCCGGGTGACTTAATGAGAAGCTAATTGGTTAAAGCGCAAAACGACACACCGGCAACGGGAATTTTAAATAAAGATTGTAATGACCTCTGGACTAATTGACATTGCGATAGAAAGAAAGTGTACTGTAATTTACATTTTCATTATTATATGATTATTATGATTTATAGCGACGTTTATAGCGACAGACTTATACAACGATATTTGGAATTGATTTTTCTATCGTCACAATCTTTGGTTCACAGTTCTCTATTTATTGCTTTAGATTTCGTTGTTAAATGAGCTTTAAAGCTTGACATTTTGAGAAGTACAATAGGATGAAATTTTATTAGAAACTACGAATGCGTTTCCAATACATTTATTTACGACTAAAATTGTCAGAATGTCTTTTTCTTTGTTACCATCACACATATATTTGTTAATATCATTTGCACATTACAGAGACTGTCCCTCGAGGTACGCAAAAACAATTTTTGTTTATCATTACAGCATTGTTTAATTAGTCTTGAAACGACATTAAAAATACTAATATCTAATGAGATAATATTGAATAATGAATCTTACATGTTAATTATTAAAGAAAGGTCTCCTCTTCCAAAAACAGAGATACAGAGATGTAAAAACGTCTTTGATAATGAAAAAGACACGCAACAATTCGACAATTAATTACTTCAACTGTTTATTTTTTTCGATATTTTCATCGATGCGGAGAGACAACCTGCTTTTTATTTTTAAAATAAAATGTTTCAGTCTCATCTATTGATACACGCGGTCTCAATCAGAAATTAAAAAATCTAGATTTTCGAAGGAATAAAATATTCGATTCGCCAAAGGGGTGGGGCACAAGTGAACATTGCCATCGGCAAAAGTCGCGGAAGTTTCGCGCGAAACGATTTGAGAACCGTCGCCTTAAAGCCCCACTTATCGAGCGCCTAGTTGGTATGATAATGTAATAAAATAAATGGAGGTTGCTGCTTCCTCTCTCGCTGCTTCCCCTCTTCTCTCGAGAGCAATATAGTCTTCCACCCTCTTTCAGAGAGAGAGAGAGAGACAGAGAGAGAGAATCTCTTCCCTCTGCCTGTCTCTCCTCACCTCCTCATTCCTCTACGGCTCTGCAATCCGCTGCAACCTTCCTTCCCTTCCCCTCACCGTCATCGCTCGCTCACACCTCCTCTTCCATCACCATCTCTATTTGGCCCGCGAGATCGGAGGAGCAGGGGGATGTGGAATCGAGATGGTAGAAGGGAATGGAGAGAGCTCACCTCGAAAGCGAAATACAACAAATCCCGCCGCCATTGCTGGATCACCCTTCAGCGGGAGTTTTGTCGTCGCGTGGGTGGGGGGAGGGGTGACAGCCCCGTGCGACGAGAGTCAGTCTCACCCTTCCCGACCGACCCGGTCGAGCCCGGCACGATCCCGGCTTCCCTGCTTCCTGGGGGGCAGTGGAATGGAAGCAGGGGGTGCGCGGGGAACGCCGAGGTAGATAGGTCGAAAACTCCGCCCCCGCACATCCGCAAAAGCGAGTCAATACTATCACTACCTTCCGCCTCCGCGTTCCGCCATGCCTATGCTTGCCCTTTCTCGCCGGAGGATGGATATCGAAATTCGTTACCGGCTCTGCGCGACCCCCGCGGGACTTACGATTGCGAGGGCGGACGGAAGGGTTGATCGCAAAAGGATTTGATATAGGTGTTCTTCCTTGCAGGATTTGTCGTGCCACTTCAACGATTGCGTCGAGCGGGAAACGCTCTTTTAATCCTTCGTTATGTGGTCACTATATATACTTCTCTGTACATGTCGTGCTGATCTGATGACGATTGGATTAGTCTACAAAATTTTCACAAGCCGACTCCTTTTCCAACATCAATTTCAGAAAGACATATTTGTGAAACAAAATAATAATTTTATAATTATAAATTTTCTCTTCGTCTTTTACCATCTAAATTCGGAGAACCTGAAGTTGTGTGACAATTCGACAGAAAGAAATTATTAGGAGTAAAAAAGAGTTCTCTTCCTACATAATATTCAATAACATTCTTTTCAAAGAGTGTTTAGCGCACAGGATATATTTAAAAGTGATTTATTTTAAAATTTTTAAAATTTTCTTTAAATATTAAAATCGTGATAACCGCATTATTACTAATATTACATTTAATATTACATAAATATTACATTTTCAAATAAAAAGTGTTTTCTCTCGAATTAGTTATTGATAAAACACACTTTCCACACAAGTTTATGCGAGCAAATATGAAATTAAAAAGAAAGAATATATATGTAATATTAAAAATATACTTGGCGCGATGCAAATTTGCTCGACGCTTCTTCTTTTAAAAGTTTCCGAAGAATGAAGTCTACCCTCAATTATTCTCCGCGGTTCGCCGCCTGACTCCGCGCGCTTCGTAGATCCGCTCGAAAAGGCATTAAGGACACTCACCCTCGGCGCCGGGGCGTTTAACTCCCCGATTGCTTTGACAACTTAAGCAGGCCCTTAAACCTCGCTCGAGCCCCGATGTAATTTATAAGCGGCCGAGGGGGTAACTTTGCCGGGAACCGTCAAACTGCCATGTGGCAAAACCCTCGTCGGCAGGGGAAGTCAGGGATTATGCGGTGACAAATAAATATGTACGTTTATGCAACAACCGCTGTGACGGAGTGCGGGGGTGCAAATATAAACGTCGTTGCGACCAAAGTCAAATCGTGTTTCGAGGGGATTACAAACCCGAATCTATTCCTCCTCTTCCTCCCCGGTCAAATATATCGGTGATCTTTGAGCTTTGCCTCCCCACTCGAGAAATATTACTTGTACCCTCGCGCCTGAAACTTGCTTTTTCTATTTAACTATTCATTCAATTTGCTATTAATAGATCTTCCTTTTTTCAACAATTTTATTTAAAAATATATTTTTATTTTCTGCTATAATGGGTTTTCATTCTAAATTTTCTACTTATAGATGAATATTCAATATTGTTATTTTCTTACTATACACTGAGAAAAAAGTAATTGATTCAACTAAATCGATTTGTCACGGGCTGTCTAAATAAATTTTTAGTTGGGACAAACAAAAATTTTCTTGTCCAAGCTAAAAATTGTCAGATAGACTAAATAATTAGTTAGGATAACAAAAAATTTCGTTATTATTGCTTTAGTTGAACGGTTTAGTTAAATCGACTATTTTTTTTCAGTGTACATGCGTAAGTTGAGTTGTGTCAAATATATTTGTCTAAAATTGTGCCACAATTAACGCTTACCTGAAATTGTGAATGTTTGATTAACGAAGAGGCTAGTGTAGTCTAGAATAGCAGTGGTGAATCTGCGAAAGAGTGAATCAGTGATACCTCAGTTAATCAGATTTATTTTTATTACAAGTAATCGTTACAATATATATCACCGATTGAGAATACGTTTTACAGCGAATAGTATCACAACACGAAATATACAGAGAAAGTGCGGACGAGCGTTCATTTACAGCGCCGAAAAAATCAATCTCACACACCTTCATGAACCGAATTACCGTTGGATATCATGCAACATTAAATTTTACGAATCGCATTGCCGCCTCGTTTACTTTCAAATGTAATTTAATTTTGATTTTGCAACGTATATCGTCACGGTTAATCGTACCTCTGACGCATAAATTTGTCTGTGGAGGAAAAAAGAAACATTTTAATTGCGTTAATTTTTGAAGCAATTTTATATTCGCCAGTATGCAAAATAATTGATTCCCGCATTGCGTTTCTGGCGATCGCAAAGCCGCAGAATGTTCATTGCCCACCCCGTCACTTTTCTCTTCAATTTGATAACTTGATGATGAATTTAAATTGAAAAAAGAGAAAGAAAGGAAAAACGAAATATTAATCTTTTCAGATTAATTCATTGACTTTCTATGAAAAAAAAAAACGGAAAATGTGCTATCAACGTGCCGAGCCTAACGCCCGATAAATATGTTTATAATAAATAAATACATGTATATATTTATGTGTGTATATTTACGCCGCGATTGAGTGCCCCTCGGTCGACTTTAGTTGCCGTTTTATTCGTTAGCGATGCTATTCTTTCAGTGCCTCACATTTGTACGATAGAGATACTCGCCAATCGGAATTCTCACGATCATCACAGAGGGACTTAGGATTTTGTCCTTAGGCCTAATCGTGTCGAAACCAAGTTTGCGCGACCTGCTCCTTGATCCTTTCACTTGGAGAAACCTCACCCGCTTTGCTCCGATAATTAATTTCGCCTTTCATAAATCTTGTCCTTGTCCTAGCGCCGAATTGTGTGGCATTTTATTGTGTGGCATTCATAGCGAAGTCCTTTAGTGTCTAAGATGATTTTAGTTTTTGTACATGTCACAAAGAACCTTCTCCATTGGCGTGTTGCCAATGGTCCTGTGGAAGTAGATCAATTCTACTCTTGAGGCTGGAACCGTTCGCAGCAACGGCAGCAGCAACAGCAGCCTGCCGAAGCGGGCTGGACTGTTTGGTTGTTGAGCACGCGCATGATGCCCGAGCATCAACTGCGCCTGATCCTGCAAGTTCTCGATCTGGCTCGAGTCTTTTAAACCGCGAGTTTCTGCAACGGAAAAATTGGGTTTCCAGGACTGTACATCGCAAATTTACAAAATTGAACAACTGGCTTTAAAAATATACAGAGTGTTAATGAATTTGTGTTATTGGTGCTAAAAGGGTATATAGTAAGGGTATATAGTAAAAGTAACATTTTTCGTCAGTAAACAATAAAATGAAGATAAAAGCTTAAATTAGGGCACGTTCCACTACTTCTGAAATTTTGTGATATAACTTTATTAACACTTGGAATTGCACGAGATACCAAGACTGATCTTGATATTGTCTCGATTTTGTCCTGAATTTCGAGACAAGATCAAGACAAGATTTTTAATTAACTATCAAGACAACACCAACACAAAATTGTCAAGATTCTTGGTCTTATCAAGATTCTGGGTTTCTTTTTTTTAAGTTAAAGCTAAATTAAAGTTAAGTTATGTATTTGTAAATTAACTGAAAAAATTTATAACTTATATATATTATATAATATTATACCATATGATAATTATATTGAACTATTGTTATATATTACACTACAATATACTACACAAACTTAAAAAATTTTATTTAATTAATTAAAACATTTATATATTAACAAATTTAGAGAAACAGAAATTTGAAATTAATACAATAAACAAAATTTTTCGCAATTATTTAACTAAACGAAACTTAATATTCTTTTAAATAAAATATAATACTATTTAACATACAATATATACTTAGAAATGAATTTAATTGTTTTATTTTAATTAATTTTTCTTGAATATTTCATATTTCATTTACGGATAGTTTTTCACATACATGTATATTATTTTAAACATAATATATATCTATTTATGATACCGTTTGATAACTTTAGCTTAATGCTTTCATATGCAGAATGGAAAAAAATTGTTTGAAACAAATCATATAATACAAATAGCTTATACATGTAACAAATAAAAAATAATTTTTTAAATTATAATTTTCAATATTAATTAAAAATATAAAAATATAAAAATTTGTAACTGATTTATTAAATATTTTATTGTATTCAGTTTAATTATAATTTTTCCAATTATTATAATTAAATTACAATATTATATAATTTTATTGTTTCTTTTGTTCTCTCTCTCTCTCTCTCTCCCTCATAATTTAATATTAACATAATTTTTTTAGAAATTAATAATTTCTTGCTTATTTGCATATGTTTATTGTGTGGGAAATATAAACAAGTGACACAAATAGTAATAATTATTTCAAATCATAATTAATCATATTATAAAGATTATGTTAAGTATTATTTTAAGCAATTGTTCAGTATTAGATAAAAATTGTTAATAAGATCAAGACAAGACAAGACAAGATTAAAATTTTCAAATTTTCATTTTTAATACAATATTTTTGCGAATGTCTTATCTTGGATCTGTGCAATCCTAATTAACAACCTAAAAAAATATATATATATAGGGTGTTCCAGACTACCCGTACACTCCATTTAAAAGCTAGAGATGCGATTCTATCAAAAAATGTTGTAGACAAAAGTTATATGGTTTTAAAAGGGACATAATCAACTTTTAAAATCGAAACCCCTATTTTTCATTAGATATTCTTCTAGCTTCTCTCGAGAGCTTTCCAAAACACTATAATAAAGTATTTTTTCATTAAGTATTTTCCGAGTTATAAGGCTTGAAATAATTTCTTAATTTTACATAAACTATAAAATATTCACTTTTCGATGACCTTACTTCAATACTTTTATGCACAGAATATTGAGAGGAATCAATTGGTGTAAAGAAAACACATAGTTTTTTTAAGAAAAAATATGTAATTTGTAACTAACAATTACATATTTTTCTTAAAAACAACTATGTGTTTTCTTTACATCAATTGATTCCTCTCAATATTCTGATTTCTCTCATTATTCTGTGCATAAAAGTATTGAGGTAAGGTCATCGAAAAGTGAATATTTTACGAGATATTTTATAGTTTATGTAAAATTAAGAAATTATTTCAAGCCTTATAACTCGGAAAATACTTAATGAAAAAATACTTTATTATTATAATAATAATTATTTTAAAAATACTTTATTATTCTAATAATTATTATTATAATAATACTTTATAGTGTTTTGGAAAGCTTTCGAGATAAGCTAGAAGAATATCTAATGAAAAATAGGGGTTTTGATTTAAAAAATTGAAGGTGACCTTCACGTGACCTTCAAGTAATTATTCAAGGTCAAATTAATGACACCATATGTCTCCCTCTTATGTCTCCCTTAAAACCATACAACTTTTGTCTACAACATTTTTTGATAGAATCACATTCCTAGCTTTTAAATGGGGTGTACGGATGGTCTGGAACACCCTGTGCGATTGCATTAGAAATCTTAGAAATCAAATGAATTAAGTTTTAAACAAGAAACGAAGGATATAGTTTATAATAAAATTTCAAGAGAAATATATGAAAGAGTGAAAAATAAACTACGAAACTGTTGTAGAAAACGAGACAAATTGAAAGCGAGAGTAGCCAACCTGGGCGGAAGAGAACAATCGCCTTCATACAGGCGAATTCCGCAGGATCGACCATGACTGCTTTGTATCTCTGCAGGGTATCGTGCAAGTGTCTGACATCCGCCGCTACTTGGCTAGGTTTTCCCGTGGTAGTTTGCAGATGCAACCCCGAGTGCGGATGCGGATGAGGCGAGAGGGTCAGAGCGGTCAGCTCAGCGGCGCTGAAGAGAGGCGAAGATTCGAGTGGCAAACACCATTGAACTGCGTTCAATAAAAACAGCTCCGACCAAACTTCTTCCAGCAATATCACCTGCGCAAGAAATATGTATTTGCGACTTATTTAACCGTATCGTATATTTTAGAACACTATATATATTTTAATAATATCTGAATTTTCCTATAATATATCTAATAATTATTGTAAGATTTGAAATGATAATTAAACTGTATACCGGCATCCTATTCTTTATATTGACTGGCCTGATTAATTTCCGATAATTTCCATCGTCACAATTACTATTTATCAACATCGAAAAATTATCGAGTTAAAACGTGCTAAACATATCGATGAATTCAGTACAATCATTACCTGATCTCTAAATGGCAGACCAGCAAAAGAGGGAAGATTCTTTGCCCATTTGACTGCCATGAAGAGCAGCCTCGCGCTGGTCTCGTAAACCGTTTCGGCACTCGCTGGTGAGTATAACGACGGCAGCACCGGTGGAAGCTGCGTGCATCCGCTTCGCTGAGGCGTCAACGGTTCCTCGTTCGTTACATCTATGCTGTCCTCGGATGCGTTTCCTGTTCAGACGTAAAGCTCTTTCTTCATGCAAATATAGAATTTCTATAACAGCCGTGACAATAACAAACTACCGGGAATGGTATCCGCTCTTGCAAATTTATGCAAGAGGTTACTCGATAAAGATTCGTACTAAAAATCATCATTTCATGCATTTTTCATAGGATAAAAAAAATATTTATTATTTTTTAAGTTTCTTTTTGCTGGGCTCGCAAGAGAGTGTTACTTTTTCTTTCATTATTATCTTAAGAGAGAATTTTAGCTTAGAGAGTAAAAAAATCGGTTCTTTTAAATTTTATTCTTCAGTTATTGTATTCCTAGAACATGTACAAAATGGTTTAACGAAATTCTAAAAATTAATGAAGTTATGGAGATCAGTACTTTTAAATCGCATGTAAGTCAGATCGATAACGCTACAATAAACACTCTTTTATTAGAAAAAACTTTGAGAATCTTTCATCAAGATTGTTTTTAAGATTCTCTTTGTTATTTTCTTCATTGACATAAATTCATTGATTCGGATCTTTGCTCCAAAATATCAGCATTGTGAGAAAAACAATAGAGATGCGATGTGTAGCATTTAATATATTTATATATTTAATAAAAAAAAAAATACAGACCAATATTAAAAATAATAGAGGTGACGAGAATAGCCATTGGAAACAGCCATTGAAAAGTTTTTGCCGATTTCAGAGAGCGAATCGACCGTTCCGAGAGATGATGAAGAAACTTAAGAAAATAACTAGAATCAAAGGAAAGAGAATAGCTCAAAATAATTTTTTTTTTTAAGAAAAAGATTTATTTTATAAATTTAATATAGATAGAGTATAAATAAACTACTTTCTGTAAAATATATGCATAATTGCAAGAGCAGAAGAAGCTTCAAGCGCATTTTTCTCAGAAATATATTACTTATTTTAAGTCCCATGTTTTTTTTAGAAACTATTAGGCCCATCGACTTTTCTGCTTTTATACGAATCTTCAATACATAAATAGCACTACGGTCTTTATTACTTTATTACTTTAATATTTAAAAAATTACTGAATTTATAAATATTTATAATAATTATAGTAACTATTATATAATATAAATTCAGAACCTAAAAGAAGGATCAAAATTTAATTAATCAGTATTCAACTTGCTGCCATTTAAACAATTTAAAAAAAAAATTTTTAATTAATCATTGTAATAACTACATTTATAATAATAAAATTTGTTTTTTATTTTATTTCATTCGTTAGGAGTACTAGAGCAACACCTTAAGAACTTTGAAGAAAACAGAGCAGAGTGAAATAAATTTTTTAAATATAAAAATAAACAATAATTAAATTTTTCATATTGCAAAATAACAATGAAACCTTATGTAGAAAGGCAATTTTTTGTTTCTTCAGAAGAAATTCTCTAAAATAAGTTTGAAATTGAGCTATCAGAATATCCATAAAAATTATTTAAACTTAAACGTTAATGATTTTTTTTTAGAATAACAATTGCATTAAATGTAAAACTTGCATACCGTCGTCGTTGTCTTGTCGAGGTGGGGTTGCCGTGTTGTTCGTGGAATTTGTCGTCGGTGCGACTGTAGGTAGAGGTAGTGGCGTGGTATATCTCGCCATGGCTAAGGACACCGGCGGCCTGAAAAATATTTCACGATGAAAGAATTAAAATATTTGAACGATAAAGAAAATTTATTTATTGTGCAATTAATTTCTATTGATACGTTGAATCTGTTAAATTTGCCGGAATTTAATTTCAAGATGTAAAAATCTAAAAGCGTAATCTTCCTTGCGAAAGAGACGGAAGAAACTTTGTGTTCTTCTTCCCCTTGATTTATCTACTTCAAAGGATCGCTAAAATTGCGGATTTGTTTCACATTACAATTTTCCAATTGTAAACTGGCTCTGGCAATAAATCAAAATACAACGACCGCAAGCGACGATATCTTCAGTCCGCTCGTGCGTGTGTTTCGTTTTGTAGGTTTGCCTTATTCCGCGCAAGGATACTTCACGTCGTTTTCGGGTAGGTAGGCCGGCAAGCAACCATCGCGATTACCGAGAAAACGATAGGAGCAGAAACGCCGTCGATGCCTTCATAAAATAACCCTTTCGATGAATCCGAAATCCTCTCGCATGCTCGTGCAAATCTAATGGTGCAGATGACATTTTGCGGTGAGATCGCGATTGAGCTTTAAGCAAAGCAGCAACGATAAAGGTAAACTTCTGTCCCTCAATGAAGTCGTGTTTCAAACCTTGTTGTACCTTGGCACTAGTCAAGTCTCCAGAAATGAGAGCGAGTTTGATGACATGTCGAATCGCAGCAACGGACTAGGGGGATCATTCGTAATTCTGGAGGCAAAATCACCGGCATCATTACGACGCTCGAGGGTAGAGTTCCGTCGCGACACCGACGGAAGATCGATGCAGCGGCTACGCCGCGGAAAATGGCGATCCCGACCGGCAAAAACTTCGCCAGCTGTTACATGGAACTGTGTAAGCGGCAACGATTGCGGCCATTGCCGGTGATATGCGTGACTCTGCCGCATAGTCTGGACTTCACCACCGATCGTATCAAGATGGACGATTGGGGACCGATCTTGAACTCCCTTTCTCTCGATCGCTCACTCAAATCGATCAGCGTGCACAGCAGGTTGCAAAGTCGACTGATTTCGATACTTTTTGTACTGCCCTTCTTTTATTTACAATATTATATCAATTGAGCTTTACGTACTGTTTTCTAAGATGTCATTTGACGATTATTAAGAATTTATATTTAAAAATTATTAATTTAAATAAAAAACAATTCTCAAATGTTATTCAAATTTAAGAATTATGTCTCTTTTTTATTTTATTTTGAAAAATTCATACAGTCCAAGATTGCAAACAAATTGTTTTGGAAATATCAACCATAGTTGTTGTTTTTAAGTCATATACATTTGTATGCTGTGAAAATCTCTAGATATCAATATCGTAAATCGTTGGAAGAGATAAATTCTGAGGACAAAATTCTGTTTTTCATTTAAATTACGCTATTAGATATCAATATCGTAAATTGTTAGAAGAGATAAATTCTGAGGACAAAATTCTGTTTTTCATTTAAATTACGCTATTAAATTTAAAAAATTATGTTTCTTATTTTAGTCTTGGTTTGAAAATTCATACGGCCCAAGATTGCAAACAAATTGTTTTGAAAATATCAACCATAGTTGTTGTTTTTAAATCATATACATTTGTGTATGCTGTGAAAATCTCTATTAGATATCAATATCGTAAATTGTTAGAAGAGATAAATTCTGAGGACAAAATTCTGTTTTTCATTTAAATTACGCTATTAAATTTAAAAAATTATGTTTCTTATTTTAGTCTTGGTTTGAAAATTCATACGGCCCAAGATTGCAAACAAATTGTTTTGAAAATATCAACCATAGTTGTTGTTTTTAAATCATATACATTTGTGTATGCTGTGAAAATCTCTATTAGATATCAATATCGTAAATCGTTGGAAGAGATAAATTCTGAGGACAAAATTCTGTTTTTCATTTAAATTACGCTATTAAATTTAAAAAATTATGTTTCTTATTTTAGTCTTGGTTTGAAAATTCATACGGCCCAAGATTGCAAACAAATTGTTTTGAAAATATCAACCATAGTTGTTGTTTTTAAATCATATACATTTGTGTATGCTGTGAAAATCTCTATTAGATATCAATATCGTAAATTGTTAGAAGAGATAAATTCTGAGGACAAAATTCTGTTTTTCATTTAAATTACGCTATTAAATTTAAAAAATTATGTTTCTTATTTTAGTCTTGGTTTGAAAATTCATACGGCCCAAGATTGCAAACAAATTGTTTTGAAAATATCAACCATAGTTGTTGTTTTTAAATCATATACATTTGTGTATGCTGTGAAAATCTCTATTAGATATCAATATCGTAAATCGTTGGAAGAGATAAATTCTGAGGACAAAATTCTGTTTTTCATTTAAATTACGTTATTAAATTTTAAAAATTATGTCTCTTTTATTTTAGTCTTGGTTCGAAAATTCATACGGTCCAAGATTGCAAACAAATTGTTTTGGAAATATCAACCATAGTTATTGTTTTTAAGTCACATACATTTGTGTATGCTGTGAAATCTCTATTAGGTATCAATGCCGTAAACCGCTGGAAGAGATAAATTCTGAGGACAAGGCGCGAGCGATGGGCAAGGCCCCGGTAGTTCTCACGCGTTACCTGCTGGAGTGGTTGTCGCAGAGCGTCGGTCAATGCGTGAGAAATTCGCCCAGCCTCACGCATCTAGAACTCGAGGGCATCCCCTTCCCACCGGATTGCATCGCAGTACTCTGCGTCGGCTTGTCGGCGACGCAGACGTTACATCATCTGTCTCTTCGACGTTGCTACATCGGAGACAATGGCTGCGAGCTAATCTGCCGAACGATAGCGGACATTCGCAGCGTCAGGTCGCTGAATCTCAGTTACTGCGACCTCACGCCGAGCAGCGGTAGCGCGTTAGCATCCGCGCTCTCGAAACAGAAATTGGCATTGTACCACGACACCTGGAAGAAGTCGCTGAGGTACCGCGAGCCCAATTTGGAGACGATGCCGGGGCTACGTCGGCTGACCCTGAACGACAATCCGCATCTGGGCAACTGTGCTGTGAAGGAGATAATCGAGGCGGTGCGCGATAGTCTGTGGATGAAAGCGTTGGATCTTCAGCATTGCGGCTTGACGGATCAGATTGGCGCGGATTTACTGAGCCTGCTCGATCAGAACAGCACGTTAGCGGTGCTCGACGTGAGGAAGAACGTGAACCTAAATGACGAGATCGCGATGAAAGTGATGAGAAGGTTGGTGGAGAATGACATCGAGACAAAGTCAGAATACAAGTGGATGGGATTAGCGCCGAAAGATAAGAGAATCGCGTCGGCTGATGCTCGAAGAGGCAGCGAGCACGAGAACACCACAAAGCTCTCGAGACCTCGAAGTACCTTTGTCAAGTACGCGAAGCGACCGATCCCATCGAGAAGAACAGTTCCGGTATCGCTTCTGCCGATGAAGATGAAGATCCGATCGCTTTCGCCGCGAGTTTGCGACACCATTCGGCAACGCGATTTAATTCGTTCACAAACAATCGACAGCGTACGAATGATACCCAAAGTCTCCCTTCACTTGGACCTTCAATCTCGCATGCAGTTGGCGAATCACGCCGATTGTGACGTAGGAGCACAATTGGAGCACAAAAATGTACGATGCTCCGACGAGGCAAGCCTGAAGAATTTTAGTTCGACAAAGACAGATGTTGGCACGCAAAGTGTGGATCAGCAGGACGATTTGGAAGAGATTCAATATATCCTCAAGCAATTGGTGGAGGTTCAAACGGAACACAAGCGTCTTCTAGAGGAGACCAAGCAAACTGGCCTTTTGCTCATTGAAGAACGAGAGCGCCGCGAAGCCGCCGAGATGAACCTACAATCGGCACGAAATGACGTGGCTAAGCTGGAATGCGCTCTGAAGAAGAAAGAAATCGAGACCAGAGGTTACCTGCTGGTCAGTCAGCAGTTCTTGGACGAGATATGCTTGTCCTTTGATCGGCTTCTGGAACTGCTGGAGAACGTCGCCGGCAAATATCCGTCCGACAGGATGCTGGGTGTTCAGCAAATCGCGAGCGCGGATATCAAGCGACGTCTGATATCCGTCATTAGGCAAACCAAGTCAGAGAATCTGAAGCGGGGCTACAAAGTGGACATCGAGTTGCCACAGTACTATGTGGACAGTGCGCGAAAGTTTGTCAAATCCGAGAGCGACGTAAGATCGACGATGCCGATTTCGGCAACACATCTCGAGAGGAAGATCGGCGAGTGCCCGGAGAGCAGTGAATCACGTCATCGGTATCGCGATGCCAATAAGCCGATGACGCCCGTCGATCGAGCCCGAGCAATCTTTGCGAGCATCGTCAGTGCCGAAGCTGTGCTTGACTTTTGCTAGCCGATCGATCGGTTCAGCTCGACAATCGTACAAAGACACAGTGCAGAGAAGGCCTTTTCTTCAGAGACTTTTTCTTTAGAGGTTTCATATGTGGAATGTGTGTGTGTATTCTTTTAATACGTATATTATACACTACGTACACAGGGAACGCACATACATACGCACGTTTAGATTTTCCATTATTAAAGAAATACTCCAAATCCATAGTACAATTTCTTCGGGTATTAGTTTTGACTCGAATATAAACTTCTAAGTAAAACACGTGTCGTGAAAACACGTAAAAAAACTCTTTTTTAAAATCACTTTAATCAAACTCCGGTTGAAGTAATCGACTAATTTTCAATATTACCAACAGCGTTTCTGAACAAGTCTTCTTTCTCTCTTTCTAATACCAAATGTGTCATGTTGGCAACTCTGTTGGTTGAGTTAATCAATGAATAAATTAGTCGGAGTTTAACTGAAGTTTTAGGTTAGGTGGTCCTTAGACATTTTTATTAATTTATTCTGTTGGCTTGATTGCCAAGTGCAGTGTTTTTATACTTGAAATAATTGTCGTAGTGTTAAAATATACACTTATTATATACACTTTTGTTATAATTTAATACGTAAACGTGAGTATTTGTTTTAATTTGGCAATTATCAAACAGCTTGTTTTTGCTTGTACTCCCTTGATCAAGCACAATTCAATTTGACATATGGATGTTTGTTATCCAAACAAAAGGGGGATTTTCGATATATTTTACAAATCTATTCTATACAAATACCATTTTATTGAAAAACATTTTTATTTTAATACATGCTGCAAGAATTTTTATGATATATTTTTTTGCGCTTCATCAATCCGAGATGGTTGCAGTGAACAGAAACTTCAATAAGTGTCTTTGTACCTTGTACTGTTGCGCGCGCGTGCACAGTGTGTCTATTTAAAAAGTTTAGGGATTTTTTTGGGGATTTTTTGTAGAACATACAGTGGACCCATTTGTGTTTTAATATCGAGCAGTACACACCTTTATGAGTCACCCATATTTTTTTAACCATTAAATCAGTAATTCGTGCGCGTTCAAAATATGTAAGATTTTTTGCATTGTCACGACTTTCGAAGTGGAGCAGAGAGCCGCGATTAAGTTTGTTTTAAATGTGCTACAGAAACGTACAAAATGATGCAAATCGCATGTGGAAATGATCATCTGGCACGTAGCAAGGTGGTACTCACGTTTCAAAAAAACCAAAAAAAAAAAAATGAAGATGATCGCTTTTTTCAATTCACAAGGGAGAATTTGTCGTCCCGCCAGACCAAACTGTTCTATTGTGACGTAATGGACCGAAGTGAATTCACCGAGTCAGGCCGGATTTGTACCAATCGGGAGAGTGGTTCCTGTTGTACGTAATACTCCGGTGCATTCGTTGCCGATTGTAGAACGACTGATTGTCACTAGATTTTTTACTCAAAAATCGGTTACCGTATCACACACTCACTGTACTCGCCGGAGTACTGTACTTTTTCCTATTTCCCAAACCTGAAATGGCCCTCAAAGGAACTCATTTCGAGAATATGGAGGTAAATCAAAGTAGACGACGGTCCTAAACACAATTCCGAAAGAAGATTTTTCCAGAACTTTCTACAGACTGTACGAACGGTGCCGAGCATATGTAGAGAGGCAAAGGATGTACCGATAAAAAATTATAAAAATAAAATTAAAAAGTAAAAAGTAAAATTTTTTGTCTATCTGCAAATTCGATTTTTAACAGCATCAGCCCCGAATTTTTTAAATAGATTCTCTTTCTCTTTCTCTCTCTCTCTCTCTCTCTCTTGTGCGTGCGTGCGTGCGTGCGCGCGCACAATCTAAGGTGTTTCTAAACTGGTGATAAATATTGTAATGATAGATTCTTTGTAACATTTTAAGATGAAAATTTGAATACGAAAATATCAAAATTGCAACAGTTTTCAAATGAGAAAAATTTTAAAGTTACAAACGACAGAGCTAGAATTTCACGCGCTCAGGGATGACAATGTAGTTAGTGTTTCCATGTACCGGAAATGTGTGCCTTTGACAATAATAAAATTATTGTAAAAATATTCACACATCAATATTGATATATATTAAACTATTAAATAAAAACATTTTAAACTTTTTAAATAATTTATTATAGTTTTATAATAAATTATCAAAAAGTTAGTTTTTATAATTTATTATAGATAAATAGCTTTTTAGTAAAACTTGAATATTTTACAAAAATTTTATTATTGTCGCGGTATGGAAACACTTTTATTACTAGCCACATTGTGAAATTTAAGCCCTGTAATTCGATCTTTAAATGTTTAAATGTTTCCCATTCAAAAACGATTATAGTCTGGCATTTTTGTCTTAAAATGTTACAAAAAATCTGTCATTAAAATATTTATCATCAACTTAAGAACATTCTGTATGTAAGAACATTCTGTATATGTATAAAAAATGCATCCGGACTCGTTTAAAATTAAGATTACATGCTTTTAACTCGCTTTTTATTCATTAAAAAGTACATAATTACTTGATCATCTTAATCCATTATGCGGTGATGATTCGAGCATCGCAAGAAGATGAATTTGCGAAATGCATTTATTTCTATTGTATCGTATTCAATCGTATTTTTCAGAACAAAATGATAGTGATGTGGGAATTGAGTAGTCAATAAATGATCGGGATAACCACTGGATTAAAAGTGGCATTTCTGGATAAACTTTGACGAAGTGTGTAATCCAAAGACGACGCGGAGGAGTCAATCGGAAAGGTCGATTGCTGATGTGATAAAAAATGTAACCCATTTATAGCCATATTTTTTTCTTGTTGTTGCACATGGAATAAAATATTGCTTATACATATTACTTCCGTAAAACTTTGTTCAAACATTTATTGTCACAAAGAAGTAAAATAATTCTTTCAAATTATTTGTGCTCGCGTATCTGCTTTTCACCGTTTTCAATTTTCTCAGCGAGGCAGATTTTAACCCGTTTTTAACAGTAATCTCGAGTCAACGTTAATTTATGTGTAATTATAGATGCTGATGTCATTGACGATTACACGCGTGTCTGCTCCAGTGCAGATTTCAAAGCTTTATGTTTACGCGATGTTGATTTTAGCAGTAACGATCTCTCTCTTCTCTCATGACTCGTATCGGATTGTTGCATGAAACCAAACAGTCGGAGTGTGAATTAATTTATGACGATAGATCTCTATTACGTAAATATGAAACCGCGAACCTTCGAATTGACATAAGTATGGAGGTTAGAGGAAAGGAGTGTCAACTCCGTAGTTCAACGCGGTTTCACAAATTGTCTTTTTCGTAGATGGCGGTAGTAGACCGAGAGGTAACACATATATAGATATATAGAGTATGTATATATGTATCTCTTTTAAAATCTGAGTATATACATTACATCTATATACATATAATAATATATAGGTTATATGGTCTTCTGGTTACAGTGCTGCCCTCTCCGAAATTGATCATTTTTTGTCATCTTTTGTATAGGAGCTGACACTCTTTACCTAAATATGCATTTGATTGTCAACGACGCTCCATTCCGTTTTGTTAAATTCTCTATACCCTTTATATCAAATTAATTGAATCGTACACTGAATGTAAAAGAAAATAGAAAAGAAAAGGTTTTTTTAATGTATTTCACATTGTTAAAATGTGAATCTTTTTTTTTGTCGATCTAAAGATTCTTTTCGATATACTACTCTTTCGATTTTTCAATCTCTTGAAGTTTTAAGTGTTTATAAATGCGACAAATGGATTCGAATTAATTTGAGAATAAGCTTATGCTGCGGAAAGATCGGTTGCTTGTGTAACGTGCGCGGTATAATAACTTGGTGAGAACGACGCGCTGCGCCGGGACGCCGGTCGTCGCTTTTAACGTTCACCCCTTGGCGCTCTATGGATTTTCCATTAGTTCCAACCTAGGCAGCCGATTACCTGAAAAACGCTACGCCTACTCGGGCTGCTAGTCAAAGGTAATTTTTCATGATAGATCACGCTCGGCGTGTCGCTCACAACGGCGAAAGGTAAGTCTGGTGCGCAGCAGAAGATCAAACGTGCCAACAACGTCGCCGGCCCTCGTTGCTCTTGTCGTTGCACCCGTCGACAAGTGACTATCGATCGTCGTCTCCATCGGCTACCATTCTCTAATCGACCATGTCTAAGTTGAAATTTCGTAGAGCCTTTTGTGACACGCTTCGCGAGTGTGAACCAACATTCAACACTCTTGCTTTTTCGATCACGTCCCCGAGATCCCCGTTCGTCGAATTTGTGCAAACGTCTCAGTCACCGTTAATTAATAACTCGGCGTTATTTGATGAGATCTTGTTCTCTTTTGATCCCCCTCCCCGTTTTTTTTTTAAATTATTATATTTATTTCTAACGATTTATCTAAAAAAAAATGCAACGATATATTCGCAACAAGTGGACTGAGAAATGAATTAGTAATTAGGATAAAAAGAGGGGTGATCAATTGTTACTTACCCGAAGACGCCTACGGCAACAGCAGCTTCGCGCAGCGCTCGTTCTTGGTCCATCTCGACGAGCGCTTCTGGTCTGATAGTGGCAGTATTCCTTGGCTGACGTTCATTCTGAACAGCTGCAATTTATTATTTTATAATACATACATCGTATATAATACTCGGCGTTATTTGATGAGATCTTGTTCTTTTTTGTTCTTCCGTTTTTCTTTTAAATCATTTATTTCTAACAATTTTTATCTAAAAAATTCAACGATATATTCGCAATAAGTGGACTGAGAAATGAATTAGTAACTAAATATCGTTATATATGTGTGTGTTTTTATGTATATATGTGCCACAGTTGTATTATATTTATTTATAGGTTAAGTCAGGATAAGATGTGTCGAAGATGTCACTTTGTCAATATTTCGTTCGTTATCCGATAGATGCTTTTCAGTTATTAATGTGAAATGTAGATAATTATTAATACGAGTGACGCGTATAAGCCAAGTTCTCTATTTTATTGTGTAAAATCTAAAAAAGGAGAGATTTATCCCATACAGTACAAAAGCTTCCAGATACATTGCAGGAACGTTGCAACATTGCAAGTTATAATGTAATATTGCGCAGACATTTCAGAGAGATACAATTGTAATATTTCACCGAAATGATCCAGCAATATTGCTGAAATATTATCAAGTTGACAACGGAAATTCGATTAATTAGTACGATTATCAATCTCACAAAAAGTAGAGCGCAGTACAATTATCCGCTATGTTGATTCCATGCTACTTTGGAATATTTCATTGAAATGTTTCTGAGGACGGACATTTCAACATTGCCGCAATCTTGCAGCAAGGTTGCGGAAATATTTCGCAACATTATAATAATTCCGAGCAATATCTATGCAATCTTTCGGTGCTGTATGGGGTGCAAATCAAAAGCCTTCTTAATATTGTACTTTTGTTTGTTAAGATCTTACATAATTTCTTTTTATTGAAAGTGGATTTTATTTTACATATCTTAAAACCACAGAAAATGACTGTTTTACATGACGTCGGTGTATGAAGAATCAGCGGTGGCGTCTTTTCCTCGTCATTGATGTAAGATGCCACTTCAGGAAAAACGCCATTAGGGACTATTTTTTATTTACACAAATATTAATGTATAATTTTTATATTCTTACATTAGATTTTAGTTTTAAAATCGAAAATTATGTTATTCGATAAATGTACAAAACAAAATGTATTCAAAACAAAAATATTAATTTTTCTCTCTGACAAGTTATGGATTATATTTATAAAAAAAAAAACTAGTTACATCAATTGGACCAAAGGAAATCTCTTTCTAGAAGATGTAGAGAATGGAAAAATATCAATGTGGGACGCATATATAAAGTTACATATATAAAGTACATATATAAAGTTCTTTACATAATTAACTTGTTAAGAATTGTAATAACAAGAATTATAATAACTAGCTAATATTCAAATTTATTTATCCATAATTTGAAAAAAATATCAAAAGAAATTGTATTGACTAGTTGTTAGGAAATATAAATCAATATTTTTATATACTTCGTTTATTGAGTACTGCATGTTTGTTCCTCACTTGCACTTTCCTCCATTAAGTGGCATTTTATCTAGGTACAGGGATAAACATATGTATCATCAAATCAAATTACAATAACTTTTAAGAACTTTTAAGAAGCTATTTTCAGTACTGCCATGTGAAAGCTTAAGTATAATTTTGAAAAAAATTATCAAGTGTTGTGATTATGGATCGTTCATATTTCTATAATATTTCTTAATGACATCTTTTCTCAACTTATTCTTAATAAATAAATATATAAGTATCTATTTCTACATAGATACATACGTCTAGATACATACACCTATACATATTTATTATACAAATAATAATTATACAGAGTGATTCACTATTGTTGTGTCAAATATTAACAAAGGACATCTAGGGGAATAATTTTTGTCCTATAAACATGGAAAAAGACCCCGCATACTTCTTATGGAAAATGGCTTTCGGTCGAATTGGCTAAAATTGTAATATAATGTAAATTTATTACATCCTGATGAAAAGTGTCAATGGACACAAGAAAAATGGACAGTTTCCGAGTTATAGAGCGTCAAAGATCGGAAAAATGGGTTTATCTGCTCATGTAATGAACTACATTATAATACAATTTCAGCCAATTCGATTGAAAACCATTTTCCATAAGAAGTGTGCAGGGTCCTTTGCAGTTATGGAACTATCATTGTGTTATGTTTGTTGCTCAAAATATATGACTAAATATGACTAAATATGATAAAAAGAAATGCAAATAAATATATTATTCCTGTAGAATGTAAAATATACGCCAACCTCAGAAATCTACTAAATTCACAGAGTGAACACGTTTTCATCGATCAAATATTGTGTAAATTATTTTACAATTAAAAATGAACTTTTACACTTATCCTTATCTATTGTAAAAGAAGACTACTAATCTTTATTTAATTGTAAATCATAAAAAAACAATAAAAATTGAAGTATAATATTGGGAAAATACATCCCGTACTAGCGATATAGGATTAAAGATTGAATATTGTTATGTGAATTACACAAAACACAATAAATACTTTCTTTGAAAATTAACGATTCAAAGACCTGATGGATGTATTTTAATTTTCGATATTTGTAATGTCAACTATCTACGTTTATAATATAATGATTAATGAACATGTATAGCCAAGCGGCGGTAAATTCGATTTTTTTTATCAGTGATCGACAAGTGTTTTTGCAAATGCGACGACCGAGAGTTTCCTTTTAACCCGAGTCTATACATATATTGGTATTGTATCGTAACGTTGTAGCATCGTAGAACAGTTGTATCGTAACTTCCAATTGTTGACTGTCTACACTTAAGCTCACAAACCCGTTTTTCGAAGCATTTCGATTCTATCTCAACGATGATGAGCTGTTGTAGCGTAGTGTTATGGGGTCATAGAAGTTTGGTTCTGGCTGAACTTCTACGACGGCCTGTGACGATCCGTTACGACGCTTACGACGTTACAATATGATCAATATAGAACCGGCCTCAAATTCATTGATGAATTATCAAGTTGTCATCAATTAGCGCGAGTTTTTGCGATACATCACGATCCTTTCTTCCGCAAGAACGGATAACTTTGTGTGTACAAATAAATAAATTGCCACGTATTCTATCATCCATGTGTATTACCATGTATTCATCATTTTTACACATACTTTTTATAAATATTATATTTTTTTGGCCCATACATCGTGCAAAATTGTTTTCAATATAAGCTGTTTATACCATGTGCAATATTTAACAAATTGCATGACAATATTATCTCTTTCTGTCTTCCACACACATTTTTTTTTTAAATTGTGAATTTGCAATTTGCAACAACGTATCTTTTTGAAATGCAACTATATGTTTTTTTTTTACAAATTGATTCATCTTATTATTTTACATAAAAGTATTAAAGTACACTTGTCAAAAAAAGTTTACAAAATATTCATATACTTTTGGCCAAAATGTGCTAGAATAAAGTAAATAAAATATCTCGTAAACAATTGATTTTTCCACAGCTCTATTTTAATACTTTTATATGCAGATTAACAAAAGAAATTATGGTATGTAAAAGGAATTATACAATTAATTTTACCATTTATTTGTTTTCCCCAAAACTATACAACTTTTCAGTCTCAAGCATTTTTTCCTATAATAAAAAATAAAAAAGTTTTTAGAGGGAGAAGGGTAAATTAAAGGCCTCTCAGGGTGACGCCAAACGTTCCAGCTAGAAAATCCTTGTGATCTGATAGGAAAAAATCTGAATAAAAAATTTCCTGTAACATGGATTGCAAAATATAATAATTTCACAAAATCGCTCAGAAACTTCTGAAATCATGTTTTTTAAATATATTTTTGAAAAAAATCTGGGAAGGTATTTACAAAAAGTTGTAGAGAGTTAATTATCTTTCGAATAAAGTTAAAACATTTTTATTATGTTCCATAGATTTTGAGATAACCAGTTAAATATACACAAAAGTATTTTTTTAGCTATTGACGTAAAATTTTGAAGAAATTCTTTACTTATGCTATGGTTTACTTATGTTATGGTATTAGTTAATTTTTAATGTTTATTAATCTTATTTGTTGGTTATTCCATTAAAAAATTTTATTTCTCTACATTATTTAAACAAATCTTGCCACAGAAAGATGGAAAAAGGAGAATAAAAGGAAAGATGAAAAGGAAATGAGAGGTTCTCACTCTTCAATACTCGGGGTAGAGTCCATGAATTTTAGGAAATAAAAAGATTTTTAAGTTTTTATTGATTTTTTCCCAAGACATTTATTATGTTTTCCATTTTCTTTTAACCTTCCGTTTTTCCTTTCATTACGGTTGTCACGCGACGGAAAATTAGAAGAAGCTATAAATAATGACGACAATCCAGCGTCACGCGTCATTTGCGCATAGCAATTGTTATTGACATACACAGCGCTCCTCCCAATGCTTCGCTGCGTAGCAATCGTAAACGCCGACTCTTTTCGCCAAATCGCAGATTTTTATTATTTAATAACTCATTATTGATCTACACTAATATACAAAGAGAAAGCCTCTTTTTTGTTACCGCATAACTCAAAAACTACTCAACCGATTTCTTTCGAATTTTGACACTATATTCTCATATACACTAGGACGGACATAGGCTATATAGCATGTCTAAAAATATTTTCATTATCCAGAAATTGATGTTTTCATTTTTTATCATTTATGGCTGTATTAACCGTGTAGTACGGTGATGTCACCGTTAGGTGGCGAGCGGCTTCATCCACCCGCAAGCAGATTATATAAGAAGCACTGTCTCTGTTTCTAAATATTCGCCGGTTTTACTCGGTTGCCATTATGCCTCGAGTACGATCAAATTTATCGAGATCTACTGCCCGTGCTCGAAAAATATCATTTCCAGTACGTATGATTTGATCACACTATTATCTCGGGCGTAGCCGAGACGAGGGACGCTAGTTATATATATGTAATCGCAAACAGGACTTTTCTATTCAGTTAATCTGTTTTATCCACCCTCTGTGGATGTTACACTTATTATTAGACACCCTGTATAAATTATAAGAATGTCACGTGAATAAAACGAGCATGGTATTGGCAAAATTCGTATTTCGTTAAAACCGAGTCGTTTTTCCGACTGATTAATAATGAGAGAAATCAGAGCGCGGTAAAACTTTTGCGATGCAAATTCATCGCGCAATCACCTTTTTTCCATTTTTTCTTTTGTTCTTTTTCGGAAAAACAAAAAAAAACAGCAACTTCGAGCAAGAACACGTTGCAAAGGACGATGCGGTTGACGGACAATAGCAGCATTGTGCCGCTCATCGAATTCGCGGATGATTGAAATATTATTGAAATATTAGTTGAGCGGGTTCACGAGGGAGAGAAACGGGAATTTGCGGTTGTCTGCCGCCCTCTCGTCAAACTCACGTAACGCCACGTTATGTCACGCCGGCGGTCTGCGTCTGACACGCGTGAATTCACAGGGCACGCAGCAAACCGGCGACGCTTATTGTTTGCAGCACATAACACAGTGTACGACTGCCCCGAGGGTTTCATTTACCGACTATCCATGCGAGAAGACAAAAGAAGCTTTTTGATAATGACAACGATGATAATGACTAATACGTTTTTATCAATAATTATAATTCACCGTAAATAGCTTTTCAAAATAAAAAATAAAATCAGCACATTTTTTTTTAACACGACACGAACGGTAGTTACAATTTGTACGTATATAACGCAGTCCTCTCGCATCTTTTATATCATACAAAAATACTCTTGCTGTTATTTTCTACAGTTTTTGTTAAGGAAAATTAAAATCGTTCATGTCAGCCTGTGTGAAAAAAGAACCGCATGGGATATCGCGTTTCTTTTTTCTGAAATATGCTGTAAATAACTTGCAGAAATAGATAATCGGGATCGCAAGGGTTAACGCGAAAGCGCCGACGTTTTTATTCACGCGAGCCAATCAAGCGCATTTGCAAGCTCACGCTCGTGCGGTTCGCCGCAGCGCGACGATGCTCGCTCTCTTCGTCGTCGCCATAAACACTGCGGTCGTTAGCGACGGTCGCGTGGCCCTCGACGAATCCCGAAGGGTTAATTGGAGGAAATAAACGTATGCAACGTTCGGCCGACCGCCCGATGCGCACGCGGAGACTCCGGTCGCGACCCTTCGGCCCTTCTCCCTGCGACCGCCGTTCGCGACTTGGCCGGTGGAAAGGATAATCAGAAAGGACGAAGGACCTCGGCGAAAGGGTGCTCTCCCGCGGCGCGACGACGATGCAAATGAGAGAAACAATCTGCACGAGGGCGTTCTGGCGCAAGAATCCGCGCGAAAAAGGTTACGAGGGATAACAATGGAGCCATTTATGGACATGAGCAAGAGTGTCATACTTTTAACGATTGTTAGCGCAATAATCGAATTTCATAGTCCACACTCGACTTGATTGAGAATGTCGAGCGATACCGTTTCATTTTTTGATATTTTATTTAAGATTGTACACCGAAGCGTCCTCTTTACTTTAAATTAAGAACTAATTTAGGAAGGCTATAATATTTTTCCCAAGTATCCTTAGAAGACAGAATTGTGAAAATTTTTGTGTTAAGGATCAAGTAAAAATAATAACGAAGAATCTTATGCGGAATAGTGACCAAAGGGGTTGTCAGTTAAAAGAGCGAAGGAGAAATCGTGAGAAGGGGTGCGCGAGAAGCAAGGCGGCCTCTCGCAGCGAGGTGCATGCAAATTAAACAGAAACAGAGCGTACGGGGCGTTTATCTTTTCTGGTGCGAGAGGCGGCGAGGAGAGAGGGAGAGAAGACACGGAAGCCCGACGAAGCAAGAGGACCCCATTAAGCCGCCCAGCAGGCCGCACGCCGGAGGTAAAGCGAGCTGACACGCTTTTTATTATTACGAAATTACTGCGCGCCCGTTGCCGGGCCGCTGTTAAAAGGGAAGCCGGGAAAAATTGCACCCAGCTTGGCGGCAATGAGTGCCCTAATCGCGCGTCCATTAAAGCATGGCGGACGCCACGAGTCTCCTTTTCGGCGCTTGTGACACGAGAGCGTGTCTTTCACGCGCGGTAATATGGCTCGTCGTAATTATCCCAGTTGTCTTTCGCGCGTAAATTCGAGGAGACTCGAATTTCACCGTCGAGCGTTCGCCGTCATCCGCGATTTCAGTTTCCGACATACTTGGACATCTCATTGATTTATATTTTTGCGTACACTGAAGTGCCCTCTTTACTTTAAATTAAGAACAAATTTAGGAGGGTGATAGTATTTTTCCCAAGTGTTCTTAGGGGACAGATTTATTCTTGTTAAGGATCAAGTAAAAGTAATAATGAAGAATCTTATGCGGACCCGTGCAGAAATTTCTTAGGGATTCCCAACTTCCGATCAGATTCCAATAGGGAAGTGCTATGGGTTCCCCAAATGAGGTGTCCTTAATAGAATCCAGATATAGTCTGGATGATATGTCACAAGTATATATTTCATAATTTTTATAATGGATGGCGCTGATGTAGCATGACCGTCCAATGAGTTACACATACGGAATCCGATCCGAATCAAGAGCGGATACTTTATTTATTGCTTTATTAATATATGGATAAAAAAATAAATAAGCGTGAAAAAACCCGGATGCGAGTACGTCGTCATCGCAATGTTCACCGGGAAGTTCAACTTGAAGTACAACATTATGCTGAAGCAAAACTACTACTACTTCAACGGTTACAAGTAAAATAAGAAAATTATAAATTTATTTCTAACTTATAAATATCACAACTTATTATCGATAGTAAAAAACAAAAAAAAACATAAAAACATTTTAAAAAACATAAAAAAAGTATATATATATTTATATTACATAAAATAAAAATGGGGGAGTTCCAGGTTCGAATCCTGGCTGAGGTAATATTTTCGCAATAAATTCTTTATTCAATTTACCAAACATTCAAAACGATTAAAATCGAAAGATGGTTTTAATTCGTTGTTTGACTGCGTTATGTTCGGCGCGCAGATCATTTATTGATTGGCTGAAAAGCCTTCACGTGGCCAGTTTGCCTGTCAAATAATACCTTATCATGTGTTAAAATAAAAATATATTTATATTTTACATTTTCATTTTTATTGCATTTAATTCAACGTCAAAATCCCTAAAATATTTGATTAGGAATCCAATTAGTAATCACGAATGGATCCAGATCGGAGATCCCTATTAGAATCCAGTTTACCAGCGTTACATTTCAGTTATAGAATCCGATCCGATATCGCACTAGATCCCGATCGTGATTTCGGGATGCTACTCTGAATCTAGCTGGATCACTGACAAAATTTCTGCACGGGGAATAGTGACCAAAGGGATCGGTTATCCTGTTGTTCCTAATTATTTCACACATTATTTTTATGTTCCAATTACTGACCCGTTTTACCAAGCACTTGTCGCATTTTCCGTTTTCAATAATATTAAGTAAGTGAAAATTTGATTTTAATTTTTTTTCTCTCTCTGAAGATTTTGCTCAAAAAGAAAGAATTCTGATTGATCGATCAGAACGACACGACGGTATCGCCTCGCGTCGATCACCGTCGCGAAGATATTGGGATCCCATCGCGAGTTGCCGAGACATTGTCGCCAAATGGGAGAAATTTATGGATCCAGCGGATTATCCATTTTCGTGGGTAATGCCGGAATCAATGCCGGAATCAATCAGCGGCAGAGAAGCGGAATTCGGGTGGACCCTTTATGTTCGCGACATAAATAACTGGATAAGGACGGGGCGAGACTTGTACAAGCGGAAGTCTGGCTGCTCCGATTCAACTCTTAATGCCTCCCGGCGAGACACGAACGCGCACCTGTCTCTCTGTTTTCCTCTTGTTCTTTCCTCCCTGCGTTCTCGCTTCGGCCTTCTCAGTGCTGTCCCGCTGATAACTTTCTTATTGCCGAACTCAATGTCGCAAGGGGAGATACTTTCTATTGAATCGAACCGCGTCGCAACAACATGTCGATTTTTATCCGGAAGATGGCTTACGACTATTTGGAATTTATCGTACGGCATAGACTTGATTGAATCCTTAATCCTCATTTTTCATTAATTATTTTTTATTATTACATATTGTTAGACAAAAAAACGCGCTTTTCTTGGTGTATCTTTCTTTTAGATATTTTTTGTCACTAACATCTATAAAACGCCATTTCTTTGCCTGCTGGAATGCCGATAGGTGGCAAATTATGTCCAAGTTCATTAAAAAAACGACCGTTAAAAGTGAGACCTAAATGGCCATTAACTTAGACATAATCTGCCATCTATCGACATCTCAGCAGGCCAAGAAATAGCGTTTTATGGACATTAGTAACAAAAAATAGTATGTGACATTCAGCCAACAAGCGCCTCTTTAACACTCGTGTGAAGTTTGCAGCACTCGGCGCGTTTCGCTTTCGGCTCGCCGCGCCTCGTGCTGCAAGCTTCACACTCGTCATAAAGTGCCGCTTCTCGGCCTCATGACACAATGTACTATTTTATTACATTTTGTGTATATTTTGTGTTATATTTTATTATATTTCTCATTATATTTTAAATACTTTTTATTACATTCTATTTGTTACAATTTAATATAAAATTTTTTTGCTACCGTATCTTCTAATCTACCTATACAAGTTTCAAACTGAAGTTTGATTATTTATAATTTTTGAAAGCATGCGTGTTTTTGTACTTGTGCGTTATATCCCGATTTTACTTAATTTTTTATCCCTTTTTTCCTCTCTTACTTGTATAATTATTTTGAATATAACACATAATTTCATGCTTAAATTAGTTGAGAATACATATGTCACTCACCATCTTTATTCATTCCCATTTGCATACATTTCTTCAGACGACAAGCCTGACACTGATTTCGATGCGCCTTGTCTACAACGCATCTTCCGGTACCAGCTTGACATCTGTGCAAAAAGGTACAACGTTCGTTAATTTAATTCATTACAAATTCCTGTCATGAAGATTTTTAACATATAAATTTTGTCTTAAAATATTAAGAATCTTCTATTCTCGCGGGTAATATCGCTAATGAGAAAATGAGAATCGCAGCGCGATGCTAGGGATCTGAGTCACATTGCGTAAAGGTTTTCCAGTCTCATTCGAATCATAGCGGTTTTATATCCATGCTGTAACAAGAGAGGGAAAATAAGATTTCCTTTAAGGTCGGGCAACGAAGTGGCGGAAACGCTGTCGCTGAATTGGACGAGATTAAGAGGGATAAGAAGAAGGTACGTGACCCCGGACAGTCGCCTCTTTACGTTAGTCAGCTCGGGAGGATAACCGGGTTAGCCCAACAATGAAAGTAATCGAATTTAACACCATCTCCCGAAGAGTGCGCACCCCGGATTTCCGACAAGTGCGCCCGAATTTCTCGGACTTCCCGCGAGGGACAAGAGCTACGGAGTTACGACGATTGTTGATGAAACGTCGTCGTCAAGGATCGGTCGATCGATTTCGCTGTCGAATTTCTGTCACTTAAAATAACTATTTTTACTAACTGAAGCCAGAATTTAACCAAGAAAATTTTTACGATTCTATATACTTTTTAAAAATTACAGTAAATAATACAAAGTAATAAGTAACTCTTTCTTTCTCGGAGCTGATTATTCGTGTTGGTATATGAAAAATATGATTTGAAATACGCGCCTAAAATAACATTAGTTTTGTCAATACTCGTTTTTTATTTCCGGCGCGGGCGTTAGTCACCGCTCTTGCGCTAGAATAAAGAGTGTCTTTCTTTGTGCTAGTATAAACGACTATCCCTTTCATTCCCAAGAATTCGAAAAATTCTCGCATTTTCTTTCTGTTTAGTAGAAAAAAACTATTTTTCGCATAATTATTTATAATCCTTTCTGATGCGTTACATGGCTTAACATGCGTCGTTTATCTCCTCTTAGCATTCATAACATCACGTTACATCGGAAAGATCGTTTAACGGAGGCCTATCGCTTCGCTGACGACACCAGCGATAAACAACACATATCCAACGCATGTGCATCCGACAACGCGAAATAGGGCAATCGACAGGCGTGATAACCGGCAACACATGCTTCCGGTAATTCAATGAGGCGAACAATGCCGGCCGCTCGTAGAACAGAGAGATGCGTAAATAAATGTATGATATGCTTCTGAAGGGTGAATACAGGAGGGGGGCCCGCGCAGGAGGGGTGCCGGCCTCGCGCCCTGTGGATCCGTTCGGGTGTGAACGCAAATCAATTTGCACGGCGAACCCCCCGCTGACATGGCGGCACCACGCCGAGGGACCGGTTGGTGGGCCCTTGATGTTGCAACGCCTCGGGACAAGATAGCGCTCGGTTCCTTGTGACTAACATTTGTTAAAATAGCGCCAACGACAGACTAGTCGTCAGCAGAAAGTTTCCGGTATTAATTCTCACATACGCGGCATATTTTGCGGAAAAGACGAGAGTAATAAGTACCACTCAATCGATTAAAGATGTTCTGTACAGTCACAAACAAAAGTTACTTCAATTCAAAATTGATGGAATTCCATATCCGTACAGCAGATACATTGCAGGAATGTTGCAAGATTGCAAGTTACAATGTAATATTGTGCAGTACATTTTAGAGAGATACAATTGTAATATTTTACCGAAATGCAGCAATATTATTGAAATATTATCAAGCAACAAAAATTCGGTTAATTAGTACGATTATCAATCTCATAAAAAGTAGAGCACAGTACCCATACAGCACAGAAGCTTGCAGCAACATTGCAATATTGCATATTGCTCTGCAATATTGCAGAGATATTGCAGAGACATTAATTTGCAATATTACTTTTGCAAGGTTGCTGCAATATTTTAAAATATTATTGAAACAGCGTAATGATAGAGTGTAAGCAGCGCATGTATTAAGAAGTTAAGTCCCAATATTCATAGTTTATACTTTATTTTATTATAGTTTAGCTATAGCTATATTATTTACATACAATGTTAGTTACATAGTTTATGAAATTACAACAGTTTATATACATATATACATATATATATACATATATATATAATATAAACATAATATACATATAAATATATAATTTAATATAGTACTTAACATACTTCTCGTTTCAAAGATGTTCAACCAAAGATAAAATAATATTTGTTTTTGTTTAATATAAAAGAAATTGTAAAAAAAAAAATTATAATGCATTAATTCAGTCTATAATTTATGATTAAAATATTTCATATTACATTTTAATAATAAATTCATACGTTTCCGTAATAAATCCACCATAAATACGTTTTAAATGGCTTAACATAAATTTAATACAGTCAATAAATTCAACAGTGATTTGTAGTAATTTTATTATTGGTTACCATAGTAATTACTAAAAATCACTGTCAAATTTATTATTGACTGTATTAAATTTTTGTAAGGGTGCTTTAATTTTACATTAAAGCTATTATACTAGTATGTATATATTGAGCATTATTGCAAATATATTATATTGCAATGTTGCTGCAATATTACATTGCAATATTTCTGCGAGCGGACATTTTACTATTGCTGCAACGTTGCAGCAACATTGCAGCAAGATTTCGCAACATTGTTGCAATGTTGCAATCTTGCAAAAAACCATTGCTGCAATGTTGCTGTGCTGTGTGGGGTACAATTCCACTATTTTGATTCTAAGGGATCTTGGCGGCTTCTAACAAAAATATCAGTGGTGGTAGTCCCTAAGCTTCCAAGAAAGAACTTACAATTTTTATAAAAGTTTTTTTAACATTTTATCAAAATATACGATAATTTGAGTTACAGTGTAGTTTTTTCAGCGTAGTTTTTACTACATAAATATATAATTACAATGAAAGATAGTAATTTCATACGTTTGACATATACATGTCATATCCGATTTTTGAAATTTACACGAATAATTAATATTTACATTACACATAAAAAATGATGATATTTTAGTCACATTTTATATTTGTATGTGATGCCTGTTAATCACAATATTACTTATTTATTAAAATTTAAAGTACCGGATATGTGTCTAATGTATGAAATTATTACCTTCCATTGTAATAAAACCTTTCACTGTAATGTTGATATATCATTTTATTGTAACGTTTCGAAGAGGATACATTGTAATATTGCTGGAATGTTTCATTGAAATGTTTCTGAGGGTGGACATTTCAACATTGCCGCAATCTTGCAGCAATGTTGCGGAAACATTTCACAACCTCCACGCAATATTACAATATTTCTGAGCAATGTTTGTGCAATGTTCCTGCAATCTTTCGGTGCTGTATGGGTACTTTCTTGCTTTAAGATATGCAGCACATGTACTCTTATCGTGTAAAGCACTTAAATAATACTAGTTAATATCACATCTGGCACTGCAAATGAATGTGCATATTTTGCGAATTTTGTGATTGTCAAAAAACTTTTAGGCCTGATACTAACTGCAAAAAACAAAAAAGTCTTTCGTATTAATAATATTTAATGCATACCAAACATCGAATCTTACTTAAAATACATAAGATATGTAAAAAATATGATTAACACAATATTCAAGAGATATCGTAGCACATTTTTGAAATTTTACATCATTTTTCGTTAATAACTCGAAAATAAATTAGTAAATCGATATCAGTCTTTTTTAGAAACACTGCTTAATATTTAATTGACTCATAAACAAAGTTTCAAAATTTTGTCAATGCCCAAGTAGAACAGAAAGTAAAAATAATGTCCATTTGACATCATATTGATCAAATCTTGACCAAAACGTGATGTAAATTGACCAATAATGTCAAATTGACTTTATTTTGACTTTCTGTTCTACTTGAGTGATAATTCTTCTTTATAATTTCAATTATATAAGTGAGAATGTGCAGCTACTTCATAAGAATTCGTGCAAAATTAAAAGTTGAATAACCCGTGAACCGATTAGAAAATCTGTTTCAGGTTTTGCATACGAGTTTAGATAATAAATAGAAAAACAATTCTACAATCTATTAAATTTTCATCAAGGTCATTGTCAATATTAGTTCTGTTAGCGCCAGAACATCTTTAAGCCAATAGTTACAAAACAATATTTCGTTATACGTTATTGTTTCGCAAATCGTAAAGCAGAACCGTTACTAAATCTTGAATAAATTATTAGGATTAATATAATTTCCTATAAACACTATGTATTAAAATATATAAAATATTTTAATGTATATAGAATATTTATGTATCAGAGAATGTTACTTTGCATATCGCAAAGTACGATATCTTTTTAAACAGCTTTTAGAATTAAAGGATTGTTAAACGATTTAACTGTAGCACTCAAAAAAATAATTTTGCAAGCAAAAACTTTCTAGGTGCGAAAAAATAACTGAGACAGAGGAATGATTAGCAAATGCTGCGATATTGCATGTTTTGCACTTGATTGCAATTTAAATGACAGAGACAGAATTTATATCTGAACTGTTAGCGAAATTTAAAAGGAAAATCTCTCTGTGCCCATTTATTATAAATTTTTAATTTAACTTTAATTTAACTGTGATACAAAAGATTAGCGGCGAGAGGTAAATAAATATATGATCTTCCATACATAGTTTGCGCCAAATACACTTAGTTCTATTAAAAAACTCCTCATCACTGCATGTATCGATTGTCTTGAACAAACAATAATGCAATCTATTTATCTATTATTAATGCTTCATATCGTTGCATCGCCGGAAATATGTTTTACACATGTATCCTATGTATATCGAAGTGTTAAGTGTTACTTTTATGAGCGTAAAAATGTTACTTAAGTGTTCTTTTTGTGATCATGTCAGATAATGACATAATTATTGAAATAAAGCATTATTGAGGCTTTATGAAGTATTATTTTGTAAATAAACTTTATCCTTTTTGATGAGATGGTACTTAATGATTTTCCAATATCTCCCTAGGCTAACAATAAGCTATTTATTTTTTTCTGTACACGAATGGTGGGAGACAACGGAGAAAGAGATATAACCGTAGTAATTTGACCTCTCATTATTCGTGAATAGAAAGAGATAGTACATTAAATGTAGCTGCAGCTAAAAAAATTAATTAGCTGTGACATCTAGAATATATTGTTATATTTTTTCGGTGTTGCAGTTATAATCGACAGCTGTCTTACAAAGATCGTTCTACATTATCGAGACTTATAATATATGTATCTAATGTATATTTGGCGATGGAAAACTTAAACTCTCCTGAAAGTATCACTAGAATGTTGTTGCTGTAAATTCTGCATGCTGTAAACAATTTTATAGCAAACACAAGAAATAAAGCGATAAATTTTTGTTGTGACATTTAGAAATCTACCCGTATCAGCAAAACACTTTTTTGAGTGTGATATTCTTAAATTTTCACTATGTTTTGAGACACAATACTGGTTATCTGTATCAACGGGCACCGTTTAATTTTATCGTTTACGAAAATGGAAAGACGAGAGAACGCTGTTTTGCCCTCGTCGGGCAGTTACAATGCGATAAAGATTGAAGAGCCTCCGCACAGATAACCAATTATCCGCGGAGAGGGGAACGAGATGCGACAGATGCGTCCCGATGCGATGCGCCGCGATGGCGCGCCGTCCACAATCGCCGGATTAGCACAAATCCTCACGGATCGGTTAGATGCAATTAAGTGCATCGTGCGTGGATAAGGACGGTCAAAATGTTCACAGAGGTTCCCGCGAGACTCGCACTTGAACTCTTGCACGCAAATGTCGCGCTCCGACAACAAAGGCCGTGCCTCTTATCCTTCTTACTTTTGTTCAGTTGTGTTCGAGAGGGAAAACTTTCGAGGACACACTTCATCAAGATAACAGAGATCTGTTTCTCTCACACCAAATATTATTCCATTCATGTAATGTGTCTCTTTCCCTTTTAACCACTTTTGTCAGTCAGATATGCATATTATAGCACAGATATTTCAGCAATATTGCAGCAACATTGTAGCAACAACGTTGCAATATTGCTGCAATGTTGCTAGAATATTCTCTATTGTACGGGTATACATGAATATACAAACAATGGGTTCGATTGATTTTCGGCTTTACTGCGAAATCTATCATTAAAGAGATACATAATTCCTGGTCTTACTGTTTGATCAATATTTGTGAGCAACTTTTCAATTAATCTTACAGAATTTCCGATTTCTTTGCATTTTCACAATGGAATCGCGTAGAGTTTTGAAGAGGGAGGTTATCGATGGCCGTTTGTATCACTCGTGGTTAATATCTAGTTAATGTTACAATGTTGTTGTTGCGATGCTGCTGCAATGTTGCTGGAATATTCTGTACTGTACGGGTATACATGAATATACAAACGATGGGTTCAATTGATTTTCAGCTTTACTGCAAAATCTATAATTAAGGAGATACATAATTCCTGGTCTTACTGCTTGATCAATATTTGTGAGCAACTTTTCAATTAATCTTATAGAATTTCCGATTTCTTTGCATTTTCACAATGGAATCGCGTAGAGTTTTGGAGAGAGAGGTTATCGATGGCCGTTTGTATCATCCGTGGTTAATATCTAGTTAATGTTACAATGTTGTTGTTGCGATGTTGCTGCAATGTTGCTGGAATATTCTGTACTGTACGGGTATACATGAATATACAAACGATGGGTTCAATTGATTTTCAGCTTTACTGCAAAATCTATAATTAAGGAGATACATAATTCCTGGTCTTACTGCTTGATCAATATTTGTGAGCAACTTTTCAATTAATCTTATAGAATTTCCGATTTCTTTGCATTTTCACAATGGAATCGCGTAGAGTTTTGGAGAGAGAGGTTATCGATGGCCGTTTGTATCATCCGCGGTTAATATCTAGTTAAGCATCGAGCGGAGCCATGTGGGCTAAGTTGAGTGAACTCATCCTAATGCCAAAACGTGGGATGGTATAATGTCGAATCCGCCGGGGCCCATCGAGAGCTAACCCAAGAGCCGCTGCCACCGCCGCCACCGCAACGGCAACGAGTTATACCCGGGTATTCGAGCCGGTGGCAAAGCCGGTGGCGCTCGTACGAGGAACTATTACTGTCCCCCGGGAACGACCATCCATCTCCATCGGATCCCTCTCGCACGACGCGACTCGGAATCGGCTGTCCCAGTCGCGTTCGTCCCGCTCGATCCGCATCAGAGACACGCAGGGAAAGCCGAGTCGCGCGCAGCGGACTCGATACACGAGCTATTAACCCTCCGTGTTTTTTTGAAAAATAAACAGGCTCGGCTTCGTGACCGAAATGCAAAGCGGCATCGTGCCCGACGGTCTCGCCGAAAGCCGAGACCGATACCGTCCATGGCGTTACAATTCTTTCCCCGTCACGGATTGAGTTGTCGGACTGTTAACGAGTACGTCGATGAACTATCGCGTGTGAGGGACGTTTGACCGTGACGAATATCATTATCCGCGGATATAGTACCTTGCTCGATGCTCGTATCGTATAACCTTCCGTGTTGTAGAAATGGTGCTCTTACCCAGCTTGATCGATTAAAATTCTACCCGTTGCAACGATGTAAAGACGACTGTATATCCATATTACTTGTTACATTGCGATTATGTTAAGAAATTAAGACGTTGGATGAATAATAATTAATACCAATCATATTCCCCAGAGACGCAGCGTTAATAGTGTAGACGTAATAGACAAACTGTTACCTGAATTAAATCAAGCCGAGCTCATCTAGTGCCTTCCAAAGACTTGTGAATTCGCGAATGTAGTCGCATCCGTTTCTATATGCAATTCAACTTTAGCATGTTTAAACCGAAATAAACCGTTAAGAAGTCTCGATGTCCCGACGATTGATTCCCACATTCGATCCCGATCGTTCCGGTCGTCGAAACTTCGACTCTCACCTGTATATCAGCTTTCGTCGGACGCTCCTCTTAAAAAAGCCACTGCAGCCGTTGCAGGCGAGTATTCCGTAATGTTTGCCGGAGCTGGTGTCGCCGCAGACCACGCATATCAATCCGAGGCTACGCAATGGTTTGCTGCCATGCTGCGGCTGCTGTGGTTGCTGCTGTTGCTGCTGTTGTTGCTGCTGATGCTGCACCTGACCCAGCAAATGCGGATGACCGTTCCCGAGTGCGGTTAGGTACGGCGACCGGGCCAGAGGAAAGTCTGTCGGCATTCCTCTACAGAGGGGTACCGGACATTCCTGGACCGACCGAGAGGCATAAGGATCGTGGCTGGACGTGGAACCTGTCGCTCCCAAAGGACTGTAACGCTCCGGCAGACCCGGGGAGATGACGCTGCTCTCGCCAGAGTCTAGAAAACAAATTTGTTCATTTCCTAATTTTCGCAATAAGATCTGACAAGGAAGACAGAGACAAATATTGTAATAAATAATAATTTGCCATCGGTAAATTATCGTCGCATTTTTCAGTTGTTGACATCCATAAATTATTTTGCTTGTATAGCCTTGTTCCAGACTTTGCAGTGATTCAACGGGGAGAGGGTGTCTTTTGGTTTTCTGTAGGAGTCGAAAGTACAAATTTTCTCATTTCGAAATAAAATATTGAATGTGCTTTCATTAAACGAGTATTTGTATTGCAAAATACAAATGTAAAATAAAATTGTTAATAATATTAGTTTGATCCTTGCGCAACTTAATTGAAAATACCACTCGATTGTTAAATTACCCCGCGCTTATCTATGATTATAACTTTAATTACAGTTTTAATTATAACGAGCTTCAATTTAGCTGAATTATACTTATGACATTTACATATTTCTATTAATTTAATCCATTACATTTTCAATGAGACAGAGAGGCAGCAGTTTTCGACATTATTTTCTACAATTTAATGCACACAATGTAAAAATTAGTTTTATTTATTACATATTATAATCACTTTATTTTGAACGGAAATCGATGTAATTCGTGGACCGCAATATAGCAATCGAGCAGGAAAAGATAAAATCATTCCCAATTGCATATCACGTCTGACGTGGCCGTCGATCCATTATCGTTTTCGGTCATAGAATTGCTTCTTTGGCGACGAAAGGCTCGAGATTTACGATCATTTTTCCACAATCAATTCTGCGTTTTTATTTCGATCAGCCGGCCGTTACTTTTGGCTTAATCCCAGAAATCTCTTTCGCACGTTCGGGTGACCAACCCCAGCCAGAGCAGGTCGAAAAGTTCCCCGCCACATCCTTGATTGATTTCGAAGAACGAGGGTTGTCGAACGCCGCGATTGCGATGAAATAATTGCGCGGCTAACGTTGTAAGGCCGTGAAGATCACTCGATCCGCTTTGCTCCTTCACATTCAATCGGCGATCGATATCGATACCTCAAATTTGTGATAGCGCCACCTAACGATGATTGAGAGAACTACTAGTCCGACACTCGACTCGTCCAGAGAGTTTTATGTATATAATAATAAACGGAGGTTCAGATAGTAATCCGTACTGCATTACTTATTATTTCGACCTGCACGGAACTACTTCTTCTTCTTTTAGTGCCGTGACCGTATCGTTGGCGATGGTATTATCCATGATTGTCCATGGGAAAGAATAATGCGGTGGTTTTCCATTGGCCTTCTGCATATACAGTGGTGTGCCATATTATTAGACCCATGGCAAAAATTACACAATTTCGGTGAAACCATTGCTACAATGACCATAAAACGGGATCTATGTGGGAAATATATTTTTTTATCAAATTTATTTGTAATTGTTGATTAAAAAAAGACATTTAGGCTTTATAAATTTTGTACATTAAGAAAAAAAACTAGATATACAAAGATGAAAAAAATTAATATTTTGTAGGGCCTCCTCTTGCAGCGATTAAAGCTGCAATTCGGCGGAGCATGCTCTCTGCACAGCTTCTCACTATGTCTTGAAGGGTTGTGATACTAGACATCTATAAGTTTTTCTATCAGCTGTTTTTTTGTTGTGATAGCAGATTTGCCAACTTCTCGCTTCATCAGCTTCCAGGATTCATGTCTGGAATTCATGTGGGGAATTCCCAGGCCAATCCAAAATATTTATATTTTTGTCTGCCAAAAACTTCGTAATTGTTTTTGCCTAATTGGATTCAGTTTTAAATGCTAGTTTTTCATGAAAAAAACAAATATTTGAGAAATTCTGTGCATGGGTCTAATAATATGGCACACCACTGTAGTTCGTCAATTTGATAAATTGTTTTTTTTTTGTAAGATACTCTCGGTGGTTTACCGTTGCTTTCCGAGAAGTGGCGATCGAATAAAAACCGACGATTTTTGGTTTCGAATTTGAACTCTTCAGCTCATTAAAACAACGTACATCTCTCTGAGCCATGATCGCCTACGGAACTACTACAAAATTGGTAATTGGAAATCCGAATTGGAAATGCCTTCACGACTCTCGACCAAGTCGATTCTAGAAAGGACTATTCGTCCTTTCTCTATCGGGATGACAAGTCACCTTTGTATTATGTAATAACGACTAGGTTTTGAGATTATTTAAGTGACCAACAATATATCTCTCCAAGATTCTTTTTAGATTGTAGCATTTTCCCGAAGAATAAATTATTTGAGTTCAATTAAACAGAATTTGGAAATTAGCAAACAATGAGAAATATTTCAACCGTTCAAAGATACGCGATTTCTAGCGGTTTGCGGCAATTAAATAGCACCGAGCGCAACGAAATAATTTTTTTGCATAAACGCCATCTTGACAGCATCCCGTTGTCAATCCGCATGGTAATTCTCAAACGGATTTTATCTGACCGCGCGGCATTAACGAGGCCGAAACGAGTTTTCGATCGAGTTCGGGGACAAATACGATTCCGGCGAGATCTCGCGCCTCACTGAGGACACTAGCGTGACTAATAAAGTCGAGCCGAGCAGAGAAGCGAAATCGCATTTCGTTGATCGCGCAGATGTTCATCGCCATAGCGCACGCGACTTTTCCGCTGGAACCTGTTCATTGGCGACGCATTGCATCTCGAACACTTGAGAAACTCACTCTTTCGTCTCGCACTTTTCGCTGCCAATTTTCACAGACTGTAATCGTGCTTTTAGGGAAGTGGAATTTGATTGAACAAACTAGACGCAAATAAAGATAAGAATGTAATCGCATTGTTAGAAAATAAAATTTAATCGCAATGGTACACTTGTGTTAAATAAATGTTGAAAAATTTTGACAAACACACACACACAGTTAGAGATTCCCGATTTATATTATGGACGTATTTACGAAAGAAAAAATGTGATAGGTTAGGTTAGGTCTAGAAAATTCTGATTTAAATAATTTCGCAGCAGATTGACGATGTCATATTACAATAGAATCGTCCCTTTATTCATTCGACATAAATATTTATGTTCGAGCTCGTTTTTACTTCCTGAGCTTTTTCCAAACTCATTTCCCAATGTAAATGCTGTTTGTCTTCGCGATCCATCCGGTAAGCCTTCGGGGACGCAAAGGAGGAACACAGATTCCCGTGGGGTGCCAGAAGCTATCGAATATAGTAACTTTGCCGTCAGAAAAAGAGATACCCTACTGCGTTGCCAAAATTTCTCTTCTTAACATGATCTCTCGGAAATCCAAACCTTATAGCTATCTTTGAATACATTCGCTACTCGAGTAATCCGATTGTCAAATCGCATCGCTTCCGATCGTTATCAAATCACGTCTGGATAGGCAGCCGGTGTCAGTCTTATTAATTCAACTCACGTGACTTTGTATAAGCGTACGGGCTTTTCGATCTCGTTAACATACATCCCCTAATTCTGTCGATTACTACAGTATACTCTGACGCATTCTGATTTAATCTTCGAAATAGCGAAGGATCTGTTCGATGATAACATTGAGATGCAATCGATTTACGATGACTATCTTTTCATTTATGAATCAGTTATTCCATCACCGATTAATATTACTTCGATTTTGTATTTGGTTTTTGCACGTTATACAATGAGTGGAGCACAAAATGTAATTGTAAAATAATTGTATTCGCAAAAACCAAATACAAAAATCAAACTATTATATATACATATATATATATATCATAATATTTTCGATATAATATATATATATACAGTGCATTACTAATATTAGTAAAAACAAATTCATTCTCTTTGTATACATTATCTCGATATCGATATTAACAGAAGGGCAATGGTTTCGCCTTTAACATTGTGCGTTATATGTACTACACTTGAGCGCGCAAACTTTAACCTCATTGACTAACTTTAAATTGCTTTTAATTAAAAAACTATTACATTATGCGTATTTTGGTATTAAGATTTTTGTCTTAAAATTATGTAAAAAATTTAATTTTAATTGTTAAGGTCTTCCTGGGATACCCCCCCCTCTGTGTATGTGTTAAAAATACGCACACATACACATACGTACGTTCGCAAATTACGTCATTAGACTAATCAAATCTTGTCGCGGCGCAATCTGTCGGTCGCGCAGGGTTAACTAAAGAGGAGAAAAATGATGGTCCAATATAAAATACACACCCGCTATAAGCCACCCGCACCGAGAGTAAAAGCAGGGGTGTCAAATTTCATTAGCATATCAATACTGGCGGATAGCAAGGCACCACCTGCGCCCTCGTATTATGGGATCATCGGGAAAAGAGAGAGGGGTCATTGCGAATAGGGTTGCGTTAGTTGAAGAGATAAAAAAATGGTTTGTCCTCCTTTTCCAATACATTCTTTGCTAATTTTGTCTAATCGTCAATCGTAATTAGCGCATCGCAAATGTAACGATAGCAAGCACATTTTTTTGTTATTTAAAAAAAAAGTGAAAACAAATCAAAATAAACAATGTTATCAAAATTGCAATTATAATTTAGGGGTGTATTTTGTAAAAGTGAGCAAAGAGCGGGGAAAAAAAGTGAGCGAAAAGAAGGGACTAAAGAGTTACAGAGCTACACAGTTGCATAGCTTATAGAAAATCTTACAAAATATAGAGTTTAAAACAGATTTAAAAAAGCAGCTACCGGTACAAAATATATGTACAGAAAGAACGATTTGCTTATTAAGTATTGTATATAAAAATTAGGCTAGATACAGATTTGAAAATAATTATGCTGGACCATTAAAATAATTAGGACGCTTAAGCATAATCATATTGCTGTGAGAAAAAGTGATCCCAAAATGAATGGTTTTTTTGCCCGTTTTTTTCCATGATTCTGGAACTGAATTGTGCAAATGACCTTATGACGAGACATCAATCACAATCACAAACAATTTTTAAGTTGAGCTGAGAATTTCAGAGATATGGAAGGGGGAGGCAAAGTAGTCAAGGTTCATTAGCGCGTCAATCTATACGCTTTGAAATACAAATTTTTATGCCAGTCTGATAATTTAAAACTTCGTATTTCAGAAGTTTTGTTGGCTGCTGACAACAAATTTGAAGTCAGATTTTCAAAGTTTAAAATGATCGATTTGATATCACATATTTAAAAAATTCGTGACTCAAAAAATTATAAAATTGATTTTCGAGACCTAACAAATTTTTATAAATTTCTTTTAACCTGAATAACCTGAACTTTTTAATCAGCATCCAATATAAACCGGAAACTGTGTTTTATGAAAATTATTTGTTTGGCTAATTTTAATGAACCGAGTACTGATCTTCATACAAAAATTTTAATTTTTGTCTACCATACTTGATCATTTTTTTTCTGATCTTACTTCTCTTCAGATTTGTAACTCAAGAAAGATATCCTTATTTTTTGTAGAAATTAAAATATTTTCTCAATGTATAGTCTCTCCTGTCTTGAACCATTTTGAATTTTAAAAATTTGATTTCAAATTTGTTGTTGGTAATCAGCAAAACTTCCGAATATGTAAAATTTCAAATTATTGGATGATATAAAAATTTAAACTAAAATTTAAATTTTCAACTTAAAATTTTTTCGTGATTGATCATCACAAGACATTGTGCTCATGACACATAATTCAGTTTTAAAACGGGATTTTTGATGTTCTTCACTCTTTCGACGTTTTAGTAATCAGCTTGATTATCTAATAATTATATATAATTATTTAGATGGTCTAATATAAATGTTTCTGAATCTTTATTTAGTTATATATTTAAATATTTCAGTAAAATCATTCTTTTCATATGTATGTTGATTTTCCAAAATCCAGAAAAAAAACAAACTTTGCATTTGTTGTCATCGAGATTTAACGATGTTAACCATACTTGACGCGTTGGCAAATATAATATTAAACATGTTTTCGAGGTATCTGTTTTAAATAAATGCAAGTTGATGCGATGAAATACGATAAGATACAAGTGTTAATTGTACAAAAGCACAAAACAGCAGAAGCTCGATATGTCGTTTAAATTCAAACTAGTTCAAAATACGGCTAAAGTTAAATGTGCAACATAAAAGTTGAAAAACGAGAATTAACCGATAACTGAGAAAGGGTGTGTCGAGCAGATTTCGATGTATTTCTCCATACAAAATAAAAAAAATTAGATAAACATTCCTGATTTGACAGAAATAATATAAGATCGGATTGTAGTTTCTTAAAATTGTCAAACAAATAAAATTATTGTTAAATATTTTCAAATTAAATGTCACCTAATCATGGATTCAAATTTATATTTTTGTAAGCCAACTTTGACTCAGTAAACCTTAAGCGTAAATAAAGTATGATTTTTCTCGTTGAAAGATGTAATGAGAGATAACACACATTGTATATAATATACATCATTTATTTTTCTTTAATTAAATTCATCATATTTCTGGATTTCAATTTAGATAAGACATTTAATGTCCAAAGTAGATCTCGAATTGTGATAAAAAAAGCAATTATGGTTTTAGACAATCTATAACTAGAAAATGTTATAATTGAAAATGTTATAATTACTTTGACATTGAAAAACAAAATTGGTGAAAAGATAGAAATGGGCAGAGAAAATCATCTCGCGCTTCGTCCGTCGCTAAGAGTCGACGATGCGAAACGACGGACAGAATGCACCCAAGTCCACCCCCGCGACGGACTTTTATACGAGTTACAGTCGTGGGGTGGGATAAGTGAAAAAAGAGGGTGACACGTAGGCAACGACATTATGCCATTAGAATAATCAAATCTTGGCTGACCTAGCGCGAGCTAAGAGGGAGGAGAATCGCGCGTTGATGCAAGTTTACGCATTACATTACGCATCACATTACGCGTTACATTACATCGCGAAAGAAATGTCACGACGAAGATATCGGGGAAGTTAATGCTTTATTATTGATATCCATAGTAAAAATTCTATGGCAAAAAAATTAAGGTTTTAAAAATGTCCTTCTCTAAAAAGATATACGTATATAATTTCTCAGATCGTACCTTTACCTCACTATTGACAATTTTGTTGATAAATCTGTGCCTCTTTTGACGCGCGTCTTGAAATTAGAAAGGTCTAGCTCTTTTAAACATGTGTCGCGATAATGTGTCACATGATAGAAAAATTTAAACAAAGAAACATGACATAAATAATAAATTGCAACAGTGAGTCGTTAAATTACGAATTAATTGTGAGTTCAGTTCGTCTTCGCAGATCTAGAAACTAGAGGTCAAGTGTGTTCACCAGAGATTTAATCTCAATTTTTCGACTTTAACGCACAATTTGATCTTGAACATATTTAAGTACCTGTTTCCCCCTCAATTATCGGAGAGTATATTATAGATCACTCCGATTATGACTTCCTTGTTTGTTCATATTGTGGCCATTGACCTTTCCACATTGCTCTGCGTACGATGAGCTTAGTCAATATTTCAAATACATTTTTTTGTGTTATCTCACCGTGTCTAACACTCAGTGGACTGGCAGGACTCCGTGGGTGGTCCGAAGTCGGTTCATTTTGAGCTTGTTGATGCTGATGCTGATGGTCCTCGGTGGCTGTGACTGTCGCTGTTCCGTTCATCGTGTCCCCTCGATCATTCGTTATTAGGCCGATGTCGAGTGCGCTAAAACCGGCATGCAACTCCTTTACACGTGGCTTAACGACTTAGAACATAAAGCGCGTGGACGCAACAACTTAAATATGTTCCTCTGCTCAGCAAACACCAATTAACATTAACATAACATTTTTATAACATTAATGTTATAATTTCCCACTCAGCAATGTAACTGTGACATAACACACGCGTTATGTTGCATTTATATTGTTGAGTGGGAAATTATAATGTTGTTATGTTAATGTTAATTGTGGTGTTTGCTGGGTAATTTCAGTTTGTTTCATGAAGATTGACTTCGACTCGAACATAACAAGTTTAACATTCATTTTTATAATTTGAAAGATGATCTCAAATAATTCTTAAAATAATCATTGCAACAACTAAAGTAATAATTATAAATAAAATATGGGCTACCGAAGTAGGTTACCATTTGTTTTTACTTATAAATCTTTAACTCCTTAATCACGACCTGAGATCTGCCGACATGCAATTAATCACGCTTACATAAAACCATGCATTATCTTTGCAATAACTAAAGTATTTTTTTTTAGCAAATCATCCGTCTTATTAAACACATTTTTTTCGTAACAAACAACAAGTTTTTAATTCTTCTTAATAAGAAGAGACTGTTTTATTTATCTTTACTCAAAATATCGCGCCTTCAAAACGTTAAAGTTTTAACGTGCCCAATTGAAAATTATGGCAGACTCACACAGGATACTTGAAAATTGTGTATCCGCACCGTAAAACGTAGGTCACTTCTTCTGCGATCACTGACTTTCCGACCTTCTTTAATCTAACAGAGTTCCTTGACCGCCCGACTCGGATCGATCTACGGTTCTCCAACAATCACCACCGATATTAGCGAATGCGATGCACTTTGGCGCGACCCCGAAGAAATCTAAAATTACGAGGCGCGATTACGCGACGCCGGATGCGAGGTGAGGAAAAAAAAATCTCGACCACGGGGAGGCTCGAACACGTTGACGTTGCGCGATCGATGGTCCGTTTTGAGATCGACGTGTAGGCGGAACGATCGTTCGTCGATGTCGGATTGGCGTATGACGTCTGCGGCGTCCCGATCCGGGATCTCTCGGGCGAGTCGCCGTTACCCGCGGATAACGTCGGCGTCACCGCCGTCGCCGTCGTCGTCGCCGTCGTCGTCGTGGCGCTTGCCGTGCCGTCGGAGGCAGCGGACGAGCAACGGCCGGCGCCGATTGGTCCGTCGGCACTTTTGAAGGCGGGATCAGGAGGCAACGCCGGAAAAACGACAAAAACGAGGAGCGGGAGGATTTAACCTATAGCCTCCACGTTTGACGCGGTACCTCGTCCCGACGACGGGCGCCTGCGCCGACCCCTTCGATCCTCTCCGATGACGCCTGGTATCTCCCACCCCCGGCGACCCGGACTAAACTATCCCCCTACCGAAGCAAAACGCTGTCACGGGAAACGACGCCTACCTGAGCGTCAGGGCAATTGTTGATCGTTGGCTACGCGACAGCCAAGTTCTCTTTGCCGAGTTACTTTGCCATCGGATTGGCATAAAAGATGACGCTGAACGGTTAATCGAACCTAGCTGAAAGACCGGGTCAAGCGAGCGCAACCAAATGATAAAAGACTTACGCGCGCAACCAAATGATAAAAGTTGAGTAATTTTCTGTTTTCTGACTTTGATCAATCAAATGTTTAAGAAACGTTCGTTTACTCGATTTCGTATTTGATGGAAAGGAAAGTTGAATGTTGCAAGAACTAATGAGATATCATTAAGATGATTGCAGAATGCCAATTTACCTGGCTACATTTATGTTAAAAATGAATTATACTTCTCAATATTGTGTCATTTATCAGATTTGAGCTGATCTTTTCAAAATAAATGTTCCAAACAGTCCTCTACGAGAAAAAAGGAACTTGGACCGATGGAGCTGTCATCCTCGTCGGAGAATCAACGTTCAAAAGGAGATGCTAACGGAGCAATTAATCGAACGATCGAACTTTCGACTCCTGAAGTGTTCTCCCGGACAAATCGAGCGAGATCCACGAGAGTGGGTGCAAGCAATCGGTAACGGCCACGCTAGGCATCGTTGTGACGGTGGTGGTGACGGTAGTGGTGGTGGTGGTGGTGGTGGTGGTGGTGGTGGTGATGGTGATGGTGGTAGCGGTGGCAGTGGTTGTGGTGGATGAGAGCTTGACGATGTCTAGGGGTTGCTGGGTCGCCGCCATGCTGGATTCCTGCCGTCGCGCGAACCCCTGGTTGCCTTCTGGTAATCGTTGCCAAGGATGCGACAACCCCTCCAGAACGACGTCGCCACGCCCTGCGGATCGCGGATGGACCAATGACGTCGGGACGTCGCGACGCCGGCGTCCACCAATAGGATTACCCTCTGATACGCTCTTTCGCTTGTCGGTGACTGCTACATGCCCTCCCCCCGCAGCCCCCCTTCGCCAAGTTGGATGGCTTTCAATTTCGGGTCCGCGGCCTCATAAACGCAGCCAACCACCCATCCACCCGCGCCGCAGGGGTGGATCGGGGTAGAAGGAGTCGCAAACGCAGAGTAGTCGAGGTACTTGGCGCCGGCGTGTCGGTGTGTACATTTGTGCATGTATAAACGCAGACAATTGCAGTCTGTAGGGGAAGAGGGGGGCGAAGGGGACTGTAAAGCTGTGTGGAATATCGGGGATTGAGAAGCGGAGGAGCGTGTGCGCGCGCGGGCTTACGGCAACACATAGGAATGCGCGTATAAAACGGCAGGATGGTTCGACATATTATATAAATATCTATATACGCATATGTTTGTGCAGATAGAAATGGTACAGTGACAGTGATCAATCATCCGAATATTGTAAGAGAGGAACGTTTATATTATACAAAGTTACGTGTTTACGATAAAATTACACTTAAAATTACACCGCAGCTTTTTATACTAAAAAATATTGTAATGTAACATGTGAACGTTGCAAACCAGCGTGATACAAATTAATATTTAATTTGAATCCTAAACTTGCGGTCCCAATTTTTATTTCGCGCATTTCTTCAATTTCCCATTTCATCTTCTGACGCATCGTGAAGTATACATTTATCTATCATACTATATTTCTACTTGGCCGATTACTTTCTGTTTAATTATTTTTCTTATTCATAACTGAATTAAAATTTCTAAATTTTCACGACATCCTTGAGATAGAGATGCATAATCGCAGATATATTTTTATATAATCCGAAGGATTAAAGTTTTCGAGGATACGATTATGATCAATTTCTTAGAAACCGAGTATTTGCCGAGACATTTATCAAACTCTCGTTCATCTCGTTTAATGCCACGCTAGAAAGTAGAACGAGCAGCAGAAAGGAAGTCGCTCTTCCTCCCTCGATGAATATCTCAAAGGGGATGCTCCGATCGTTGCGCACATCTCAAGCATCACCCCGCAAATTTATTATACGCCTCTGCTTTCTTGGCGCGTCTTTTGTGCAATGTTCCTTAGGCGAACGTTATTTTCATGCATGTGTGATAAAGATGTGCTGCTTTACATGAGTTCTCAGAAAAGAATTTTTTTTAGCGCAAATACGACAGCGACCTACGTAATATGAGATTGCGTCAAGTTCCACTTGATAAAAAAAATGATGACCTTCGATATAATATGATATTTAACAGCAGGGTTGCTGTATAAAAACACACTAAAAGAACCCGTAATAATGAAAACATGAGAGATTTATTTATAGAAAACTTCCCTCAAGATATAAATTCTATATAATATTATTTTTAAAGGGATTTAATCATTAAAATTAAATTAAAAATATAAAAGTAATGCAATATATATACAGATTTTATATAATATACACACATATACATATGTTTTTATACACAGGGTGAATCACTAGAAGTTGCTTTCCAAAATAATCTTTATAAATATTGATTTTACACAAAATCATCTAAAATAAAAAAGTTAACTAATTTTGAAAGAAAAGAACTTTGGTCGTTTTACATGGCGACAGCAAAGAGTTTTAAAGGTCTCATCTCAAGTTTTTTAAATAGAAAGCTATTTTAATTTTATTATAATTGTAGAGAATAAAAACATGAATTTAACATCTATTTTTTCAGCCCCTCTTAAATGAAAGAATTAAAAAAGACAGGATGAGCGATAAGTAGATAATAAATGTGTAACAGGTTTTGAATAAAATAGATTTATTTTATTTAATAAGGTATCTTTTGGAATCATTTGACAATCATCGATAATATGTCGCTTTATCTTCAGGAGTTAATTGTTGATATATTGTGTGTTTACTATCATCTCATGTCCCCTTGTGTTTGTCTATCAACATTTCGATCAAGTATGTATTCCACTTCCCTATACAGCACAGATCATTACAGTTATATTGCGGCAACATTGTCGCAATATAACTGCAATGTTGTGCTGTACGGGTCATTGCGAACTACATACACATTAGTAGTACTTAAAACTATCTAGATAATAATTATAGTGTAATTTAAATAGTGTTATCTAAAAACGGATTTGATTTATAAAAAGTATCAGGAAAACATATTCGCGCAGCAATTTTTTATGCACAAAGATTTCCCGATAGACGTCATCCAGCTCTTTTGAAAATGTGATTGCGAGAAATTGGTAATTTTGAACAGAAGAAATCTACGCGAAATAAACATGCAGCTAACGAAGAATCAGTAATTTTAGCTTGATTCACACACTAGTTCTCGAGAAATATCAAGAAGAAACATCCAAGAAAGATCCAACATTAATAAAGAATGTATTGGTAAATATGAATTTTTTTCATTTTGTCAATACTGCTTGATTGGTCGATTCGCTTAAGTTCTACTGCTTACTGCTTAAGTTTTTTTATCTGCTCCCGGCTTTATAGGGCGTGAAGTTCTGAGTAATTTTTACTTAACAATTATGTAGGGGTCATATGTTGTTTCTGAGATATATTTACTTTAAAATATTATAATTTTACATTGAAATATTATGTGAAACGCAATAAACGCACAATTTTTGTTGTACAATTACTCCAAATATACCGTGCTATTCTTCTTTGTTTATGTTTCGTGTGACTTACTCTCTCCGTTTACGTGTATCACTTTCTATAATATGTTACACGAGATGTATTTATTAACGTTTAAGCTATATCATCATATCATTTTAAAAGTTTATTGCAACTTTCTTTCGTCTTTTTTTCATTTTTGATGGAAAGTTGAAAACTTATGTGGAATAATGAAAACACCATAGAAAACACGGGGAAAGCCCTTGCTCCACCCCGAAAAAACTGACCTGGCCCAAACCTATTTTTAACTTAAAATTAAGATTGGTTTTGGTCAATTTTTCTGGGTGAAAAGACGAGGTAGGGGCTTCGCTCATATGTTTCTGTGGAATCATTATATAATTCTACATGGGTTTTCCACGCAAAGCAAAGTCCATTCCCATCCCCCTTTCGGGGCGAAACTATTCTCATCGCCGTGTGGCTCCACATGGGTTTTCGATTACCCACGCGAGGTCCACTCTCACTCTCCCCCTTCCTGTTTGCGAGGCGAAACTACTTTCATCACCGTATGGTAATATTTTAAAGTGATATATTTCAGAAGCTACATGCTTTCCACATAGTTGTTAAGTAAAAATTACTTAGACATTATTTTATCCTTCACATATCAAAATAAACATATCAAAAATAACAAAAATCCGTTTTTCTAAATAATTCTAAATAATCTCAACAATTTTCAAAGCAACGTATTATCAATGTTTATCGAACAATTTAAAAAAATTCGCAAAGGATTCGCGCATCTTTTAAAGAGCGTATTCAGAAGAAATAAATGGCAACACTTTTAGTACTTTATTAAATAAAATAAATTTATTTATTCTCGAAATAATTATATTACTTTTATTATTTATTATATCTATTATTCTATCTATTATTCATTTAGTTTTTCAGGATTTTTTAAATTTAAAGTCATCCCACGGTCAAGGTGTTATAGGTCGTTAGATTCTTTTTATCCTCTATAATTATAAATATAATATGATAAAAATAGAGAAAAATACGAATAAATGATTGTTAATAGAGCTTTTCATTTAAAAAACTTGACCTTTAAAACCTTTTGTACTATTACCCAAAAAAATAAAACTATCAAAATAAAAACTTTTCCAAAATTTTACAAAAATTCTTTTGTTTTAAAAAATAGTTAAAAATTTTGAAATTTATGTTCAGAAGATTCCAAGTGGATATTTAAAATATTTTTCGAGTTTAAAGCAGACTCCGTGTGCTACCTGCAGTGCATAGGTAGACGTTTGAATAAAAGCGAAACTTTGTTTTTATATAAGGGTATATACATATAAGGATATATATTACATTTCAGGCTGAAATTGAGAGATTGTCTTTAAATTTGAAACATGTATTTTTAAAAACAGTATTTTTGCTTGATTATCGATTTTGTTTTATTGACAATTTTGTTGAAACATTTTTAGTTGAAAAACTATAAGAGAAATTTTTGCTAAAATTGTGAACAAATTAAAATAATAATATTTAAATATATTTTTTCAAATTAAAAAAAAAAACAAAAGCTCCATTCAAACAGAAAGGAGTATAATTAAATTAAAAAAACAAATTTGTTTTTATGTTTCAGGGCAATCAAAATAGCAGAATCAGATACATTCACCATCTACCCATGCACGGAAAAACACAAATTGTTATATCTTACTTACATATTTTTCAATAAAATTTGAAATTTTAGATATATTAAGATGTGTTTACTTTAATAAACTACAATACAACAACAAATGTGTGAAATAAATCCTTTTTACTTTTACTTATTCTGTCGTCTAAAAGAACCTTTAGTTTTCATGCTAGTTAAAGAATCATTCTTTTTATGTAAAACAAATATTTGTGAAGATATCTTAGCTTTTCTTTTAAATTTTTTTTTCAATATTATTTTGAGATTAATTTAATAATTTTTTAATAAGTTTTTGGCATATTTTTTTGGAATCATTTTATTCCATATGGGTTTCCAGCATCGAATGGTTGAAAATCTATAATATTAATAACTTTTATTAACAAAATAAGTTTAATAGTTTTGCATGGGTTTTTTTTTACTTTCTACGCGTACGAAGTGAGATCCACTTTACGTTCGGTGCTGGAATTGTAAAATAATTCCACAGAAAACGCGATTCTCTGCCTCTTCTTCTGCACTTTCGTTTCAAAAAGAAAACTAACCTAACTTAACTTAAGGTTAGATTAAATTTGTTTGGGCGAGGGTACAGATGGAGGTTATGTTTCTCCCCCGCCTACGTGTTTTCTGTGATAATTCACGCGGAAATGACGTAGTCTTATATTTTCAAACATCAATCAGCTATTATCTTTAATTGCTTATTTTATTCATTTAATTTATTTATACATATTTTCTAATACATATTTGCTATAATATTTTTAAAAAAGGATCTGTTTATGGTATGGTATTTATAACGCCAGCGAAAAAAAAATTCAGCTAAATTATCCTATGTTCTCTTCAAATTCGGTAACGAGGAATATTTGTGGGTGTGTCACGTCAAGCGCATTCTCTCCCCCTATCCTTGCACTCTCAACCAAAAAATTAACTCAAAATCTGATCCAAACCTATTCTTAGTTTTAATTTAAAAAGGTTAGGTTAGTTCTACAAATTTAATATTGTGCAAACATTTCAGAGAGATACAGTTGTAATATTTCACCGAAATGATCCAGCAATATTGCTGAAATATTACCAAGTTGGCAACGGAAATTCGGTTAATTAGTACGATTATCAGTCACAAAAAGTAGAGTACAATTATCCGCTATTTCTAAGGGATCTCAGTTGGCTCTCAACAAAAATATCAGTAGTTGTACGTAAGCCTTTAAGAAAGAGCAATTTTTATACAATTTTTATATGTTTTTTTTTCATATTTTTTCAGCATAGTTTTTACTATATATAAATATATAAATATATATATATATATATAGCGTAGTTTTACTATATAAATATATAATTACAATAAAAGGTAGTAATTTCATACGTTTGACACAAACATGTCATATCCGATATTTGAAATTTTAACGAATATAATAACATTTATATTACACAGAAAGTGATGATATTTTAAAGTCACTTTGTGATGTCTAATCATAATATTATTTATTCACTGAAATTTAAAATAGCAGATAGCATGTATGTGTCAACGTATGAAATTACTACCTTTCATTGTAATATTATTTTTCACTGTAATGTTGATATAGCATTTCATTGTAACATTTCGGAGAGAATACATTATAATATTGCTGGAATTTCATTGAAATGTTTCTGAGAGCAGACATGTCAACATTGTTGCAATCTTGTAGCAATGTTGTGGCAACATTTCGCAATTTCTACGTAATATTACAATATTTCCGAGCAATGTTTATGCAATGTTCCTGCAATCTTTCGGTGCTGTATGGGTGCAGAGTCAAAGCCCTACTCACACTTTTTCTGTGAAATCATTTTATAATTCCATATAGGAATTCCACCAAACGGTGTGAAGTCTTTTTAAATAACAAGTGATGACTAAAACTTTTTGTAAGTTAGTTAAAGCCATATCTTTGCTCGGTATTCATAGTCGAATCTTATAATTAAGATCGTCTTAAGTTCATCTTGAGATACTCCGCCAATGAACTGATTCGTATAGCACCTAAAGATAAACTTAAGACCATCTTAAATATAAGATCCGACTATGAATACCGGCCTTTGACAATGTATGTTAAGGTCATTGAAATTGGTGAAATCAGCTGTGTACGCATAATTACTAATATAAAACTTTATTTAAAAAGTTGCTAAACTTTTGAGTTGCAAAAAATCTTTGATACATTTTTCATCTAAAAAAAAAAAAAAATTATTTACAATTTTAAAATTTAATATAAATCAGCCCATGAACATTTTCAGAAGTTTCGCTTACTATCACGATCACTTGGATTGAATCCACACAAGCAAAAGACAATTTTTCAAAAAATTAATATTTATAGAGCAGTAAAATATGTTTATAATTTTTTTGTACTTATTTATTCATATTTATTAAATATATTATACATGTCCATAACTCAGATTTATTAAATAACTTTGATAATTTTTTTATTAAACTCTCATTTTATTATGTTGATCACTTGGATTGTGGATTCAATTAAACGCAAGGATCCAGACAGCAGATGTCCTAAGGATATCCAGGACATACAAGTAGAATATCCTGAGAACATTCCATTTTAATCCTCGGATTTCCTCTAGACGCCCTGAGGAAGAGTAAATGATAGCTTCATATTAGCTTTTGGAGAATTCAGGGAGAATCCTGTGAAGAATATTTCACTAATAGTAGTTCAAAAAGGAAATGAGTGTTTATAAATTGTCGTAATATTGTAATATTATATTATAACTACTTGCAATGTTGAAACGTACTTGAAATGTAACTAAAAGCTTCAGTGTTGTATGGGTAAATATAACACACAACATATCAAATTTATATCCTATAGACATCCAATATTTATAGGATATTTGTATTTTATTACGACATTTGTGTATGTGACATTTTTAAATTAGATAAAATGCCTAATACGACTGAAAATAGTTATTTATGTAAATGAAAAATGTTATTAATAATGAACAAAATAGTCCACAAATATCTTAAGATATCCTGGATATATTGTGAATGATCCTGAAGATATTTTGTGTTATGTGAAAAGTGAAATACTAACTAAATACTAAAAGTTGAAATACTAACAGGTAGCACTAGTCCAATATGTAGCTAAATATGCTTTACTTTTTTGCAAAAATACTTCGTCCCATGAAGACTAGAACCAGGAGACCCAACTCGCATGGAGGTGTTGAACATATCATTACCGCTCGATGGCGCTGCAAACAGGATTTTTTGGGAACTATAAGTAATGACAGCAGAAATTAAAGAAAAAGAATAAATTGATATTGACAAAGTTTTAGCAGATTAAAAATAGAAACTTTTCCAGAATAATATTGAAGCAATAAACATTAGATTTCCAGAAAATATCTAAACCTCGTCGCTCGATCAGTATCGAGAATCGTCACTGAGTGGATTTGTACAACACTTTTCCCCATACAGCACGGAAGCTTGCAGCAACATTGCTGCAACGTTGTAACATTGCATATTGCTGTGCAATATTGCAGAGATATTGCAGAGACATTAATTTGCAATATTACTTTTGCAATGTTGCTGCAATATTTTAAAATATTATTAAAACAGAGTAATATGATAGTAAGCAGAGTGTAAGTAGCGCGTGTATTACAAAGTTAAGTCCCAATATTCATAGTTTATATTTTGTTTTATTATAGTTTATAGCTATATTATTTACATACAATGTTAGTTACATAGTTTATGGAATTACAACAGTTTATACATATACATACATACATATACAGGGTGATTCAAAACAACCTTTTAATATTGAAATGTCGTTTTCCTGAGTGAATTCTGAGATGATTTTTCCTTTACCAAAATTTTCTCCGAAGCTTAGTTTTTGAGTTATAAAGAGAAATAATTAACAAACGGAACGAGTACGGAAAATAGGCAGGGGCGACGCAACTCACCGGCCGACGCAGGTGATTACGTGGGACGCTCAGCTTATTACTATACGTATACGATACACAAAACACACACGCACATGACAGTCTCTTTCTCTCTCTCTCACTCTTACTCTAACTTATTCTCACTCTTGCTCACTTTATTTATTTTTGTAATTGAAAAACTAAGTTTAGGAGATAATTTTGCAAAGAAATGATAGAATTGTGTCAAGAATACGACATTTTTCTTAATCATTTATTTGTAGAGATGCGATGACTTCGTGTTATTGTAGTTCCTTGAGAGATGGATGGATCGTAATCAATATTTCTTGTGACTTCCACAACTTTTATGTAGATATTAAATCGCGTTCCCACTGACAATCCACAGCTGAGTAATTAAATGCAAAATATTCTTCTTTTATAAACTTACGTTTCACACATTTTCACTCATGTTTCACTCACTCGATCATTAATTACTGTCGATCACTACCGAGTAATTATTTGACTAAAAATCACTCAAACAAATACACACAATACACAACACGCGACACGTGTTTACTTGGCAACAGCAAGCAGTCGATTGATTTTTTATTATGGTTGTACGCCAAGTAAACAAAAACTCGGTGATGATTGACAGTGATTAGTGAGTGAAACGTGAGTGAAAATGTGTGAAATGTAAGTTTATAAAATGTAAGTTTATGAAATGTAAGTTTATAAAAAAAGAATATTTTGCGTTTAATTACTCAGCTGTGGATTGTCAGTGGGAAAGCGATTTAATATCTACATAAAAATTGTGCAAGTTACAAAAAATATTGATTACGATCCATCCATCTTTTAAGGAACTACAATAACACGAAGTCATCGCATCTTGCATCACAAATAAATGATTGAGAAAAATGTCGTATTCCTGACACAATTCTATCATTTCTTTGCAAAATTATCTCCTAAACTTAGTTTTTCAATTACAAAAATAAATAAAGTGAGCGAGAGTGAGAATAAGTTAGAGTAAGAGTGAGAGAGAGAGAGAGAGAAAGAGACTGTGTCATGTGCGTGTGTGTTTCGTATACGTATGTGTTTTGTGTATCGTATACGTATAGTGATAAGTTGAGCGTCCCACATAAATCACCTGCGTCGGCTGGTGAGTTGTGTCGCCCCTGCCTATCTTCCGTACTCGTTCCGTTCGTTAATTATTTCTCTTTATAACTCAAAAACTAAGCTTCGGAGAAAATTTTGGTAAAGGAAAAATCATCTAAGAATTCACTCAGGAAAACGACATTTCAATATTATTAAAAGGTTGTTTTGAATCATCCTGTATACGTATGTATGTATATAAACTGTTGTAATTCCATAAACTATGTAACTAACATTGTATGTAAATAATATAGCTATAAACTATAATAAAACAAAGTATAAACTATGAATATTGAGACTTAACTTCGTAATACACGCGCTACTTACACTCTGCTTACTATCATATTATACTGTTTTAATAATATTTTAAAGTATTGCAGCAACATTGCAAAAGTAATATTGCAAATTAATGTCTCTGCAATATCCCTGCAATATTGCACAGCAATATGCAATGTTGCAACGTTGCAACAATGTTTCTGCAAGCTTTGTGCTGTATGGATTGCAATGTTGCAACATTCCTGCAATGTATCTGGAAGCTTTTGTGCTGTATAAGAGATTACGTTCCATTATTCAATGTACATATCCATGTAGGTTTTTACAGATATATAATAAATGTTTACATCTATCTTTATTACAAAATAATAGTTCTTAAGACTTCTACATTCATAGGGAAGAATGTATTAATTTATAACCTCGTGCTCTGTTTTCTTCTTACGATAATACCTTATGTCGCATGTCCCTCTAACGAAGAAAGCTCAAATTACTTGGCGGGCGTATACTCTAGCGGTGGTATATGTGACAGACAGCTTGTCTAGCTACTATTATTTATATTTATATAATATTATTATTTAATTATTAATAAATAAATTATAGTTTATAATATTAGTTTTATTAATAAAAAAAAACATTTCACAGCCTAAAATCCTTACTAAAATTCAACAATTCAAATTTAATAAAACTACAAAAATATTTATTGTAATAAAAAAGTTATGTACATTTACTTTACTAACAGTAATTCAAAAGGGAAACAATTGTTCATAAATTGTCACAATATTACATTACAACTACTTACAATGTTGAAATGTAATCTGAAATTAGAAGCTTTAGTGCTATATGGGTAAATATAACACATATCAAATTTATATTCTATAGACGTTCAATAGATATTTATACGATTTTCACATTTTATTATGATATTTGTGTGACATGTTTTAATTGGATAAAATGCCTAGTACGACTGAAAATAGTCATATATGTGAAAATTAAAAAATAAAAAATATTTTTAATAATAAATAAAACAGCTTACAAATATCATCGGATACCTTAGGATATTCTGGATATATTGTGAATAATTCTGGAGATCTTTTGTACTGCTTGGGTACAATATAATTGTATATGTCTATTTTATCATGTGTATTCATTGTTTATACAATGAAGTTTCTCACATAAGCTTTTTATGTATTCAATTAGCATCGTGTTTGGGGAGCGCTATTAGCACTGAGCGGTGTTAACGCAAAGATAGAATAACTCTTTCTCGCCTTTCTCAACTCTCAACACCCGAACATTAAGTTCACAATGGAGGTAGAACAAAAGAACCAAATCCTCTTTCTAGATGTGTTGGTTCGAAGAAACGGAGATGGCACCTTAGGCCATCAGGTTTATCGAAAACCAATCCACACTGACCGGTATCTTCACGCAACCTCCCATCACCATCCTTCACAAAAGAATTCAGTTATCAGTTCATTGGTATACAGAGCTCTCACAATCTCTGAGCCAACTTCCCTGGATGAAGAATTGAAACATCTTAATCAGGCCTTGACTAAGAATGGGTACAACAGCAAGAGCATCAATCAGACAACCAAGAGATTGAAGAACAAAATCTCTAGTCTCAACAACACCGAAACACTAGATGAAGAGAGAGAAAAGAAAAAGACGACTGTCCTTCCGTATTTTCAAGGTACGACGGAGCGCATAGGCAGAATTTTGAGTAAACATAACATTAGAGTGATCTTCAAACCCCAAAAGAAGATTTCTCAATTATTCCCAAATCCCAAGGATCAAAAACCACGCCTGGAAACACCAGTGTGTACAAAATACCTTGCGCCTGCGGAAAAGTGTACATAGGAGAAACCGAGAGGAAGATCAGTACACGGATCAAGGAACACCAGCGGTGTGCCAAATACAGTCACTTTTCTCAATCAGCCTTAGCTGAACACTGGATGGAGACTGGACATTCCGTGCAGTTCCATGCAGTATAAGTCTACCATACTGACCCCTTCACAAAGCTATTTCGCCAGAAAATATCTGGAAATTTTGAAACATCCTGACAACCTCAACCGTGACAAAGGTCTTCAAGTAAATCCTATTTGGCATACCGTTCTCCCAAGTTTTTTAATTGACCGGCCGATCAATTAAAACATTCTGATTGACTGACCAAATCAACCCCCCCCCTCTCCCCACCAGGAACAACGGGGGTATATAAGGACTACCGCAACCGAAGAGAGCTCAGAATCGGAGCTCCTAGCCCTGATGATGCAAGCTGCAATGTTTGCGAAACGTCGGCAAAGTGCCCAACACGCATGTGGCATCCATCCGGAAACTCTCTCGGTTAACGATAGAATAACGTGTTAGTGCTGATAGCGTCCACGAACGCACCCCAGTTTAGACTGTTTAAAATATAAAATAATCACTAATAATCTTTTTCCTTAGAAAAAAGAAACAAAAATGTAATTACTTTTTTCGATCCCTTATTATCTATCTTGTGCTCAAAATGATTAATCACTTACAAGTCAATTAACGGAATCAAAATCAGTTCTTTATTGATTTTATTAAAGAATTAATTTGCATAGAATCAACAAAAATTTCGAATAGAAAAGAATTGATTTAGAAAAAAATCGATTTTTGGAAAAAAAATGTGCACACACACGCACGCATGCACGCATATGTATACAATATTTGATAATTAATGAAAATTAGATAAAAGGCGATTGATGACTTTATAACTTTGACATATATTATAGAGGTCACCTTCCTAGGTGACTTTCAATAGATTTTAGCTGCTGTTCGTTATTTATTACAAAGTTATTAACAAAGAAGTTTGGTAAATGTTATTTAAAGCTGATTTTATTGATTTTAATAGCCTTGACAGATATGTTGTCGAGGACATGACTTTGACTAACTGTTTCGTTAACAACTTTGCAAAAAAATTTTGTTGTCGTTCATTGTTTATTATAAAATTATGAACAATTAGAAGATAATCAAAATATAAAAATTATATATATTTTTACATGAATTACCACAGAAAACGCGTAATGCAAAAGCTTGAAATCCATCTAGAATTGTATAATAATTCTGCAGAAAATAGATAGGCAGAGCCCACTCCAAAATCCAAATCTAATTTTACAGGGCCTATAGTTTTCATTGTAAATTAAAAATTTATTTGGATTAGGTTAGTTTTTTGAGAAAAGGGAGTGCAAGGACAGGACACTGCCCCGCATTTTTATAAAATCATTATACAATTCCAATTAGGTTTCCAATTTTCTAATTTGCAACTTGTAGGGGATGAACCTTGCTTCACGTGGAAGGGGTCATGACCCAAGGGTTTTTGACCCTCTTGCGCATATACATGAGTTGAACTAGTAGTTTAATCTACGCAAGCAGATTGTAAGTAGAATCTGCGATAAATTTTTGTTGGAAGAAAAGTAATAAACCTGATATAAGAATCCAGAGAGCATCATGACGTCTTAAAGACATTTAAAAGATGGCTTATTTTTCTATAAGACTTATAAAATTATCAGGAAGACGTTTTTACATGTCTTTTGTGATTTCTTAAAACTTTTTTTTAAAGATCTTTTTTTAAATCTTAAAGAAAAACGTCTTAGGAACGTTTTTTTGGTAAAGTCTTAAAGCCATATTTTTTAATTTATTATAAAAAATACGTTCAGCATAGTTAAACATTCTTTTGAACATAAATTCAGTAAGATAGTTTGTGAAATGACAAGTATACCATAACAGGAAATGTGTTTGCTCACTATTGATAAATTAATATTTTTATGTAGCATTTATATATGTAGCATGTGTTGACTTCTTAAATGCACATGCTGTCAAAAAATTTCATTTATAAAATTTACTTTGTTAATAACTTTTTAATAAACACGAGCAAATTTACAACAATTTAAAATCTACTAAATATCTCACTCAGGAAGGTGACTTCTATTATACAATATATGTCAAGGTTAAGATCGGTGCCAGATCTTTTTTTGTTAAGTTTTACATATATTTTACATATTTTACATAATATATAATATATAATAATATAATATATAATAATAATATAAATATAATAATGTATAATGTATAATGTATAATGTATAAATGTATAATGTATAATGTATAATGTATAACGTATAACGTATAGCGTATAGCGTATAGCGTATAGCGTATAACGTATAACGTATAACTGCCAACGTATAACGTATAATATATAATGTATAATATATAATATATAATATATAATATATAATATATAAATATACACACATATTTATACATATAATTAATTTATTGATTTTTTAAAATATCTTATGTTCCCTTGCAAATATCAAACAATGGTAACTTACCGGTGATGAATAAAAACAAATGTAAGCTTTCCAACAAAATGCACAGTTTTTGTTATTTACCTAGGCGTTGATAAATCAAAAAGTGTACCTTTTGTTTAAAACTCTTTTACTTGAATAAATTTCCAGATATAAAACAATTTGTAGCCAAAATCAGCTGATAATGAACCCAGAAATAATTCGTAGAATCGACGTTGCGATAAATGGATCAAATATTACTTGACAAATATTATTGGAATTAAATATTACTTGACATCTTTTTGACCTCATTATAATTGTTTTTACATAATGTTAATTGAACAATTGCGAATATTTCTGTAAGAAAGTTCTATTGTCTTTCGATTAATCCTGCACCAAAATATAAAGTCGGAAAATATATATAAATATATTTATATATTCGACATGGAATTGATCGAAAGATTTAGAAATAATATATTTTTTAAATAAATTATCTTATAGATTTGTAATTACTTGATTAAATAAAAATTATGATAAGATCAAAGATGACAAAGATATTAATTAGTATTCAGCATCGATCATTTATCGATGTTGACTTGATCGTCCAATTTGATCGCTCATTTCTGATTGGAAATATAAAAATAATAAATTAAAAAAGCAATATTTCTTCTTTATGTATCCTTCTATTTTTGTAAGATTTGTTACAATATTAATTATAATTTCTGTATGTATATATAACAATTGTTTCAATATATAGCATAGTTGTTTAATGTAACACATGATAAAGCATAGTTTTTATTTTCGCAATGTAAAATTCTATTAGTTAACTTACAACTTTGATACGATGTATGTGTCGCTAATTCAACGCGTATGTAAATAAATTGTAATTAGCTGGTTTTACTAGATGTACTTGGAAAGTTCATCAAGACGTTATCAATCGCGTAGCAAATATCTTGAAAAACTTCCGTTTCATCTTTTTCGCCATCGATGATTACCAGTTGTTTCTTGTAATATCTAAGGATAGGTTTGATCATTCGTCTATATTTTTTAATTCGCTGCCAATTTTCCTCAATACTGCGTTCCTGCCTCTCAGTGGCGGTAATGGTCCTGGCTAGGACTCTGTCCATCAGCAGTGAGTTTCTGACATACAAGTACAGGACGAGGTCCGGCGGTCGGATCTGTTTATTGAAATCCTGACACTGTATCTTCTCCCTGGGAAAGCCGCTCAACAGGAAACCTCGCGTGACATCTAAACTGTCCAGCATCCGTGCCTTGATGAGCTCCACCATAACGTCCGAGGGGACTAGTTTACCTTCGGACATCAAATATGCCAGGATAACGCCTCTCTGCGAGCCGGTAGCCACTTCGTTACGTAATAATTCTCTGCTTATGATGGCGGAAAAACCGTAATGCTGCGCTACTCGTATACATTGTGTCGCTGTTGGAAAAAGAATGAAAATTCCTAAACCTAAAGAAACCAAATTAATTCCAAAATATTATCTTTGAATCTCAAATGAAAGTAATGTTGTATATTTATTTTTATTTTAATATATATTTATTTCATTTAATATATATGATGCATGGATGTCAAATATTGTATAATAATACACAACAGTTTAATATTTTGGATAAACGTGTTCACATAAGATCAACTCCTACAAACACCCTTGATCTATATTACAGAGGTCACTCTTTTGATTAACCTTCAGTAGGTTTAGCAGTCGCTCGTTCTTTATTAACAGTTGTTAAGAAAATTAATTTAATGATTCTGTATAAGTCTCCAACTTTCCACACGAAGGTCCCTATTACTCGTTGTTTATTACAAAGCTATGAACAAGTAAAGATAAATGATTGATTTGGAATATAAAACTGCATTTATTTCGTATAAGTGGAAAAGGGACAAAACCTTTTTTTCAGAATCATTATACGGAATTATTATATGGAATCATTATCATCATCATTTTAAAATTGCAAGTAAAAATTCAACAAACTCTTTCCTGCTCCTGGACCCCCAATCAGAAAGATAATCGGCAATCCTGATTCTCTAATCGATGAACCATCGAGCCCAATGTTTCTTGGTATCACGGCACACAAAGGATCGACAGGTCGCACGCAATTTAAGCCCATCCTTATCTTCTAGGAGTACTATGTTTACTGTTTAACTACTTAAAAAATAATGATTAAAAATAACTTAATTTGATATTTTTCAAGCCACGTGAATAAAAGTTACTTATTGTTTATACATGACATATTAAGAATCTTGAAGTTGAAGCTTTAAATTGGACATAATGCTACAAAAGAATCAGTATCGATCTGGAGAATGTCACGAACATAGAAGCAATATGATATTTTAGTCAAATTTATAATTAATTAATGAATTAATTTTATAACTTTTAGTTTAGCTTGAAATTATGCTATTATGTCTTGTGATATAATAAATAATTGTATGATAATGACAATAAATATGATAAATTAACGTAACAGAAATCGAGGAAAGACAGGTTAAAACTTTAGATCACACGAATTTTAGGGTTATTTATTGAGTTTCACAGCAAAAGAAAAGGTTCGAAGCATTTTACAAAATTGCTGAATCAATCACAAGTGTCGTTTTATATTTTTTTTTGTTTCAACTTATTTTGCAACAGGTTTTGACATGTGATTTTTCGCTTCAACGTTATCAAATAAGGGTGAAGAGATGTTGGAATCATGGCAATTGTCGACATTTACGTTCGAAGTACTTCGAATTGACTTTGCAGAATTGAATTGAAAGTTCTTTTATTAAAGTACACAAACTGTGAAGTGGTCAATTGAAGACTAAGAACAAAAAAAAATTTCAATTATATTTGGTGTTTAATTATATTGTACCTTTTACACCTACAATTATCAGCTCGTAGAATCGTCATTTTTATATACAAGTTATATAACTAGTGTATGCAAATCGAGAGTTTCACGCAAATTGGACTACATTAAAGAATAGCACTGAAGCTAATTTGATTGGAAGCCTAATAAAAATAATTTTTGATCGAATTTTATTCCTATATACGCGTAGTGTGTAGATGCAAAATGATATAAGCAGAGTAATAATTATATATACGACAATAGATGCGGGATTTCTAGAGAGAGGATTACAATCTGGCAAGGACACACAATTTCAACTATTGCGAACAGTTACAAAAGTGATCTTAAAACACGGTCATGCCCTGAGTTGAACGATAATGTAGGAAACAGAATTAAAAATTTTAGTAAATTATTGACGTTTTTAATTCCGTTTAAATAAGGGAGAAGGGAGGGAGGAGAGAGAAAGAGAGAGGGTTGAACCGATGGACAACCTCCTTTAAACTTTAAACTGAAAATTTTGATAACTTACCAAAATTTTTAATAACTGTTCTAAAAAGTAAAAATGTATAATTTGATAAGAGTATATGTAAAGATAGTAAAAGTGATAAAAAAAATAAAGATTAAAACGCATATTTTACATTTATTTTTATTATATAATACATATACTTTCTTCGTTCATTATTTTATAAACTTTTTTGGCTCTTTTTTTCTTTAACCGATTAACTGGCAGTGGATCATACATGTACATAAAAAATTCGTGCCAAAACTGGCAGTGAATCATATATGTACATTTTCAAATAACTTCAAAAATTTTTTAACGATTTGGACCAAACTTGGTATACAATGGTTTTTGGGGGCGCTAAATCCAAATCTGGCATCAAAATTACAAAATGAGGTCTTTAACCGAATATGGCGGACAAACATTTTTAATTTGCTAGATTCTGGACTGAAAACTACTTGTGGGAGTTTTTGGGGTCGCTAATAACAAATTTGAAATCAGATTTTGAAAATTCAATATGGCAGATCTAAAAAAAAAAGAAAAAACACTGTGTAACACTGTGTTTTCTCTCTTTAATTTGAAAAAAACATAAAACAAAAAGAAAAAAACACTGTGTAACACTGTGTTTTCTCTCTTTAATTTGTATTTTATGGTTTAAAAGTTTGTTTTGATAAAATTGGAAAATTTCATCCCCAACCCTTATATTTCACCCCAACCCTTATTTTTTACCCTTAGGAAGCTATAAATCTACTAAATAACATTTGATATGAAATCAGCGACTCAAAAAAACCCTAGAAACTGAATTTCGTGAATTTCCATATACAATTTGATGCTACCAGTTTTGGCACAAAAACTGGAAAAATCCTTGCCAGTTAATCGATTAATGTATATCTTTTAAACTTAAATTATTTTTTGTACGATATCTTTATTTATTTTTCTCAAATACATATCCTAGTACATAAGACGTGCAATAACTTTCTGGAAATACAACTATTGGCACATATATATATATATATATATATATATATATATATATATACATATTATATATATCTTATTTAAAAAATCTTGTTTTTTTTGTTGAAAAAATTACTATAAAAATCTGTAAATTCATGATTTCTGCTACTTGTTTAGAATTTCTTGGGTGGACACGCATCCTCGAAAAAGCACGTATCTACATACCTAAGCTGTGGGAGCAATCTCTCCAGCCATTGCACATCCTTGGGAACAACACAAGTTGCTGTCTTTACGAATAACAAAATTTATGTTGCTCTCAATTTACTATTATTATAATTAGAATTAATGTGAGCTTAAAGCGACAGACATAATGTTTGTCTCAGCCTTGTTCTTAGTTTGCTAAAATCAGTTGTTACAACGATTGTCGGCAACACGACAGCAAACTTACAGACAATTAATCTGGGAACAGAGAATTATGATAACTGTAAGTAAAAAAATGCAATTGCAATAAATTTTCATTAATCCCCTCCCCTTGGTGTGAAATTTTATTTAGATAAAAAAAGGAATTTCGAATGAACTCCTTATTTTAAAATACACACACAAATTCACATAGTTATTGAAAATGACAATTGGTGATTCATAAAATAAATGGCTCCAGGATTAGAATAATAGAAAAGTGTTTATTGAGCATAGACTTACATATTACAATGATAATAATAATCATTGATGACAAATGTGTAATAATGGTAATTAATAGTACAGAGTTTTTTAACGAATAAGAAGTTATTTTTACTTAAGTGTAATTTTTAATAAATCTTTCCGACTTGTGTCGGTTTGACTAGCATATTAGAAATATATTATCGACATTAAAATCATCGTGTTAATCATCATTGCAAAAGGATGAAAGTACGTATACGCAAAGATCACGATATATTACAAAGTAATGAACGTTTAATAAATTACGTGGGAAAATGTACATTTATAAACGGTTAATTATTATTACATACGTAACGAGTGCATAAATTGTAAAAGACAGTAAAAGAATGCGAGGCTGATTTGTACTATTCTCTTAGCAAAATATTTTCAGTATTATTTTCGTGAATTTAAAAGATGCCATTGCTTTTTTGCGAATTTAAAAAATACTTATTTATATTTTTTAATTTTATACCACTGATTATATATTATTGCATATGTATTATTATCATTCTTTATTTCGCAACTTTATTGACACATATGAGTCGACACAGCCTTCTAGATTTAAAAATCAGCCTAGCGAATTCTTTGCAAGAACAAAAGAAGCAACGGGGGAGGAATCACATGTAAAAAATATGAATAAAAATCTGCCTACAACTTGCAGTAATAAATACACGAAATTTGTCTAAGAATACGGATTGCTTATCAGAGTTTACGATTTTTTTCGTCTCGTAGAAAGTACTTAAAATAGAAGGTCTAAGCTAAGTCTTCTTTGTTTTCTATTATAAACTTCGCGCGCAGGAGTCAAGGAGTTTCCTCGTTAATCATTTTTGTCATTCGATATTATAGAAAACGTATAGTAATTTCATATGTATATTGGGGAAAAACTTGTTTATTATTCTTTCTATATATATGCATGCATACACACACATATATATATATATGTGTAAAGGTTATATATATATATATATATATATATATATATATATATATATATATAAAGTACAATACTTGAAAAGCCGGCCTTAAGTCCAGAGATCATCGACATATTATATAATCACAATCATGTCAATATATTTTGTAAGTACCTTCATTAATTTAAAAACAAAATTTTGCAGCAATATTACATTAATTAAAAAATTTGATTTCTTTCCTATATATTAGAAAAAAGTTCTAAGATGTATTCTTTACATAAAAAATACAAAAAAAATCATTTATAAAATGAACGAATTCTCATTTATAATTATAAAGACAATTTCTAGGTTCGAGGAGTATGCTATTAGTGCTGATCAGTGCTAAACACATCATTCTATCCTTGTTGTACATTTAATGAGTGATAAAAATAAAATAACATGTTAGTAATGATAGCGCGCTCCGCAAACGCAGAAAATATAAACAATCTCTAAAAAATATAAACAATTGATAAAAAGCTTTCTGCATTCTTTTATTGTGCCATTATATTGATGACAAAATAAGTAACTTCACCGATTAAAATCAAATTTTAATGATAAAGAGTAGTAAAATTTGTATTTTTTTAAATAAAAAATCTTAAGTTTTTCATTAATATGAGTTTCTTACAAACATAATCTTTTCATAATCTTTTAATAATTTCATACAAAACGACTTGTCTCAGTAAACAATAAATCATAAAAAATGAATAATCGCTTTATCTACATAATCATGAATAAGTAAACAATAATAACGATTTAGTTTAAAACAGAAAGTTTTTTAAATTATAAACTAATAAAATAAATTTATTACTATTTTTTTTCTGTTCGGAGATGTTCTCTGGACTTATAAATTCTACCTTATTCTTTCAGGTTTGTTTCCAAAGCGTCCTTCCCTTTTTATTGCAGACGTCCACGAGACATTGAATATTGAGTAAATACATACAATACGATTTTTCACGATACATCGTATATGTGTATATATGTTGTGTATATGTGCACGCGCGCATTCGGATACATGTGTATATCCTGCGTGCAATTACAAGTGTATACGAAATTATCATTAATCGTACACACATATACACGTTTTTCTTCCTAGCTTTACACTCGATGCAATTTAATCAGTGGTCAATTCCGTCGAGTCAATCAGTGAGTAGACACTTGGTTACAAATAATTTTGCATACACAACGTGATTTTTAATTGTACTTATATATTTTAATTAAATTATATATTAACCCTCTCAGTAGGAGTCGTAAACTATAATAATAAAATTTTGTTAAATAATAAAAAAGCGATATGAGAAAAAAATTATGATATTAGAAAATCAAATAAATGTACAGTTTATTGATTGTTGATTTCTTCTATTAGCTTCTTGATATTTACACAACCGTGTTAAAAAAAATTATCAAAAATTAAAAAATTGACTTAAAGAGACATAAGAAACATATTATTATTTATTTATTATATATATACACAGATATAAATATTAAATCATAAGAAAATCTTGTATTATCTATTATACTATTTTGTAAAGTTTATCTTTAGTGTTCTACTATTAATTTTAATATTCTAAAATCCAAATAATTAAACTCTACTTATCTTCTGAGGGTTAAAATATAAAAAAATTAACAATTATACATCACATGATATTGTTAAGATTATTTTATACCAATTAGAAAATTTTTATGAAAATTTTTACTTATATCTTTTTTTCTTTGACTATTTAATTCAAGTTATTTTTTTTTTTTGGTTACTTCACATTATTTGTGTGAGTAATAAAAATGCTTGTTTAACATTTAATTTAACTCTTTTATAACAAATGCTTTGTGAAAATGTGAGAAGATCCTTCTATTGAGATACTTTTAACAAAAATTCTTGAATATGTAGACGATAATGAGTGACTTAATATCCAAAATTTTAAAAGAGATATTTTTGTAGAAAAAATATGATATTTTCCAATAATTTCCTTGTATCTTCAAGATATAATAGTTATATCTTGAAAAGGCGTTATATGGATTCATGATTGAGGTGTCTAATTTAAAATTAGTAGAATACTTTGCTATTCTTCCTTAAGAACTGGTCTTGGGCCATGCTATCTTGGCATCGATCCGCTTGTAGGCGAAAAGGCAGTGAGAGAGCTCCTGCGGGCATTCATGATCTCCGAGCAACGTTTCTAAAACAATTTCCAGTAAAAAATATAAGTGCAGTCATTATAAATATATTATAATTTTAAAAAATTACAATATACAAATTAATATTACATAATTAATTTTTCACTGTTAACTGTTAATTACAGTGACAGTAATTAATATTTGAATTATTATTGTAGTAATTATTTTTACAATGTTAACATTATAAAAATAATAATAAGCGAAATATAAAGATAGAAATGTGATAAATAAAATGTAAATTTTCATTAAGCTATACGTAGGTAAAAGCAATTATCAATAGTTAAAATGAAAACAATCGATAAGAATGTCTATTTAATTATTCTACTATTACACAAACTTCCTGTATTTTGTATTAACCCTAGAACCTTAAATCTCTCGGAACAATGACTAAAATAAAAAGTGCTTTTTTTAAAATCTGTATAAAAAAACATTGAATCCTGTTAATATTTTTGCAATTAAATAAAGATAAAAAAATATTATAAATAAAGTATTATAATAAAAGAACAATTTTCTTTAAAATTCACTTTTCATTAAGTCTGGATAAATTTTATCGATGTTTAGGGTTCTAGAGTTAAAGAGAGGGAAAAGAGATATACAAAATATATATATATATATACTATAACTTATTTTATAGTACTTCACATACTAATTTTTACATTAAGTACACTCACCTTCCCCTTGTACCAACTTAAAGAGCCCATAGTCCTGAGGATTTGTACATCTGATCTTATGCGCAAGGATACGACAGATTTCTTTAGTATTCATGTTGGGTCGTACGGGAAGTGTTCTAGTATTTAAAGAACCATGCAACTCGTCTGGTACCAAGATCCGTAACACAGACGAACAGTCCGGTGTTCTACATCCCTAAACAAAGATTATATCCATGAAATTATAATTTAAAATTATAAATATTCGTGTAAAAAGTCCGACTAAAAAATTTGACATTTTCAAATTTTTGCTAAGATAATTTAATCCTATTCATATAGTAAAAAACTAAAAACATATTCAAGTATTTTAAGATATCTTTGAATAATATGTTATATTTAATTACACAGGAGAAGAGTTGTTAATTTTTTAGAGTGTTTCAACTGCTAGAAAGATTAAAAATCTAATTTCTTTTATTATATGAATAAAATAGAACAAAAATTAATATCTGATTATATTAAAGAAAATTTTATTACAAAAAATTATTTGTAAAAATTATTGGTAAAATATTTCATATCATTCTTTTTTCAAAATTTCAAAATTTTTTTATCGCCACAAATAGAAGCTTATTTTCTTACAAATTTAACATTTTTTTAAATATCTTATTTCGACGATAATTATTACACTTACGCACATAGTAGATACGATACGAGCACGAATAACGTATATACGGAGGGGTTTGTAATGATTTCTCGAAAATGATATTACGCAACATAACTTTAATATACATGGATAAATTCGTTAAAAAATAACCTTTAATTTGGTGAAAACAAAAATTCAAAATTTTGAAAAAAAAAAGTTAAAAAGGTAAGATTTTTTGAAAAAAAAAAAAAGAAAAAAAAATTTCGCATTATTTTATAGTACTCATCAAACCATTTAATACCCCGTTTAAATTTTTTTCTATCTCTAATAGTTTCAAAGATATTCGCCTTAAAAGATAAAAACCGTTTTTTTTCAAAGGGGTGTTTTTACCCCTTAAAAGTCAAAATCCGCCCATATAAAAAAATACGTGTCTCTTAGATTTGTATAACAACATATTTAAAGGAGAATCAAATCGGTTCCGGATAGTTGTGACACTTCCCTTGTAAGTATTATATTATGATTATAATATATATCAGCTCAATTTGATTTAGATACAATCAGCAGATATTTATTCCTTACGTTTAATGTGGACATGGTGTTCTGGCTCGATTTAAAGGTCTTTAGGACATGCACCGCGCTCGACAGCGTTGTCAGGTAATAGCCGCCCTCGCCACTCAAAAGGGAAGCATGCAGCAAGCCCCACATGTACTCGGCTTCAATCTCGGCGTCCACCACCTTACCACGTACTAAAACCCAAATTACCAACGGCAAAAGATCGTCAGCACCTAGCGTAATATGCTTGCCCGAGTTGGCTTGCTTCACCTGCAAAATCACAATTTAAAATATCATAGTTAGTTTATTACTAACTTTATTATATTATTTTTTTGTAAAATATAATGAAACACATTGAATAAATATCAAAACAAAAGAATTTGTGTAATTTTTTAAATATATTTTGTATATTTATATTAGAGAAATATATTAGAAATATTATAATAAAGTTAACAAAAAATACTAATAAATATAAATACTAAAGATATATTAATAAAAAATATACATTATATTTTTACGAATGGTACGTTTAAGAAAGATAAAACGTTTGAGACAGATTTTATAAGAGAACTTACGGAGTTGAAAATGGCCGAGATTGCTGCCAACAGATGTTCTAGCTTCTCAAGTGGAGAATCAGCTCTCTGCAATCGCTCGATGTATTTGAGAATGCGCTCCATACTCTCTTCCGGAGGAGGTACGATTTTCGACTGTACATGTAAAATAATCGAGATTTAATAGAGGTGCGATCAATTTTATCTTTTTCCTCAATAATTTTATGAATCTCATGAAGCTATTCCGGTGCTTTCAGGAATTTTGTTTTCTTCTTAATGTCTCTCAAAATGTATCGTAGGTATACAGGGTGGTTTAAAAGTTTGAAAACGGTCAATTATCTCCGATAATAGTGTTGGTCCTGTGGGAAAATGTTTCAGATAAAAGTTGTAGGGTTTTAAGTGACACATTTACACAGCAATACTACTATGAAGAGTATTGTCAAGATCATATCAAAGTCACCTTCAATTTTTTAAATAAAACCCCTTATTTTTTACATATTCTTGTAGCTTATCTCGACAGCTTCCCAAAACATTATAATTAAGTTAGTTTTCATTAAGTACTTTCCGAGTTATGAGGTTTCAAAGTTACAGTACTGCCGGGATTAGCATTACCCAAGATATACCATTGCCTAGTCAAATTCACACCTCTTTTGTGTTTGAAGGAAGATCGAAGGATGATCTGGCCAATGAAGGCAAGATTAGAAATTAAATTCAGTGATTCAGGCTAAACTTGTGAATTCGTAAATTTTTTAATACAGATGAGAGTATAACATGAGGAGCATGATCACTTCCAAATTAGGATTGCTTTCATAAATTCTTTTATAATTTTTTTACTTATAAAGTACATAAAAATCATTCCCACAGGACCACTATTTTCGGAGAAATATCGCATAATTGACCGTTTCCAGACTTTTAAACCACCCTGTCTATATATGGGGTAATTTATTTACCTGAACACCTAGATCGTGAATGGTCTTGCCCTGAGCGTGCTGAATGTTTTCCGCCAAGGTCTGCAGCGCGCCAGTAGTGAAATAATGTTCGATAAACAGCCGGCACACGTGTTCTCGAAGAGGTCTCACCACCAGACCCATCATCACGTCCTCGAGAATGGCGTCAAGATTGAGGAACTCGTTTGGTCGTAATTTCAATCGCTCCTTTTCCACTTCCTTCTCGAATTCGCGCTCGCCGTGCTTCACCAAGTAATTCTTCATACCTGACATGAACTGCCGCATGTTGCGCATCACCACGTGTGGGATCGCTTCCTTGCTCTCTCGCGTACACTGAATAAAGTTATCGATATTCTGCGAGAAGGTTGTAGTCTTGTCTGCTGCAAGTTGCAAAGCATAAGCTCTAATAGCCGCACCGGTTCCATTCGGTTGGTCGCGATTTTTCGAAAGCGCTTGCACTCGTGGCGGTGCTGTAAAAGAATTTTTTTTTAAAAGTTAGATTGGAAGAAAAAATGATTACATAATATTATATGTATTTTTTTCGAGATATTTTCATGCGAAAATGGGATACTAAAAGTAATGTCGTATATTTAATTCAAAATTGCAAAGAAGGAGAATCAATAAGAACTATTTTGACCTATACAGGATATTTAAAAATATTTTTTTGTATTTTTTTGTATGATTATTATGTCAAAAATAACTAGTGAGAAAAATCTCTATAAAAGCCAAAATTAATTATTAGTCTATTATATCTAATTATACTATCAAGAGACACAGGTAGTGTCTTGTGCTAAGTCCGCGTAAGCAACAAGACGCTCTCGTGTCTCTTTACGCGAATCGGACAGTTAAGAGCACTCAATATTTCTAGTTTTCATATATCCGCTTAACGGATTGAGTTCTAAGTAATCTCAATCGATAGAGTGGGGTCGAATTATATAATAAAAATGTTTTTATTTTTGGGCTACATGCTCTATAAATCGGGTTATTATGACGCAAAGTCAAAATGTGAAAAATATCAATTAAGAAACGTCGTCGTCGTCGTCGTCGACCGCTCAGATTTTACTGTTGTGGCATTCGACATCAGATCGCGCTAGTGACGCTCTGGAAATGTTGGCAAGAGGGGCTGCGGTGAGGGGCGAAGAAATGTGCTAAAGTGTCGGCAAGGGGGGCCGCAGTCAGGGACGAAGAAATGTGCTAAAGTACTGGCAAGGGGAGCAGCGGTGAGGGGTGAAGAAATGTGTTATACAGGACGTCGTTTTTAGGACACGTTTACTATAACGTAGTATGATCGATAATCGACAGTAAGTGACGTCGATAATCGATCGACAGTAAGTGACGTTGATAAACGTAAGCTAGGTTATTAGCGGCGACGAGACATTATTATTGTATTTGCACATGCAATAACACAAATTTTCTTTCGCTCTCGTTATCACGCATTCACTCTCTCTCTTTCACTCATTACTTATTCTCTAATCTTTCATTTATCAGACCGATTAGTTAAAAAATTTCGAGTAAAGTATATATAATATACACATGTATTTTTTCTACTTATACTTTATTCTATTTCTTATACTTATACTTTTTTCTATTTTATACACTATAAAAGTACAAATATAAATGTTCGCAATAAAAATATACGTGTTCTCAATAAAAATATGTTAAAAAAAATAAATAAATAAAGTTATTCAAGCATATTTTCGTTAGACCTTGTAAATCGTCCAGCTAAAGTACAGTTTTACTTCTTAAAAGGATCTCGTTACAAAAAAAATTAAAACTATTTTTTTATTATTTTGTAACTTTTTTTTAAATTTTTATTTTTACTTAGCATAATTTTGTTGATATCATTATTTTTGTAGAACGTATAATTAAATAACTTATAGTTTTTTTATGGTTTAAAATAAACCATTTTGTTTGGATTAAAATAACTTATGTGTGTAGATTAATATCACACTCTTTTGGAAATAGGTTTTTTAATAGTTTTTTAGAGTTAATAATACTATACTATTTTGCAAAAATACTTTTTGATGCGGACTTAGCACCTTTTTTTTACCTTTTTTTAAAAAGGTAATTTTTTTTTTTTTACTATTACAATAGATACATGCTACTAAAGCCATGACTAATAAGTGAACTAATAAAATATTTTCATTCATTATACTGCTCTGCTATCATGTAACGTCATTTGAGACTACAACATGTATCACCCAAGATGAAGGTAAATACACATTACTTTTGACATATAAGTTTATTTAATAATTTAATGTAACAAATTATTGCATTTGCAATCTTAAATTAATCAAAGATATTATTAAATGTAATAATGTAAACAAATGTATGTTCTATTATTCACAAATAAATCTATACTAATATGTAAAGAGAAAGCCTGTTTTTTTGTTACCGCATAACTCAAAAACTACTGAACCAATTTCCTCCAAATTTTGACACCATATTCTCATATACATTAGGACGGACATAGGCTGTATAGCATGTCTAAAAATATTTTCATTATTCAGAAACTGATGTTTTCATTTTTTATCATTTACGGTATTAATCCGTGTAGTACAGTGATGTCACCGCTAAGTGGTGCGCGGCTTCATCCACACGCAAGCAGATTATACAAGCACTGTCTCTGGGTTTCTGTTCGCAAATTTATTCGCCGGTTCTACTCGATTGTCATTACGCCTCGAGTGCGATCAAATTTATCAAGATCTACTGCCCGTGCTTGAAAAATATCACTTCCAATACGTATGATTCGGTCACACTATTATCTCGGGCGAAGCCGAGACGGCCGCGGCGGACGCTAGTAAATAATAATTTTCAAAATAATGCGCGTGTTGCTCTGCGTCATACCATATTATGTTAAAAATAAATTTTTTATTTCGTAAACGTAATTCGTAAGTTCGTGCATAGATATACACGCACAGTAAATGTATTCTTAAAAATTATTAAAACTCAGTTGCTTAAGAATTAGGTATAAAAAAATAAAACATACACAAGAGAGGATCCAGTCGTTCCTTAAAACTCTTGTTTTGTTTGATCCTTTCTCCGTCACTCTCCATGTCCGTATCCAGCATGGTTTCCCACTCGGAAGGATCGTACGTTCGATCTTTCCGCGAATCCGGGGTATCCTCGCGCTCTACATTCCGCTTTTCCACGTTGTCATACGAGGAGTTTCTGTCGCTGTACAGTGACCCGCACGTATCTCGTTTCAACAGTTCCGGATGTCTATAAGATTTCAAACAAATCTAATATTTTGGGTTCGAACATTTCTTGTTAATTTCAGCCATTTGTAGCTATTTAGAAAAGTTTTAATCGTAATTTTTGTCTTTCATTGTTACGTTATTATTTAGATAGAAAGTTACAATTACGATAAGTAAAGAAGTGACCTATTATTGAGTATACAATAGGAAAAAGTAAAGTTTTGATGTGCAAAAAAATATCTTCAAAAATGCATGATAAGTACAGGATGCGTCAGGTATTTGAAGACACTCACATATGTGCTTGGCACTTCATAGCAATTGATTTTTTTTCTTTTTTCACCTCAAATTATAAATGGAAGACAATAAGCTAACTCAGGAAATGAAAAGACACGCTGTTATCGTCGCTATACACGCGAATCACAGCGATCTTGAAATCTCTCGATTTGAAAGTCGCCCGATCCTTTGTTAAAAAAGTTCGTCGAGAGTTAGAAGTATCTGATGGCAATGTGGAAAGTGTTGCCAAGCGCAAAAAACATGAAACAAGACTCTGCTCCTGCACACAAAGCAATGAGAACGCAAGATTGGATGTCCGAGAATCTGCGTGATCACATAACCCCAAACATGTGGCCCCCCCAGCTCCCCGGATCTTCATCCTTTAGATTATTATGTATGGGGCGTTGTTGAACGGGAGATCAATAAACATCCCCATAACACTCTTGATTCCCTCAGAGCAATTATTACCAGAGTAATGACCCATATGGACGAGGATCACTTGATTCAAGCATGCAAACGTTTTTGGCAGAGAATTGAAGCTGTTATTGCCGCTGAAGGAGATTTTATCGAATAACTGTATAGCACAGAGGTCACTTACTTTGCTGTAAAAGTTTCATTAAAATAAAACAAGTTTTCTAAAAAATATACAAATTTTAGTTTTTAAGTCAATATGTCCTCAAATACCTGACGCACCCTGTATAATGTCTTTATTTTAGTTAACAAAATTCTTATAAAATATTATTCGCAATTTTGTTCACGTTCACAGAAAACTTACCGTTGTAAGATGATATTTTGAACAGTCAAGATATTGCCAACAATGTTTCTATTGCATTCCTCATCACTGGGAAATTTCCTTGCGACATTGTCACCATTATAATCAGCATCACAGTCATAGTCTGGTTCGCAATCTGGCCCTTCGGTTTCATTGCCTAAATAATAAAAAATTTTTATAATGTATTCGACATTTCAGTTTTTTGCATTAAGGATAATAATTTAATTAAATTTTTAATAGGTATTTGAGTTATTTACTTATTGATTATTATATCAAATTTGGTTGTGACTTCTTAAAAGATTTATTAGATACTTGATGTTCTAAAAGTTTTTTCATTTTCCAAGCTTGGCCATTAACAAATAGATCTTTTATGTGTAAATATATACAGGATGATTCATTTTAATCGCCCTCGGTGATTATCTCATAAGGGAGGTGAGATAAAGAAAAATGTTTAATACAAAAGTTGTAGGATGTATTTCGAGAGGAAAGTGTGATGACAACTTTGACCTTGGCCCGCATGACCAAGGTCATTTGAAGGTCAATTTGTCAATAATTGTATGTGCGACCGTATGCATGTGTATGAATGTGTGTGCGTTCGCGTATGTGACAGAATCGAACGTACATGAGCAAGTCAAATTGAACAGATATTCGCTGGTATTTGGTATTTAATGTGACTTATAACATCTTTTAAAAAGTAAACTGTTAGCTCTTTTAAGTAATCTATAATATATTTCCTATAATACGTACCGATAAACTCCCAACTAGAATCTACCGTCCAAGAAGTATCTTTAAATACTTTAGTCCTGATCTTCGGTGGTTGAACAGGCTTCGCCCGGGGAATCTTCTTCGTCTCTTTAGCTTGAGCCAATCTTTTCGCCAGATTGTCAACTGATGACGAGATTAATGGCGTCTTGTCCTCCGTCTCTTCGGAGGGCTCTTCCCAATCAACAGGATGTAACTGATTAGCATTATTACCTGTCGGAGTTTGTAACCAACCTGGTTCGCTGTGTCGATACTTGTTCATCGCTGGATTATTTTTGGTTGGTCGTCTTCTCGGAATTACAATGGCATTTTGAACAATGGCATCAGCTGGTTCCGCGTAGAAGGGACTGCTCTGTTTAGATTCAGGAGTTTGGGGACTGTTGTTTTCTGATTTTGCCAAAACAAGACCCAATTTGTTTCTCGGGGGCGTCACCGTGCTAGGGCTGTTTAATGAGTTAGCACTGCCTGCGAAAAAAATTTCTAATCTCAAAAACTTTTAAAAAAATTTATAAAGAAATTTTCTCTCTTAATTTTAAAAGGACCAATAATCAAAAAAAAGAAATCATTATAAATTAAAAATTAATGTAAAAAGTAACATTATTAAGTTCAATATAATATTCATTATTTTTTTCATTAATAAAATTTATTAATAAAAAACAATAATATAATAAAAGATAACAGTAAATAAAATGCTCTTAATTGTTAATAATCTTTAAATATTAAGTAATCTAAAATTTATAGTAAATAAATCTAATTAATAAAATTTCTATTTTTGTGATTATAAACTCTTTTTCTTAACTTATATATTTAAACTTATATATTTATTGGAGTTTAACTAAAGATAATGAGAGTTAATGGTTAGAAGCGAGTAAAAAATACTGTATAATTATTGTGAATAAGTTAAAGAGTTAAATTACAAAAGAACGACGAAATGTCCATTGTGGACGGTTTTTGGTATGGATGGTATACGTATTCTCTCATTGCCTTTAATTAAATTCCAATTTGTTATCAAGAGTCCTTACTTTACTACTAAGTTTTCTACTTTTAATATTGAGCTACTGTTTTATTTTATATATATACCTTATCTCAATACTTTTATGCACAGAATAATGAGAGGAATCAATTGGTGTAAAGAAAACACATAGTTGTTTTTAAGAAAAAATATGTAATTGTTAGTTACAAATTGCATATTTTTTCTTAAAAACAACTATGTGTTTTCTTGACACCAATTGGTTCCTCTCATTATTCTGTGCATAAAAGTATTGAGGTAAGGTCATCGAAAAGTAAATATTTTACGAGATATTTTACAGTTTATGTAAAATTAAGAAATTATTTCAAGCTTTATAACTCGGAAAATACTTAATAAAAAAATACTTTATTATAGTGTTTTGGAAAGCTCTTGAAGTCAGCTACAAGAATATGTAATAAAAAATAGGGGATGCCATTTAAAAAAATTAACTTGACCTTTAAATGACCTTCACATTCACAATCGAGGTCAAATTCAATATCGCCATTCAATAGCCAGGGAAAAATACTAAAACTTATATCTGAAACTTTTTTTCAGAAAGTGCATTCCTTTCAAGATAATCCGGTGGGGAAGTTAAAATGGGTCACCCTGTATATATATATATATATATATATATATATATATATATATATATATATATATACAGGGTGTCCCATTTTAAATAACGGATAGGAATATCTCGGATGGTAAGCATTTTGGAGGAAATTTGTTGATACAAAAGTTGTATGGTTTCAAGGGGGACATAAGATGGTGTCATTAATGTGACCTTGAATAGTTGCTTGAAGGTCACGTGAAGGTCACCTTAAATTTTTTAAATGGAACTGCCTACTTTTTATTATATATTCTTGTAGCTTATCTCGAGACCTTTCCAAAACACTATAAATAAATGTTTTTTCGTTAAGTATTTTTCGAGTTATAAGGGTTGAAATAATTTCTTAATTTTACATGAACTATAAAATATCTCGTAAAATATTCACTTTTCGATGACCTTACCTCAATACTTTTATGCACAGAATAATGAGAGGAATCAATTAGTGTAAAGAAAACACATAGTTGTTTTTAACAAAATGTATGTAATTGTTAGTTACAAATTGCATATTTTTTGTTAAAAGCAACTATGTGTTTTCTTTACACTAATTGATTCCTCTCATTATTCTGTGCATAAAAGTATTGAGGTAAGGTTATCGAAAAGTGAATATTTTACGAGATATTTTATAGTTCATGTAAAATTAAGAAATTATTTCAACCTTCATAACTCGAAAAATACTTAACGAAAAAACATTTATTTATAGTGTTTTGGAAAGGTCTCGAGATAAGCTACAAGAATATATAATAAAAAGTAGGCAGTTCCATTTAAAAAATTTAAGGTGACCTTCACGTGACCTTCAAGCAACTATTCAAGGTCACATTAATGACACCATCTTATGTCCCCCTTGAAACCATACAACTTTTGTATCAACAAATTTCCTCCAAAATGCTTACCATCCGAGATATTCCTATCCGTTATTTAAAATGGGACACCCTGTATATATATATATATAAGCTTCGTAGTATAGTATTATAAATTTATTAATAATTATGTATTATAGTATTATAAGTATTATAAGTTTTATAATATATTTAAGAACGGTTTTATATCACGTTCAGCTATATATATAATCTTTTGTATAATAATCTAATAGATTCTTACAAACTCTAGATAGCAGATCGGGCCTCTTCCCCATACCGGTCTCCTCCGGTGAGCTCTGTTCAGGACTCTTCATCTCCGAAACAGGCTTAAAACTACTAAATTCCGGACTCATCATTTCTTTGTATCCCATTTTATCGTTTCTCAAGATGAATCTGTCATTCTTTAGAACCATTTGTTCTCCCATTGGCAATCTTTCATTAATAAGACTCTTTTCGGATTCTCTGGGACTCATCAGACGATCATTAGAATTTCTCACACAATCCTGCGGAATGCAGACGACCCTGTTATCTTTCAACCTGTCGTTCCAGGTTGACTGCGTCGATTGATCAGTTGTGTTCCAGATGTCTTCGTAATCGGAAATTTTATCGGCCGGCGAGCTGCGATAATATGAGTCCAAAATATCCGACTCCTGATAGTGTTGAGAGTTCTTCCGGTTCTCGCGATCGCGCCGCCTTTTTGATTTACTGGTGCTAGAAGGAGTATTTGGAGAGAGGACGTTAGGTGTCTTTGGGATCAGCTTTGAGGTAGGGGATACAACTGGGATGGTGGGCGAAAGAGGTGATTTGATGGAGAAATTGGAATTAAGAGATTTGTTAGATTGAGGACTCAGCAGCGACGTGTTGGGATCCGATGGTGTGTTTTGCTGTTGGCAAACAGAGAGAGAGAGAGAGAAATGGAAAGGTTGCGATTATTTCAATGGCGATAAAGAGAAATGACATGTAATTCTTTAGTCATTATTTGAATTAATTTGTACAACTATAACAATAATCAACATATAACACAATGTGATATAATAAATAGATAACATCTATAAAATTAGATACAAGAAACTTAATTACCTTAAAAATTTAAAATTTATTAGAAAATACAAGACAAAATAATAATATAAAAAATAAGCATTATGAGAAAGTTTATTACATTATAATTAATTACGTAATTTTGTTAAAAGCAATTTTTGCGATTATACAACTTCGAAAATCAATACTTTTTAAAATTTTACCTGCGAACTGTTTACGTTGCCCTGGTTCACATTGAACGTTACTGTTGTAGTTACAGTAAAATTATTCTGATTCTGACTGATGCCGGGCTTGGCCCATCTTGGCGGCGGCGGTGGCGGTGTCTTCACATTTTGCCTAGCTCCTTGAGTCTCACCGATCATGTTTTTATTATCCAACAATTCTGGAGATGTGGTGCACGATAGGTTGTTCTGATGAAAACTCGAAACGGATGCGAATTTCCCTGAACTCTTAGTGAACTCGATTGTCATCAGTTTTGGCGTATCTAGACCATTCTTTAGAGTGTCGAAATTCCTCGTATCCTGAACAGGACTCAAAACGTTATTTTCCACGTTATGGACTACCGGCGAAGGACATCGCACGCTTTGCACGAGATTTGGCGAGATCAATTTGTGAGAAAGTTTGTCACTTGGTGACGAGATCCAATCCCTTTTGGTATCATTCAGAGGTTCGTTGAAAGTTGTCAGATTGAGAGTGTTCGGCGGAGTTGGACGTGGCTGACGCGGCAACGATGACGCAAATGTCAAGGTGTTCGCATTAACGGTATTTGTCGGAGAGGGGGTGTCTACACACAAAAACAAAATTAATGTTAAAAAATGTTATTAATGACACACACATGCAAATAATAATACAAAATGTATACGTATATCTATTGTATAAAATTAAAAATTTGTGTATTGTGTATTGTGTTATTTTTACACTTTTTTCGGTTGTTTTAATAACTTGATACTTGAGTTTAATTAACACAACAGCAAATTAACATAAATTATTAGGTGTACAACTTTGCTTGCACCGTTTTTTTCCGGAATTCGAGCTTTATTGTAAAAAACTGGTTATACATTTATGATTCAAAGTATTGTCCATCGCTGGCCACTACTTTCTCCCATCTTTCGGGCAGCGTACGAATCCCGCGTCGAAAAAACTGGTCATCTTTTGAGGCGATCCACGAATCGATCCAATTTTTTACTTCTTCATAAGACCGGAAGTGCTGGTCAGCCAGGCCGTGTGCCATTGACCGAAACAAGTGATAGTCAGAGGGAGCAACGTCTGGAGAATACGGCGAGTGGGGTAGGACTTCCCATTTCAACGTTTCCAAGTATGTATGTCTTGACCACTTTCGCAACATGGGGTCGAGCATTGTCATGCTGCAAAATCACTTTATCGTGTCTCTCGTTGTATTGCGGCCGTTTGTCTTTCAATGGTCGAGTTCAGCAGACATCAGTGATCAGTGAGCGGTCAGTGATTATTGGTCCTTTCTATTAGATCCCGAAATCTAGACCAATCATGTCGACGCATTAAAAAGAATTACTCAACAGTTGTACAACAGTTGCGTCTGCTGAACGCGACCAATGTTCGACTCAAACGCATCAATTGCATTCGATACCGATCGCCTATGATTGTTTCAGTCGGTTTTAACAGCTCATAATACACTACGCCGAGCTGGTCCCACCAAATACAGAGCATGACCTTGGAGCCGTGAATATTCGGTTTGGCCGTCGACGTGGAAGCATGGTCGGGAACTCCCCATGATTTTCTGCGCTTGGGGTTATCGTAATAAACCCATTTTTCGTCCCCAGTCACAATGCGATGCAGAAATCCCTTCCGTCTTTGCCTTTCAAGCAGTTGTTCAGAAGCAAACAAACGCCGCTCAACATCTTTCGGCTTCAACTCGTACGGCAATTTTCTTGCTTCTGAATCATTCCCATGGCTTTGAGGCGTTTTTAAATGGCTTGTTGAGTCACTCCCTATGATCGTGCCAATTCTTCTTGATTTTGACACGAGTCTTGATCAAGTAATGCCTCCAATTCTGCATCTTCGAAAACCTTCTCTCTTCCACCGCTATGCCGGTCTTCGACGTCAAAATCACCGTTCTTGAAGCGTTGAGGCCTGTTATACAATAAGTCGTTAGTCGCAAGTCGTAAGCGAATAAACCAATCATAGTTGAATTTAGAAAAGAATAATCGAATATGATTGGTCTATTCGCTTACGACTAACGACTCATTGTAGAACAGGCCTGAAACTCACGACACGTTCTTTCACTAATAGCGGCCTCACCATAAGTATATGAGAGCATTCGATGAGCCTCAGCCGCAGATTTCTTCATATTGAAGCAGAAAATTAAAACCTCCCGCAAATGACGAGAATTTAGCTCGTAAACTGACATTTTCAATCAAGAATAACTTTATGATGCAGACACAAATCGACTAATGTTTCTATGGGGTTATGTTGACAGATGCCCAAGTTTATTGTATGACGTTTATGATCTATTTATTTCGACCACCACTTACCGCTAAAGCCATCTATAGAAAAACGGCGGAAGCAAAGTTGTACACCTAATAATATACATATAAATGTATTAAATATTTAACACAAAAATTTTAACCGGCATACTTTTTAACACAAACACAGATTTTCCAGCTGTATTGATAAAAAATTTGTTAATAAGGATGACATGAGTCATATAATTTTGATTAAAAAATTAATATTTTAATAAAAATCACTAATATAACGAACTCAAAAAATGTGCTATAAAGATAATAAATATCAATGGTCTTACGTGTATTGTGAGACGATATCGGAGCCAAATTAAGCACTATGCTCTCCGTGGTCGGTGTTTCCACATTATTGTTAATGTGGTTATTGTTACTTGCTATATAAAAAAGATTATACTATAAATATGTTTAATCTAATTTATGATAAGCTTTTTTATTTATTAAAAAATCGTGTTTATTTTAAACTAATTTGTAAATTCTTTCTCTTGTTAAATTTATTTATCTATATCTAATTTATTTAAAAATTGTTTACGTGAACTATATATAAATTATTAAAAAACTCACCCCCATGAAAACTACTTAGACTAGGTATTGCTGCTGCTGCTTTCCGGTGGCTTCGGATTTGCCATCGGATATCGCCAAAATTCTTGGCCCAGTAACGCTAGCGATGACAATTGCTGCCTATTTTTCGCTTCTCGCATCGCTCTTGGCAAAATCAACTGCACTGGTAGTTCATCACTGCTTGTCAAACATAAATAGATACAAATTAATTACAGTTATTTGACATTTATAATTCAATACTAACATTACATGTAATATTAAGATAATTGATAAAGTAATTAAATAGATGAATAATTATAATAATTATTAATTTTAATTTGTAAAAATATATATGTATGTATATTTTTTTATACTATTCCATCCTGTAAGAATATTACAAAATAAAATCGCCGAAAGAAGTAAATTAACCTTTGAAATATTTCATTATGAAGAGATAAAATATTTGAAAAATTTTCATTTTTCAATTCATACTTTTACATGTAAAATAAGGAGATTAATTAGAAAAAAAGGATATTACATAAAAATGGTAAAAAATGATAAAAATATATATTCTTTATCAATATATAATAGAAAAGAGTATAAAAAAAGATAATACAAAATAAAATAAAAATAATAAAAAAATTATATAAGTTATATAGGTAATACTAAAAATAATAAAGAAAAAATTTGTTTAATTTATTTGTTTCTCTCATGTTTGCTTTTTATAATTATACAAATTATTTCTTAGAATTTAATTTTTCAAATCTAGAAAAATTATTCAAATATATTGTTTCTAATATTATAGCTTAAATACATCCTGTATAATATTTTCTTGTATATTTGTTATATATGTTTTTGTATGTTTACATGTTTATTTTATTCCCATATTATCATTATTACTATTGTTATTTGAACATACAATGTAGTTATAGGCAGATTGGAAGATAAAACGACAAAGAGAGAAAGAGTAAAATAAAACAAAATTTTACAAGGCTGGTAATCAAAATCACGATTTGTGATGATTTGTGAATTTGTAGAGATTAGAGTATAAAGATGAAAAAAAAATGATAGCATGTCATTTCTGAGATAGAAATCCACATATAAATAAAGAAAGAGGAAAGAAAGCGCTTACCAGCACTGTGAGTAGTGAGCAATCAGCGAGGGGATATTGTCGAACCTGTTCTCGCTCGTTTCCAGACTCAGCTTGCCCTTGTTGGCTTGGATCAGGTAATGCTCAATGTAGGGTCCTTTCCCAGCAGGTAATCTCACTGAGAGAGCCATTGTGTCGCTCTGACTCGATTGCCGTACTACGAAGTTCTACAATCAAAAAGTATTTATGATAAACAATAACTTATGTTTATAATGTAGAAGATATATGTTAATAATTGTGTTGTTTATATATGTATATAACACTTAGAAAATAAGGCAATAAATATAAATATAAGAAAAAGATTACTTAATCATTTTATATAATATTATGAATAATTAATTTGTTGAATAATTAATTTGTTGTTAATCGCTAAAATTGTTCTTTCCATATATCAACATTTTTTATTTTAAAGACCTAAAAGTTCTTTATTTTGAAATGTTTCTTCGAGGAAAGGATTCGAAAAGGAAAAGTTCTAGCAGGATAAGCATTAGAGATTGGCTTTATTGGGTTTTATCGATATTTATAGGAGAGTATGAGGGTAATTCATTCTAAATTTAAATCTTCAATTCTCACTGGTTCGGATACTATAAGCTAATAATAAAACATCAAATTATAATATCAGAAACCATTTGCGATGATTTTTTCAAAAATCAAAATGTAACTCTTACTTTGTATCGTGATATATTATTTATGTTATAATTTACTATTCCGAAAAAAAAATTTTTCCAAACCTGAAATTTTTTTTACTTGATTAAGAGAATGCGTCATAATGAAAAAAATAAATAAAAATGTGTTTTTGGAGGGTAAAATTTTCGAAAAAATCAACTGTATTAAATCAATAATATTTTGATTTTTCACATTATTAACTTGCAGCATCCGGATAAGGGAAATGAAAAATCCGAGTAAAGGCTAATCTCTAATGCTTATTCCTAGGGCAAACGAATTCTACATATAAATTTTACAATAGAAAAAAATTGAGATAAAAAAAGGATAAATTAGAAGACAAATCTTAGTATTTTCAATGCAATTCAAATAACAATAAATCAAAAAGTTAGATAAAAAACATTCCTGTATTATATGTACCAGTTTTTCATTATTTTTCAATTTTAATTAAGAAAGAAAAAATCAAAAAAGATTCTTTAAATTAAGTAAAATTTAATTTAAAACAAATATTAAAAAATAAAAAAAAACAAAGAAAAAATATCATGATTTTTCTAATAATAATTTAAGATTTAGGGATAAAAACGCGTTGTATTATTATTACATGTTTCGATGTAGAGAAGTTCTGTCTTATCCATGGAAAATAAAAATAATTACGAGGCGCAATTTACTTTTCATAGTAATTTTTGGTAATTGTTTTTTTGATAGCGTAATTCATTTGAAGTGATGAAGCTACGAAAGAGCATTAAAGACATAGTAGGATGATTAACAAAAGTACAAGATAATGACCCATATAGAGAAACAATAGCAAAAAAGTGACTCGTTCGCAGTCACTTCCATGATAGCTGATTACAGTGTAGAGCTTTGCGTGCTATTACACAAGGTTATAAAAAAAGGTTATGAAAAAAGGAAATAGGCGTGAAAAAACATATTTTACCGTTAATAAACTTTTTTGTTAATCTTACTAAAAATTGTAATATTCGTTTTTATTTCTCGCTCAATTCGCGCGCGCGCACATATAAATTTGTTATATATATATTTATAAATATTTATAAATTTATAAATATTATATTTTTAAAAAAGGCAAAAACATTTAAACAATTAAAAATAAAATTATAAAATGATTAATTAAAGATTTGTAAAAAAACATATATATATATATATTTTGCCTTTTTAAAAATATAATTTCGTATTATTAAATATAATTTAGATGTTACTTCTTTTGTTACTACACACATGCGCACGCTCTTCTACACACACACGCGCGCGCGCGCGCGCGCGCTCACACACAGACACAGAGTGAATTACGCAATCGAGACAAGTTCTAACCTGTTCTGTTGACGATAGAAAGAAATGATGAAAGCAAAAGTGTTTAATAGTATCTATATTTTTATTAGAGTAAGGTAATCGAAAAAAATACCTTTCGAAGTATTTTATACTTTATTCTAATTTTTATATAAAATGTAAAATATTTCATAAATTATTTATTTTTTTATAATTATATCTTAACCCTTAGTCCCGACTCATGGGTCGTTTTCGACCCAAGCGAAATTTCAAAGTACCTTAGGTACCTCCATTTCTTAATAACAAACTATATAAAAAAATAATTTTTATCGAAATATTATGATTGGGACTTCAAGTTGAAGGTTGAAAGAAGCTCCATGAATTTTTTCAGATTTTTTAAAGCGTTTTTACTGATCCAAATAACGCAAAGACGCAAACGACCCATGAGTCGGGATTAAAGGTGCCGAAAAGAACCGTCGGGACTAAGGGTTAATACTCTCCTACATAGAATAAGATAAATCAATTGATGTATAAAGGAAATAGTTACCTTTAAACAATTACAAACAATTATGTGATTTTTTACATCAATTCATTTTATTATTTTGTTTTTTATAAAAGTATTTTATTTTTTAATAAAAGTATTAAAGTATTAATAAAAGTATTAAAGTTATAAAAAATGAACGGTTTACGAAATATTTTATATTTTATATGAAAATATACCAGAATAAGATAAAACATCTCGTGAAATATTTCTTTTCATCTTTCTTTTCAATCTTACCTTATATTATATTTTTACACAGAATATCCATTTATGAGAAAAAAGAGATATGCATATATTTTTATTAAAGAAAAAAGTACAATTTTATTTTTTTGATCGGTGTTTTTAAGAATTAATTAATTAATAAGAAAATTATTTCATTCAACTTTTGATTGTACTACTTTCAATTCTATCTTTAACGGAACTGGTACTAAAATTTGTCCTAATTGTGTGACGCGTTCTATACAATGTACTTATACATATATGGGGCATTCTTTCTGAACGGGAGACCCCCTGCTCTCCAAAATTGGTTTGACTCTAAAAAATCGAACGGGAGTGCAAATGAAAGCTTGAAACCTCTGCTTTTGATTGCCGAGTGGCTTTTCGAAATTCCCAATGGCGGACTCAATATGGCGGCTAAAGCTGACAAAGTGTCAGGAAAACTTGCGATTACTTGCGATTTTCGCGGTCTAAATCAGTCAAAGTCTATTGTAATCATTTGGTAACGTATGATTGGAAGTCTTTAGTGATAAATTCGATCTCAGAATATCTGAATTAAAAATGGCAGCCAAAAACCTCACTTGCGTAACGTAATTTACTGGAAATTCATTGGATCTATTTGGAATTGGTCATACAGGAGTTTCAAGGACCGCTGAGTAATCCAATGCCAAAATATCCAAATTCAAAATAGCGGATCCAATATGGTGACCAAAAATCTTGCTAACATACCGCAATTTATTAGAAAGAACCCCACAGAATTCTTATGAGAAACGGCTTTTGGTAAAATCGGTTGAAATTGTAGTATAATGTAGTTCATTACATCTTGATGAAAAGTGTCAATGGGCACAAAGTCAAAAAATGGACAGTTTCCGAGTTATAAAGCATCAAAGATCGGAAAAATGGGTTTATCTGCTCATTTTTCCGATCTTTGACGCTTTATAACTCGGAAACTGCGTTTTTAATGAATGCGTTTTTAAAGACAAAATCACTTTGCGTGTGTGCGTGTGGTAGTGCTGAGTGAGACTGATAACAGATTTTTTAGATCTCTAAATTAACTATACACAAGTGTCAACTACTAATTTAAGACCAAGACTACAATCGCCGTTATTGATGTTGTCATGGAGATATTGAGAACATTCTCAAATTGTAGTCAAATTGATATCATTATGTAATTGACCAATCAAGTATTAGAATGAGAGAACAATTTCACCAAAAGCACTCCCTCTCGGCGACAGCCAAACAATAGGCACACTCATTCCAATATGTATAGAGTTCACTGATCGCAGTTAATCATCTAGGTATCATGAACATGCATTATCGGTCTGATAAATCTATTAGGTGGGTAATAATGCGTGCGTGTTCATCAAACGCTTGCGAGCACCGCATAGTATCGAAAAAGTTAAACGGACAACATTTCTGGACGATCATGATGATGACAATAACATATTTTAATGTAAAATGTCACATTTTGAATTTTGCATTATAGTATCTACGTAGAATACGTGGATAAAAAATAAAAACACTTTCATTATATAATACAAAGTTATAATTTACTCAAAACTTGATCGACTTGCGTAAAGATACACGGGATGGTTTTGCGTTGCACATACACCACTGTATTTGATTATAAAAATCAAGGTTGTATAAATAGTGTAATTCAACGCTGATTTACTGAATTAATCCAGAATTTATTACTTCTATTGATTAATAGAGAATTAATATTAAAGTTAGAAGTTAGCGTTAATTTACCAAAAAAATATGAAAATGGAGAAATAAATATAAGACTCTTGAGTAAAAAAACAGAACTATATAAAAAAATTTTTAATTGCACTTTTCAATTTTTTAATTAAAACGGCAATATTAATTACTCTCAAAACATGCTATTGCTAAATTTATTGTACGTTTAATAAAAAAAATTATAAATTGCAATTTCGTAAATTTCGGAAGAACGTTTTTATATGCATTAACAATGTTTGTAAATGACAAATTTTGCACTTCATCAAACTTCGCTAGATTTACGTAAGACACTGGATATGCGAAGGATTTTCCCAACATTACATTCTTTCCCTAACTTCGAGTCGATTGCATATCCGTCAGGCATTGACACGGTTTCCCATATGTCTAGGAGCATCATTATTCTTTGAGCTGCCTGGCGTGTAAATGTGAGCAAACATACGCCCATTGTTACGAGGCATGTTGCGTAGATGTACATGTAGATAGCGAAAAACAATGCTGAGCAAAAATAACCTTCCATTCAGAAAATAATGACTACTATGTGCACATATAAAAAATGTCCTATATTCCATAAATCAAGTATTCATGCAAAAATATATAATAAATTAGCAATATTATTCTTATATAATACAAAAGTTTAAAATTACATACAAATTATAGTTTTAAAGGCTCGGAAAAAAACCGATTTTTTTCAATTTTTCCGCGGATTGTTTTCGGTTCCTTTCCCAAAGGTAGAAAAATTCATATGGAAAAATTCATGTGTATGTTCGTAAAATCTATCACATTTGTTTTTTTCCATAAAAAATAATAGCATCCATTTAATTAAAATTAAATAAAGTTAATATGATGTAAACTGTACAGCAAAAAAGTCCAAAAGATATAAAGATATCCAAAAGAAGACATCAAAAGAATTGAAGAACTTTCTTATCTTTATATCTTTATAACGTCTTTCAGACTTTTCTGAGAAGCAATAACATATTATCTTCAATTATAACGAATACATTATAGATAAATATATAATATAATGTTATCAATATTTCGTCAAAAGGGTGATTTTGATTCTGGTGAGATAATTATGACACTTTCCAAAATTTAAAAATTTTATAAAGAGTTTATATTTTATATTGGCGATGAACTTGGAATGTTATCAAGCGATAAGTATTCTTTTCACAGCGTATAATAAACAGATTCATTTAACCTTCAAATCACTATGCGCCGTTAAAGATTTGTTCTTTTTCTCTGCATAAGAGTGAAACAAATTTATTAACTTACTTCAATTTAATTTACTACACCAGTGCAGTAGTATAACTGAATGCTAGATCTAATGATGTCTAGAAATGTACCAATCAGAATAAAATATTTCTAGTACATCATTAAATTCAGCAGAAAACAAGAACTGTGGCTTTACAATAAAATCTTATATTGTACTTCTTTATAGCGAGAATCTTATTTTTGTCATATTTCTAACTTACGTTGCGCAGTACAATGCGCAGTCATCTTTAAGGTCCGTCGAGTCATTATAGAGATTTTACTATAAAAGTAGAAAGGAAAATAAAAATTTTAACAAAAATAAGATTACATAATTTCCTAGATCACATTAATATGATGAAGGATATTAAAAAACTGTATAGCAAATCACTTATAATATATAGTAAAAATAGCAATTTTTCGAAAAAAAAAACCGGTTTTTTCTGGTTTTTTTCCCAGCGATTTAAAAAAAGCGGTTTTTTAAAACTATAATACAAATACTTTAACTTTTGCAAGATGTTTGTTCAAAACATTTATGAGAACAAATATGTTGTTTGCAAATATTTTGTGTTGCGTATATTAATATCCCTAACAGCACAGATGTCCAAAGGACGTCCAGAGTACGTCCAGAGTACGTTCCGAGGACGTCCCTTCGTCCTTAGGACGTTCCTGGGACGTCCCCAGAAGATCTTGTGCTGTCTAAAATATTGTGTATATTAATATCTAAAACTCTATCATACAAATTAACAGTGCATAAAATATCATCGTGGACATAATCAAAAAGAAATTTTTATTGTTGTGTGTGTATATATATCATTAAAATAAAATTGAGAATAAAAAAAAAAATGATAAAAATTTATTTAATACTGATATGTAAGAATAGAGAAATTTTATGATGTGAGTATATTACTTACCCCCTCCTCTTTGCCTTGCAACAAGTGAAAGGCCCCGGCTCTTTGAATGCCCGGCAAGAACCAAATCGGGTGAGAACGTATGAGCCTTTCGATTAGAGTGATATCGCAAGCCACTTCACTACCAGAATCTTCTGTAGATCTTGAAGATCCTCCCGAAGTAGCCGATTCTTCTGATGAAAGCGATTCCTCGCTCTAATAAAGAATATCACTATATTAATAACAAAAATAAAATAACCTCATTCAAATGTGTCAAAACAAATAAATAAAGTTTTTACAAAAGAATATTGAAGATACGATTATGTGAATCTTCTTATAAAACATATCTTTGGGACAGATTTTTTCAATTATATTTTTATTTATGATTTTCTGTTATATGGAATGTTATTAATATAATAGAATATTTTCATAACTTAATCTTCATTTTTACAACTAAATCTAACTTATGCAATATAATTCTGATTAATTATTACTAATTAATTGGAAAGCACATCTACACACTCTGTACGTCACATTTGTGTTATAGTTATGAATTTTGATTGTAATTTGACTGTAATAATTTTAAAATAAAACTATATTTACGAATTAATTTTGAATTGTTGAGATTAATTTACATTACATTTAATGTATGTAATTTTATATGTTTTATAATTAACAAATTTTATAATTAACAATAAATTTATTTATTACTTATTAATTATTAGACATAAATTTAAATATATAAATATATAAATCTCAGAGTAACAATTTAAATTATTTTCATTTAAATTAATCCTTTACTAGGAAACTAAAAGGACAGAATAACTTATTGCATAATATTTACTATAAAAATTTTACCTAAATTAAACTCTTTTAATTAATACTAATTAATAATAAATAATTAATCAATAAAAAAAAAATTACTATTTTTTGATCAGACTTTTGTGTTTAATATAATATTTATATCTAATAAAATATAATATTTGTAGGAATTATGTATACCTTCCGCCTTAGCGGATTACACGCCGTTACTTTCAGACTTGAAACGCAATCCAGGAAGATCATACCTGATGACAATACATCAAGTTGAAAATTGTCGATAGATTACGGAATACGACTTCAGGCCAAAGAAATGTACGATAAAATTGATTATCAATTTAATAATAACGACATTAATACGTATCTTTTAAATCTCCCCTCTCATCCTCATTACAAAGAGTATGTTGCAAAACATATTATTAGACACAAAAGATCCAGTTTGATCAAAAAATAACAGTTTTCTTCCTATTGATTGTTTATCAGGATCGATAATCGTGCAAAATATTATAAATAATTAAATTTAGTAATTAATTAGTGACAAATTTGTTTAGTATCTTGAAGCGTAATTGCAACATGAATTCACTAATGTGAAATGAGAGATGCTTCCTAAGAGATTTACTTTAAACAAATTGTAAATATTAATTTATAGAAATCTGCTTAAATTGTCGTTGGAATTAATTCGCTATATCCGTACGATTGTTTTGACGTATGATCGCAAATTTTCAGCGATTTGTTTTATTACCGACACGGACTTCGTCTCTTTTGGATCGAGGCGTAAATCCCGCCGGCTTTATCACACAATGCGCCCCTAATTCCACATTATACTCGGCAGTTATCTCTATTCGCACACAGCCAACGTGCCCATTCGTAATTTATTTATTGTTCTCGCTCCCTTCCTCTTCCAATACTTTTCCAAGAGATATGGAATCACGCCATAGAAAACGGCACTCAATTGTTTTTTAATCCTTCCTAAGAAGAAGTGAAAAACTGCATTGTGATAAAGATTACATTCGAAGTATTGAAAACTAAATTTTTCGCTTTCCCTTATTTTCAACGATTTGATCGATTTTGATCGAACGATTCGTTTTCCACATTCTCCCAACTTGACGTAACTCCTTTTACCGTATCAACGGAGATGAAAGGAAAAATCGATGATAGCCAAAGGGAAACGAACGGCAGAAAAAGAAATGGGAGAGGGAGGGTGAGTAAGGGCACCAGTGAAGGGGTTCGAGTGTAATTTAATTTGAAATGCAGACTGACACACGGTTTCGAGCTAACGGGATTAAATGCAGACGTGCGTCGCATGTTGAAGGGGGGAGGGAGAAAGAGAGGAAGGGGGAGAGAGAGAGAGAAAGGAGGGAGGGGAGGGTAATTACGAATCCCTTAATTGCTCGTCAGAAAAAGTCGCCTACGATGAGATGCTATTCCTGACGATTCTGAATAAAAATTGTGAAGTACAATTATGAAGTTATGACTCGAATGACCATATCATGTTGTACAATAATATAAGAATGGAGTAGAGAGAGTCACATTGTCTTTTAATAAACTCTTTTATCCGTGTGAAAAAGTAGTATTTGTTTGTTTACTTTTATTTATTTCCAGCAATCAAATTTTTTTTTAGAAAAATATTTAGGTGGCAATAGGTTTTTTATAATAAAAAACCTATTACACATATTATATTCTACAATTTTATTATAAGTTAAGCTTTTATGAACTTTTAATATGTTGTTTTCCAGCTCAAAATAAGGGACCCGGTTTTTTTATAGCCAATCACACAATCGCAGTGTTTAGAAGGTAAAACATCTCTGAAAAGAATTTTTTCTTTTAGGGCAAATATCAACGAAATTGTAAAAAGAAAAAAAAATTTTTTAATTAAAAGTTGAATGGCGAAGAGTATTATAAAACAATGAAGAAATTTTTTACTTTTTATTTTTCAAAATAAAATAGTTTTCCCGCTATTTAATGTTTCTTTCAAAATTTTGAAATGTTTTATCACTAAATTGAAACTTATTTTGTTGCAAATTCAACCATGTTTAACAAAGTGTATGTTTATATTTTTCAGAATTGATTACAAACATCTCCGTACACATCCAAGAGCTCAATTCTTTACGCAACATATTCGCATCTTCCTGTAATAGAAAATGACAAATAACGGTAGATTGGAGCAACGAATTGTAACACGAGAGAAAGAGAGAAGATTATGTTTCTTGTACTGTCTAAAATTCTAATTAAGAGCACATATGCTTTCTCTTTTATGTTGGAGGATATTCACAGTAATAAATGTAGACACGTAGAAAAATAAAAATACTTTCATCATGTAATTCAAATCCAAGCTATCGATTGAGTCTACGATTGATCTACTTAGAACTTGATCGGTTCAACTGTTATTGATATACATGGGGGGCCGTCCCACGCTATGCATATACTTACAAAACACTACTGTGTTTTTTGATATTTTATAGTGTATTTCTTTTGTGTATATCATAAAAACAAAAAACTTTTTTATGGGATGTTGAGCAAAGTCACAAAACTTATATATTATTATATAATATGACCCTGACTAATTTTAATTGGATTTTAATTATTAATTAGATAGCACGTTTAATAAAACATGATATTATTAGTCATAGTTATCAATGCAAATTGAATAATCTGTTTGCAATATAACTTGTGAATAATTAATAAACGTGTTCTGAATGGAGAGTAGTGTCTCATCAATATAAGTAGTTTTATCAATATACAAATACATATTTCATACATATATAATATTTCTTGAACAAATAAAAAAATTTCTTAACACAGTATACAAAAATATTCCATTTTTCACGGAAAAATATAGAATGCATACGAATATTAATAATGTTTGAATATTATCATATAATATAATATTCAAACTAATTTTCTTTGCCAGTGAATATTAAACGAATTTCGATTATTGTTTGACCTGTCTGGCAAATCATCTGCGTGCCATCGACAGATTTGTCGCTCATTGGAATGCAGAAAAATCGCCAAGTTTAAAATCGATATCGATTTTAATTTTTTGGTCCTAAATTATATGAAGAATTTATTGTGAAAAATATTACCTCAGCCAGGATTCGAGCCTGGAACTCCCCCATTCCGTGCGGACGTCATACCAATTCGACCGAGGCATGCGAATACTGGCTGAGGTAATATTTTTCGCAATAAATTTTTCATCTAATTTAGGGCCAAAAAACTAAAATCAAAATTAATTTTAAAGTTGGCGATTTTTATGCATTCCAATGAACGACAAATCTGTCGATGGCACGAAGATGATTTGCCAGACGGGTCGAACAATAATCGAAATTCGTTTAATAATATAATATTCTTGTAATTTTGGAATTTCGCACAAAAGTCTCATTTTAAGCTGACTCTCGAGAATTGATATCAGCAGGCAAAAATGTTTCAGATAAAAATTGTATAATCTAGAGGGAGACAAATAATGACAAAATCAATTTTTGGAAAAATCAATTTTTCAAGATCGTTGCTATTTGTTTAAATAGATTTATATGTGATCTTATATGTGATTATCATGTATGACCTTAAGGAAAGATCTATAACTCGGATATTACAACTCAGGAGGGGAGATATTACAGTATCTTCATTACATCTTTCTCGCTTTTAACAACTCACCTGTACATGATGTAGCTCCGTAAGTTGATGATGCTGCAGCGGATTCGGCGGTGGGGTGCTCGGCGAGCTGACAACTTGAACAGTCCCGTGCTGCTGCAAGTACGGTTCCAGGAAGACATCGCTCCTGCAACACGAAAGGGAGAAAAAGAATTACGACCCGTCATCAACTCGTGTCTCTCGCATCAATTAGACTACTTTACGATGGGTTTACGACGCGGAGATGGTCGTATTACGAAAACGAGTGCAGAGTAACACTAGTTTTCTCACACGAGCGCTTACCTGCGCTTCGGTATATTAGCTGGTACACGCAATCAATCGATGGTGCAGTTGCAACTAGGTCGTACATAAAATTTGCCCAATATCGTACAGAACACACGCAAAAAATGAGTCCTTGGCTCACGTATATTTTTATTCTCGAACGCAATTTGCCTTCGGTTGAGCATAGAATACTGTTTCTTCAGTTAGAAATGTTCACTTGCATCAATATTAACAGTTGGAGTATATATTATTCTCAATTTATCCTCAACATGGTATTCTTATTACTAAAGTGGTTTCACAGTTATAACAAGTCCAATGACATAATTCGAAAGATATTTATTCTTGAATTACGAATTACATATTCGAAAGTGCGCCACTTATATTCGAAGCTCATTTGTTTTCACGTTCGTTGCTCGCTCAGTAAAATCAAGATAGCAGAAATAGATGGTAAAGTGCGTGTGTGTGTGAAGAAGTATTTAATTAAAACGTAACTCAATTCATAGGACATGCTCCAAATCATTTAGATTTTTTAAGGTGAGTGAAATATTTATCGTATCGATGTTTTTGTCAAATATATTATAAATAAGTGCGCACAGTGAACGCTCGGATGATGGGCCATATCGAGTCCTTGTCGTGACCCATACCAATTTTTACGTTTTAGAAACGTAAAAATGAGTATTGGGTCGCCAAGCGAGGGTTAATAAACAAAATTAGAAAATGTAGATTTTTAAATAACAGTTGAACAGTTTTGGAAAAGAAATGTTATGTGTAAATATATGTTCTAAGCTATTACTGTAACTAATAGTTATTTTTTTGCTGTAAATAAAATTTGATTTCAGACAAAGCTAGATGATTATCTTATTTTTACAACTTAATAAAAATGATGCAAAAGAAATATTAAAAGATGTCATTGGAAGTCATTGAAAAAGAAATAATGCATAAAATAAGCATATTTAGTGTTGAATGGATGCAACTTTATTCTTTAACTAAAATAAATTTTATTTTTAATTACAAATATTTCTTTCTCTGTTTTAAGAATAATTTAAATCAGAGATCATTTATACGTGGCGCTATTCTATATAATACATATAATAGAATATATATATAATAGAATATATGTATAATAGAATATATATAATAGAATATATATTCTATTATATCCTTGGATGGAAATAAAATATCCTTGGATCAAGGCATATATGCATTTCTTTAGGATTCATTTTTTTGTGTGCAGATATAATATATTCTACCTGCTATAATATAACCTGTAATATAAAGAAAAGAAGATGTTGTATCTGTGCTAGATACAAAATGAGATACAAAATCAAACAAATTTTAAAAAGAAAAATTACACAAAAATTTTATTGGATAAAAAGCAATAAAAAGAAATGATTCATTCACCGCGATAACGAAATAAGAATTTAACGAAAAAAAAATTTTACATATTTTCTTTGTCAAGTTTAAATTTCATACTCTAATTAATCTTTAATTAATTTGCCGTGTTTAATCTATTTAATAAAAATAACTTTAAAATATAAAGATGCGTAATATGTATTTGTAATATGTAGCAAAGTAGAGCAAAATAATTTTAATAATCAAATTTTTATCTTATGTAATAAAATACATTTTCTTGAAGAAATTTTACGCGTCGCGCGGAAAGAAAGTGCATTGTACGGTACATAGAATTACCTATTGTTTGCCGCAGAGTCTATGTATATTTAGTTGCGGTATGAAAAGTAACGAGGTATAACGATAGTAACGATGACACCTTAAATTCTCTTTTATTATATTTCTAAACCTGCCACTCGTATGTTAAGTGTCAAAATAAACTAATTTAAAAGCAAATTATTTACTAAAATTATTTAGACAATTTTTTTACCGTAGGTAATAAAATTTTAGATAAAAAAGATGTATAATTAACAAAATAAGAATAATTCTTACCAAGGTGCTGGTAACATAAAAAAAGATTTGTCCTAAAACACACTGGGATATTGGCTATTAATTATTTAATTCAAATAATTTCTAATAATTTAATAGACTATATACCTGAAAAAAAATTATCTCTCCCCAAGAAATATATGTATCCTTCATAGACGTCTTTCATGTCTTATAAATTAGCAAAAAAAAAAGAAACCACTGATTAATATTTGTTGCTCATTTGTTGTTAAAAAATTGTCGAAAAAAAAATTTGTTGCTTTGTCTTTAAAAAATATTTTATAATAATATTATAAAATAAGTTAATGGAATAATACATATAACAACAAAATTGTAATAACATTAGAATTTGTTGCTAATTTTTTATTTTGTTTTTATTTTGTTTTTTATGTTATTTTCGAAATATCCAAATTTCGAATTTGTTGCTTGCAAAATAAATATAATCAAAAGCGGGAAATTTTACAACGTGCAAACTTACAACAGTAAAGTACAAATTTTTGTACCAGTAATCGCTTGAAAACTTACAGGTAAATTTTCCAGAAGAGAGAAAGAAGGGAAGAAGGAGTAAGGTTATACAGTGCGGATATTGTGTTGTGATGTAAATAGGCTTTTATTAGTAATTTCCATAGAATTATTTCATGAAAGGACAAGGAAGTATAACTCGGTAATTGGCTTTCGTCGAATTCTGTTTCGTATTTTATTTACGAGAATAATTCAATTCTCTCGCGAATTGTTATTATGATTATTACAGAAATTTATTTATATTTATTTATATTATTACAGAAATTTTTTTAAATCTATTAATAATTAAAAATTAATATATATACATACATAAGAATCATTATATTATTATAATATTATAATTAATGTCAGAGTTTATTCGCAAGAAAAGTTTAACTATGTATATTTGCTAGAGATTTCTAACTATATATTTAATTACTGGCTATATATTTAATATATCTAGCCACACATTTAAACATAGATAATAAATAAAATATAGCATATAAATTAACAACTAAAGAAAAAATTTTATTTTTCGTCCAAACTGGATCTCGGTAGTTTAATAATAATAATATTTTTGTAAATTTTGTAAACTTTTTTTCCAACTTATTGTCAGTAAACTGCACGCCAATTATTCATCGGTCTTAAAATATAACTTTTTGTTAGAATAGTAACTGAATAGTAATTGAAATAGTAACTTAAATCGATAATCGATTTAATGCCAATAAATTACACCGGTACACAAAAAAAAAAGTGGTCTGTACTTTTGACCAAACCCACCTATCTATATGTATTTTGGCTCGCTGAAACCGAATCTGGAGGTCGTTTAGCCCGTCTACCTCTTGGTTTTGAGTAAATCGCAAAAAATAGTGAAAAATCGCATTAGTAAGTGCGACAAAATTAGGAAAAAATTTTTTTGACTTTGAACAAGTAAATTTCTTATGTAGTTTGATGTGCTTCACCCAAATTTGAAGTTTATTGAGCTTTATCATCCATAGTATTGCCGAAAATCGCGAAAAATAGCTCAAATAGTAAAAAAAAAAACGATTAAAATCGCAACAAATCGCGTTTATGAGCGTAAAGCAATTCGGGAAAAAATTTTCTGACCTTAATGAGTAGCAGCAAAATCGCTTACGCGATTTGTTGCGATTTTAATCGTTTTTTTTTACTATTTGAGCTATTTTTCGCGATTTTCGGCAATACTATGGATGATAAAGCTCAATAAACTTCAAATTTGGGTGAAGCACATCAAACTACATAAGAAATTTACTTGTTGAAAGTCAAAAAAATTTTTTCCTAATTTTGTCGCACTTACTAATGCGATTTTTCACTATTTTTTGCGATTTACTCAAAACCAAGAGGTAGACGGGCTAAACGACCTTCAGATTCGGTTTCAGCGAGCCAAAATACATATAAATAGGTGGGTTTGGTCAAAAGTACAGACCACTTTTTTTTTGTGTTATTTTTATTTATTGCCATAAATATCACCACATGCCTCAGTGGTTTGGTCGAATTAGTAAAACACCTGTCACAGACTGCAGAGGTTCAGGTTCGAAATTCAAACCCTGGCTGAGGTGACATTTTTCGAAATGACTTCTTTACATGATTTAAAAAAAGGTAAAAAGTACCAAGTACACACACACTCCTGAACAATAAATTTGAACAAAAAAACTAGCGTTAATTTGTAGTTTGTCATAATATGTAATATAATTGTAATACTTATGTTATAAAAATCTGATGTATAAATGGTATAATAAAATGGTAATAATTGTGTATAACGTACATATTGATGTATAAATGGTACAATTGTGTTATTCTGTTGCAAATTCCGTTGCAAATTTTAAATTGATAAAGCAATCTTATGACTTAACTGAGATGCACAAAAACTTTGTGCGCTCGGATCGCAAAAAATACGCATAAAAAATGTACGTATATTGTTAAATTATATAAATATTATATAAATTATATAAATATAATAAATAAAATGAATAAAAATGTATATATTACATAAAAAATTAAAGTATTATTAATTTCATCAAGCGAAAAAGAATGCTCGAAACGGTTCGGATACTAGATATGTACGAACACTAGATATGTATGTATTAAAGATAGTACTTTTTAAAAACATTTTGCTCATCTCTGTTCGAAGTGTTCGAAGCGACTTCGAAAGGGTTCAAAATTACATTATATAAATACTTATATTGCGAAAGGAGGTTTTCGATCACATTCGGGTTACAATACATGCCATAAGAGATTTATAATAGATATATTTATATACATAGAGCAACTCAACTCACATTACAAAAGTAAACATATTGAAACACTTTGAACTACTTTAATCATTTATAAATTCCTTTTCAACCACTAGATACAGGAAAATGTTGACAAAATTAAAGGTACAAGATAGAAAACTATGATTAAGCACAGGTTTGATCGCTGTTATATACGGCCCCATATATTTTGGGTACCTTCTTCTTCATTTGAAAAGAAATATATATAAATTAAAGCAGGAAATTAATATTTTTTTGTGGGAAGGGAGCTGAGTCAACGTTGATAAATCTATTAATTTCCTGCTCAGTGCAAACTCAAATTTTTTTAATTTGCGAAATATGAAAGCTCATAATTAAGCGCTACTTGTTTTTTTAATTTTTGCAAGGTGAGAGAATCAGCTAAAAAAAGAGTTATATCTACCAAGCTCCAATCCAGATTGAAAATAAAATCTTTTTTCTAGTTAATTGTTAGATGCACATTAATCTGACTTGTTATTATACGTATAAATTAATTTTCTTTAATTAGTTTTAATATATAAAATTTTATTAAGTTTATTATTAAAATTACTTTAATAGTTTTACTTCAACATTTTTTCAATATCTGTCCAATTTTTATTTCTGTGTTAATCTATGTAAAGCAATATGCTAATAAACATACGATAAATTGATAATATACAAATGATAATACACAATATAATAAATGTGAAATTATATAATGATTAGGAGAGACCAGGGCTGTCTGTCTATAATATTATTAATTAATATACAGTTATTAAATGTGAAAAGCGTCAAGTCTTAATTTCTCATAATCTAATATCGCAACATGTTGAAGATAGAAAATGTGATCGGGGCTATTTGTCTTATTCTTAGTGGGGCAATATGTCCACACACTTCAGTAATGGATTATTCTTTCTTTTTATAAATAACGGTGCGTAATGGTAAAAGGAAAACAGATAAGATAGATACCTTCTGAGGTAATACTTAAAGCGATTAAAAAAGTAAAAATCGAGAGACAATCTTTTCGTAAAATGGTTTTAGAGTTCGGAATAAATGTTCGGACTGCTGCTTTGACTTCGACGACTAGACAGTTTTTTCTAGACAGTTTTTAATATTATAAACATTAATAATAAATAATATTATAAATAAATATATAAAAATTAATTACCTAATGTGTTTTTATTATGTGTTTTATTGTGTGGACAGACTGCCCCGCATACGGGGTCATTTGTCTACACTCGAGTTCCCCAATTAAAAAATTAATATCTTTAAAATGTTAAAAGATTCTAATTACGCTCCTTTTTAATGTAAATCTTGAAGATTTCATTTTTAAAATATTCAGCAAAATATTTTTAATTAGCTTTTTAGTAAATTTGAGAAAAACGTAAAGCGTAGACACATAGCCCCGGTCTCCCCTATTATGTAAAAATTAATATTATTAAAATAATTTAAATATATTTCTGAGATATGTTCTGTTTAAATCAATATTCAGGAACATTTTATGCCGATTTCAAGTTGTGTAGGGACGGTAAAGTTACTCGGAAACGATAAATAACTGACGTTGGTGGATGTCACAGCATAACGCTTATTTCCGGCGAAGTTCGCGCGACGGCATTATTCGGCTCGAACTTTGTGAGATGGTTGAATGTCAAATTTAGGGCGTGGACATATGCAAAGCCCGCATCGGTATAAACGGCACGATGTATTGTGGTCCGCCGTCTCCCCAACTTTATGTTTAGCACAGTTGAATGTATTTCCACAACTGCTAAGAGCGTTTCTGATGAAATCCATGATAAATTTTTTTTGCTTAACGGATTCTCGATTGCAGTAAATTTTTTTAATACTTGAAAATGTCTGAATCGAAGGAAAAATAATTCGAAACAAGGAGTGTCTAGAAAAAAATATTATAAATTTATTACACTTAAAATAAACTCATACTATATCAAAATAATTTCTTAACAAATAAAAAAATTAGTAAGATAAATTGATAAATTTATAATATATAAGATTAATACAAATTGATAAAAATAATTTCTTACTAATAAAACGTTATTAAAATATATTGATAAACAAAAATTTTTAATTGTGAATCCATATGAGAAGAAAAGAGAAAAATTTCTATATTTAACATGTATAGAAATTATATTATTTCATTATTTATATTAACGTGTTACCTCATATTTTTATTTAAGTATTTACGCATAACAATTACACATAAAATATTAAAAAGATTTCGTTATGAGTAACAGAATTATCACTACAGTTTGTAATAAAGCGATAATAAATTAGATTTAATATTTTTGCTGTAAGAAATATATTTACTTTAAACTTCTTTCTTCCTCAAAAGTTTCTGCACGATATAAAGTTTCAATCGCGTATATTTGCATAAAACAGAATAACGCAATGCGAAAAAAGCTTAATGTCATGTTGGAACGTATTGATCTGCATAATATACTATATTGAGACAACACAAAAAGTAATATATTTCCTCCGTGAAACCTGCATGTGTCTTGTTCACGAACTTCGACATTACAGACTATACAATGAACTCTTGAATATGTGAGTGCTACGAAGTAGTAGCAATATCCATATACGGGGTGTTCCACGACCTGCCCGACAAACTTCGCTTACAAATTCCTTGTGCAATTTAGAGTGAATATTTCAACGAGAAGGTTGAAATATATACATAGTCATCGAATCGGAAACAAGTCCTTTTTTGTGCGAATTTAGTGTCAACAATATAAACCAATAATGATCTTATCCCACATATTTTACTTAAAAAAATGATCAAAATTCAATGCTTTCTTTTTAATCGGTATAGAAAACATCAAAATTCTGTATTTTTTGTAAATAAAGTTGAAAAAAGTTGTGAAGAGTAATAAAAAAACAAAACACATGTTTAAAATTCACTTGGTTTCAAATTGTTCAGGGTAAATTTTAAAGCTCTAGAATGTATACTGAAGAAAAACATTAGTACAAAGTAAATATTGCGAAATAAAAAAAGATGGTATGCTGTAGAAACTCCAAGAAAAAAATTAATACATGCAAATTTCTCAAAGTATTTACAGATAAATCTGTTATAAAATAGTTCGCACGTACATGTACAATTAGATAAAACATTATAGCCTCTTAGAAATCACGTTGAAATCAAACTGAAAATGATATTAAAAGCAGGGTGGTTATATTGAGGATACATTCCTGGACCGGTAGTGATGTTAGCCGTCTGTGAGATCGGACTATGGGGGTTGCCATGACGATAGGATGGTTCTCAACACGTGGTTCGCCAGCGAGCGCCGACGACATTTTTACCTATTAACGAGCCACGGGGTGCATTCGGGTGCATAAAAAGGGGTCGCACCCTTTGGCAAAGACAAGAGCACAAAGAGCCTTGCGAGAAAGACCTCTACACGGTTCCTTCCGTGTCTTTTTCTTCGTTCGAGCAAGAAGGCGAAAATTTAGCACCAGGATGGTGTAAATAAGGGATGATTTAACACAACGCTTCGTAATGCACTCTTGTGTATTTAACTAAGAATTACATACTCATTAAAAAATGTTTAACTATGTATCACATTGTATTTACTTCAATAATGTTTGAAATAATGAGATAATTTTTATTATAATACCATAAAATGCATTACTAAAAATATTTTAATTAAATATCGCTTTTTTACAATTTCTTGTTAAATTACGAGTAAAGTTCTCTCTAATTAGTTATCATTGTCAATTGTAAAAGACTAATTCCAATTAATTATTTAATTGTGGTAACAATTTCTTGTGGTAACGGTTTCTTTCACTTTTTGTAATTTTGTAGGTTTTTATGCTTAGTGTAAATAAACCAATTTTTCACGTCGCAATACAATTCAGGAAATTCGCAGAATTTCAATATTCTCATCCCACTGTGACAAATTCGCGACAGTAATTAAGCACTTCAAACGCATTATCGTAGCAATGTGCGTGATGAAAAAGAGGGCGTATAAAGGATCAAAATTCGAGGATGCTTGGGGTTGCGTTTTCGTGTCTTCCTTCGGCTGGATAAGAGGCAATGTTTCGGAACATTTTCGACGTTTTCGTAAATAAGAATCCCTGTATCATAAGAGTCGTGTTCGAATATACTATTCTGAGATGGAAGCACAATGCTTTCGTAAACAGAAAGAATTAATTCGACATAATACAAACAAGGAAAAAATTTTATGACAAACTTCTAAAGAAGGATGCTCAAAACGGCAACAATTTGTGTCGTAAGAGATTTAATATATGGATTATATATCAATTCACATTTAATGATTTCAAGTTCTTGTTCTAGTCAAGAACAATATAATTCTATCCTTTGCTATTGCTATTGCTGTATACTCAGCGATGATTCATATTGAGTCAAGTGTTCAATCGTCTGACTCAATCATTAGAACTTTCAACTTTGAATGATTACTCCTTTACTAATGAGCAATTGTTCAAAGTTTGATAAAATTTGATAAAAACATTGGGAAGAGTAAATCTATTGAAACTTTAACTATATCTTCTTTCGGCTACTAGATACAGTGTTTCCACTTTGAGGGAAAATTTCCCATTTCGGGAAATTTTTTATCCTTGCAAGAAAAAAAAGAAAAGAGAAAAATGAGGGAAAATTCGACAGAGTTGAAAAAATATAATATAACACAATATAAAGAACATACAAATCCTCATTAGTCCATCCCTTTTTAAATTTAACTAGTATATAAATTAGGAATAATCAGATAAACTCATTAGTCGATGGCATCGACTTGTTCTAACTGATTATTCCTACACTAATACATTTTTAATAGATTTAAATACACACTTTGTGGTTAATTTTCTTTTCTTGGGTTAAGACCTAAGACAACACTTGTTTAATCATTAGAGGATGATTAAAACTAATCAAATTAACATAGTAAAATAAATAATTTGAATACATTTCCAAAATTCTTTATCAAAACAAAAATTAGACGTGAATCACTTTCAAATAATAAAATCTAGGGTAATTAAATTCTTTTTATGTGAAGAAAAATGCGGGGAAAATTCAAGATAAAGTATGGGAAAAAAGGAAAATTTTGGAAGAGAAGAAGGGAAATTTCAAACTACTCAAGTGGAAACACTGACTAGATATAACAAAGTGCGCTCATTGACAAAATTAAAGTACAGAGAGGGTATATAAATACTATAATTTGGCAAGTTTGATCACTGTTTATGAGCAAGATATTTTGGACATTCTTCTTTATTTAAATTTTTTTAGAAGAAAAGGAGCAAAATTTGATTTTTTGTAAATTTAAAAAAATAAGAATTTTTATTTACAAGCTTAAAATTTTATTTTTTTCTCACTAATTGAAGTACACTTACAGTTTTGTTTTAATTTTTCTTATTACAGATTCAGTACTTATTTATATTCTGCATTAGCAGTCTTAATTTTCGACATAAATTAAATAAATTATTCTTAATTAAAATTAATAAGTAAACTTAATAATAATGATAATTAAAATAAATTAATATTTTTTACTTAAATAAAATTTACATTTAAAAAGAAAAACCACATTCTATTAATTTTTAAATAAATTCATAGTTATTAAATAATTTGTTCAACTTATAAATGTATTTTTACTTTAATAAAGTGTATTGTAAGTTATCCTAAAATAAAGTACTAAATATTTATTAAATACAAGAAACATATTTGTATGATATTCTAAGAATATCATTAGATGCATTCAACTTTTCTTTATATTGAGCAAATTTCGAATGGTTGGTGGCAACACAAGAATGCAAGAAACGGAGTTTATCTATTCAAATATAGGAATTGCAACCTGGTTTCGTATTCAAAGTGCGAGCTTGCGCTCGAAAACGATTCCAGACGTCGGGTCGCCTCGTTACAATTGGAACACCGCCAATCTTAGAGGAAAATTTATGGCGCCAACGTCGAATTCATCCAATTTCTCTGACATGCCCGGAGTATACATATATGTACACATACATGATCCGCAATTTCCTTTTGCGGATTATTAAAGCATTTTTTATTATTTGTCAAGACATATATAAGCTGTGCAAAAGAAAACCTTAATAATAAGTATAAATAACAACGTATTATAATATGCAATATCAGTTAGTTTAGTATAAAAATTATTTTAACGTTAGATTATGCATCTTTATTAATGTAGAAAAACGTCGTTATAAAGTTGTCGTGAATCAAAGGAATTCTCCGTGATGATAATCAAATGCCGCATCGGAAAAGTGCCAGAAAGCAGGCTAGTGGTATATTCTCGTAACAGCTTCCAGTCACGAGATTTTGCGAGCGAGAGAGAATTAGAGAAGTTGTCGATTATGATGGCCATCGACCGGAAAAATACGGTACTACCAACAACGCCGTCTTGTTCTTTTTCCTTCGGCTGTTTTCTCTTTTCCTCTTTCATTCTCTGTCATCTGACAGAGTTTTCTATTAGTATGGGGAGAACTATTGGTGCGGTTGTGAGAAAGGAAGAGTCGACAACTAAAAATATACCTACACATAGTTGTGCGCGAAAGAGCAATCTAATTATCCCAGTGTTAATTATAATAGAATAAAGTGTTATCATACATTTGTATGTGAGTGAAAAAGGTGATTTTATTATATTATTGTAAATAAAGAAATAATATTTCACTTTATTACTATCAAGAATTGTTACTTGATACTATACTTATTATTAATCTTTGTTAAATGAGAAATTGAACTGAACCAGTTTCTCGTATGTAGCCATATATAACGAGAGTTCGAGAAACTCTCGAGTGCTTCTAGCAATATGTAGCAGACAGCTCTTACTCCGAAATGAGAATCACGCATTATGAGAAAAGTACTTCTAGTTCGCAGCTGAGTCACGTGTGTTCAAAATATCTTTGAAATATCATGTAGTGACAAAGTGCGACAAATCAAAAGAATTCAATTTATATATTCTTTAGTCAAGTGTATTTCAATTACGATAGTTTTATGAAATATTGTCATTGTTTTACAAATACGATATTATTATATTTCTTTAGATTTCTTTAAAACATGAAATATATTTAGAAAACGTAAAATAAAATTATATTAATAAAAAAAATTACAAGAATTTAACAAGGCCAAATAAGAGCAAGATCGAGACAACAAACAAAAATTATCTTCCAATATTAGGAAAAACGCATAATAGAATTTATTAAAATTTGTTTAAATGTACGTTTCGACTACACTGAGTCTTCTTCAGCATTACAAAATTAACATTACATGCTCGTTATAAATCGGATATTCAAAACGGGATGACAAAAATAAATTAATGATAATGAAAATAAAGATAAAAATAAAAATAAATATAACAATAAATAAGTAAAGCGCAAACATCACACAAATAAACTCCGAACGTTAACAGTTTAAAATAAAATTGGAGGTCAAAGGTATAAAAACGTCGAAAGATCTTGTATTATAGATGTTAACAAAAATGGTAAAAAATGGTACGAACGTATTACTCGTTATCTGGCGAGAATATGTTGTTCAGTCAAAGATTAAAACGGTGTCCCTTTGTCTTGACAGCCGAAGTCAATATGAGAAGATCATGTCGGAGCAGTGTGGGGAGTTTTTGTTCTAACATAGAAATATAGAAATGAAATTGCAGAGTCATATTATCAAAAAACCGATATCATAAGCTTATAAAACCTTGTTTTTTGAACCAATAATATAAGACGGTACGTAAACTTATTAGAATAATGAAATACCTGTCAAAAAGTAGACGACGGTTACAAATAATGGTACAATGTCGACGACAACAAACGGAGACATGTTCCCTGGTTAACGGTGTAAAACAGAGTGTTGTCAAAGACCGTATAAAGATAATTTCCGACAACTTACGAATTGGAGCGCTGTATACATAGTGTCAACGGAGGGGATGTCAGTACAAATCCTTGATGAGATCCAGATACGACTTATTTAATAATTCCGTATCTTTTTGGGCATTTATCGCCTTTGTATGACCCCTAATATGGATCATTTCACTAATTAATCTTTTTTGGTAATTCTGTTCCACATCAAGGATTCTCACATTATCCCAATCGAATTGGTGATCAAACTCTAAGATGTGTTCGGATACGACTGTGTGTCTGGATGGGTCTAATTTTATGTTATTCTTATGTTCTCTAATACGTGTGCTCAGTTTTCTTTTTGTCTGGCCAATATAGGACGCATCACAGTTCTTGCAACTAATCTTGTACACTACACAATTACTTTCAGATCGTAAATGTTCACCCGACCATGGAGAAATAAAGCACTTTAATTGGTTTAAAATTCTAAAACCAATCGAAAATTTCGATTTGTCAATAATTGGATTCACACATTTTGCAACAGACCGAATAAACGGAACAACTATGAAGTTCTTACGTATGTCGATGGGAGTGGATGTGGTAGATTTATTTTTTGTTGTTATCCTATTTGACAAAGTGTTAATTCTGCAATTGATATGTTGAAAAATAAAATGGAGAGGGTAACCATTGTTTAAAAGAATGTTAATGCATAATTCTATGTTTTTTTGATGGAAGCAGGAGTGTGATAATAAAATCGCTCTGTCAACAAGACCGTAAATGGTACCAATCTTATGAGACCAATCATAAGATTGGTACCATTTACGGTCTTGTTGACAGAGCGATTTTATTATCACACTCCTGCTTCCATCAAAAAAACATAGAATTATGCATTAACATTCTTTTAAACAATGGTTACCCTCTCCATTTTATTTTTCAACATATCAATTGCAGAATTAACACTTTGTCAAATAGGATAACAACAAAAAATAAATCTACCACATCCACTCCCATCGACATACGTAAGAACTTCATAGTTGTTCCGTTTATTCGGTCTGTTGCAAAATGTGTGAATCCAATTATTGACAAATCGAAATTTTCGATTGGTTTTAGAATTTTAAACCAATTAAAGTGCTTTATTTCTCCATGGTCGGGTGAACATTTACGATCTGAAAGTAATTGTGTAGTGTACAAGATTAGTTGCAAGAACTGTGATGCGTCCTATATTGGCCAGACAAAAAGAAAACTGAGCACACGTATTAGAGAACATAAGAATAACATAAAATTAGACCCATCCAGACACACAGTCGTATCCGAACACATCTTAGAGTTTGATCACCAATTCGATTGGGATAATGTGAGAATCCTTGATGTGGAACAGAATTACCAAAAAAGATTAATTAGTGAAATGATCCATATTAGGGGTCATACAAAGGCGATAAATGCCCAAAAAGATACGGAATTATTAAATAAGTCGTATCTGGATCTCATCAAGGATTTGTACTGACATCCCCTCCGTTGACACTATGTATACAGCGCTCCAATTCGTAAGTTGTCGGAAATTATCTTTATACGGTCTTTGACAACACTCTGTTTTACACCGTTAACCAGGGAACATGTCTCCGTTTGTTGTCGTCGACATTGTACCATTATTTGTAACCGTCGTCTACTTTTTGACAGGTATTTCATTATTCTAATAAGTTTACGTACCGTCTTATATTATTGGTTCAAAAAACAAGGTTTTATAAGCTTATGATATCGGTTTTTTGATAATATGACTCTGCAATTTCATTTCTATATTTCTATGTTAGAACAAAAACTCCCCACACTGCTCCGACACGATCTTCTCATATTGACTTCGGCTGTCAAGACAAAGGGACACCGTTTTAATCTTTGACTGAACAACATATTCTCGCCAGATAACGAGTAATACGTTCGTACCATTTTTTACCATTTTTGTTAACATCTATAATACAAGATCTTTCGACGTTTTTATACCTTTGACCTCCAATTTTATTTTAAACTGTTAACGTTCGGAGTTTATTTGTGTGATGTTTGCGCTTTACTTATTTATTGTTATATTTATTTTTATCTTTATTTTCATTATCATTAATTTATTTTTGTCATCCCGTTTTGAATATCCGATTTATAACGAGCATGTAATGTTAATTTTGTAATGCTGAAGAAGACTCAGTGTAGTCGAAACGTACATTTAAACAAATTTTAATAAATTCTATTATGCGTTTTTCCTAATATTGGAAGATAATTTTTGTTTGTTGTCTCGATCTTGCTCTTATTTGGCCTTGTTAAATTCTTGTAATTTTTTTTATTTATTTATATCGAGCGAAATTATATTCTACATAAAAAATTATATTATATATCTATTTTACTCTTTTACATAAAGCACAAATTCTCTTTCTCTTAATTAGATATATGTACAACATTCATTATATATACATATACTAGCATCCCCTGTCTCGGCTTCGCTTGAGATAATAGTGTGACCGAATCATAAGTATTAGAAGTTATATTTTTTGAGCATGGGCAGTAGATCTCGATAAATTTGAGGCATAGTGGCAACCGAGTAGAACCGACGAATAAATCCGCGAATACAAAAACCCGGAGACAATGCTCCTTATATAATCTGCTTGCAGATGGATGAAACCGCACGCCGCCTAGCGGTGACATCACTGTACTACACGGGTTAATACAGTCGTAAATGATAAAAAATAAAAACATCAATTTCTGGATAATGAAAATATTTTTAGACATGCTACATAGCCTATGTCCATCCTAGTGTATATGAGAATATGGTGTCAAAATTTGTAGGAAATTGGTTCAGTAGTTTTTGAGTTATGCGGTAACAAAAAAACAGACTTTCTCTTTATATATTAGTATAGATATATATATGTATACATAACGTGTGTGTGTAAAACGTATAAAAAGATATTATTATGTGTATGTGTATGTATATATATATATATATATATATATATATATATATATATATATATTATATATATAATATATATACAATATTATATATATATATACATATATATATATGTATGTATGTATGTATGTAAAGCTATAAGATATGATTATACAAGATACTCAAATTTAGCCTTTTAATTTATATCTACAAGCTCTATAAAATGTACTATCGACTTGTATAGTAAATAAGGAACATTTGTCAGTCTACATGATTACAGCCTCCTAAGAAAGGATTAGATTCCAAGTAATAATCTAATAAAACCATCAATGATAATGTGCTACACTTTTGAAAGAAGAGCTATGCTTAAACTAAAACTAACGGGTTACTGAATTTTGACGTTACAAGAAATCGCGACGACAAAAACGTGAAGAACGAACTGAAACGTGCCTACTCACTAAACTTTCACAAGAGACTAAAATAGCGTCACTGCACTTGTTCTACCGGTTATTGTTCTCATTGTAACGATAGGAGAGAAATCTTGGGGAGGGGTCAATTTAAGACAGGACACCACCTTCCGACACCTTACACACACACACGCGCGCACGCGCACACACATATATAAAGCGGTTCTCAGAAAGTATGTTACGATAATCAAAAGCAGACAGAACCTTTGTGCTTACTTGTATTAAATTAACTCTACGTTTGCAACTCTGCAAACACCGTTACCTCATAGTACGTTCAAAATGTCACGTGGCCTACAGGAGTACCTTGCAGACTCTGCACAATCGGTAATTCCGATAAGCGCGAACTTAATTAACACGAACAGAGGGACGGCCTCCGCCAATATCCGGTATTGTCCAACGGGAGAAGAAGGATGAGATCCCGAGCACGCTGGTCGATTTAATCTCTCTCTTGATTAACCACGTTGTACGGCACGTCGATAACTCGGTTATGTTCAGCGACATACGCGAACGCTTCTGTTCTCTTCGGAACAATTACTTTCGTCGTTACTCTTCGTTTTGAAGGATCACGTCCTGGGAGTTTCGGTCAGTTTTCGAAGCAATCGTGTATATCAATACTGCTTTTTGTGAACAGCAGTCCAATAAACTGGACGGAAAGCAAACATCTCTTCTTATTAGTAGTTAGTAACTAATTGTAAGATCTATGTGTGTGAACGGCAAAAATAGATGTATAGAAAGTATTTTACATATGTACATGCGCTTGGACCTAAATTAAGAGAATTACTTTAATGAGTTAAAATCTTGATTTAATAAAAATATGTAAAATAAAAAGATGCATAAAAAAGTGTTATATACATATTAAAAGTGTTATACAAAAATTTTAATCAAGGGAAAAAAACTCGATTATAAAAATTATATAATACCTCATTCATATAAAAAATATATCATTACCAGTTTAAAATTTTTTTAATACATTGGTGTTTTGATAATATTCAAGTAATGTGTCTACTTTTCCTCATTTTAATGATAAAAGCGTATACATCATATGGGTAATCCTTTTTTTAGTATTGTATTTTTGTTATTTGTAACACTGGCGAAAAAAGTTCTGATTTTAGTTTCAATAGTTCTAAAGTTTTTTACGAGTTAAACAAATAGTCTTGGCTGTTAAAGTAAAAAAATCAGTACAAACGGACAAACTAAGACAATAAATTTATGCTATGGTTATAAACTAAATTAGTTATAAATTAGTTATAAAACTAGTTTATAACTAATTATAAAACTAGTTATAAAACTATAGTTATAAAACTAGTTATAAACTAAATTAGTTATAAAAAATGACATACATAATTACAATACAACTAGAATTTGTACAATTACAATTATCATTCTTCTTGTACATTAAAATAAAGTTAGTAAAAATAATATATTAATTAAAATTTAGAAAAAAAAGAAGGAAACAGTTCTTATTCCAATATTTTTAAGACTTTACAATTTTAACATCCAGTTTTAATATGCAATACATTTAGAGAAAGAAAATCTCTCTTTATTATTAACTATAGCTAATAATATGTATTCTTTTTCATGTTCTTCAATAGTGTTTTTTATTGCACATTTGTCACGCGAATACAACAAGATAAAGGTAGAGATACGATTATTTCATTTAGTTATAATAAGCGGTAAATGGAATGTCATCCACACGTCCGGCATCGATAAAAACACGGTTGAAATCGCCAAGTTTTTCGTAATAAATGAGCACTGCTTTCCTTGGTTCCTTCAGAAGGGGGATGCTGACCTAAGGGCAGCATCATTGATAAATAGAGAGAGCGAGAGAGAGGGAAAGAGAAGGGAGAGAAGTGCGACAAAGTGAGCTCATTGTCGATCGATCACGCGTCAAAGTGTATTCCGACACGCGCCATTAAATTCCGCTTCCCGTCGTCGGAGAAAGGATAATGACATCAATACTGCTCTCTCTTTTCAACAAGATTACATTTATTTGTCCGGCACAGTTAATTTTTTATTCGTGTGTCAAAATCATTTTTTCAAGCGCGAAATCCAATTCGTGCATCCACTAACTTTTCATTTTTATATCCTGCTGTAAAATAGGATAAAAATCTCTTTTTATTATTTTTTTAGATTAACGTTATGAAAAAAGTAACTGGGACTCAAGTTGTTCTGTATATTTATCGAGATCTGAGAAAGGATTCCACTCCCAGGACACTCATTATGAAAATCGGCTCCCGGTGAATTTTGTCCAAACTTTAGAATTTTATAATTCACGCGACGCTGAGCAAAAGTCTCAATGAGCACAACTTTCTAGGAGCTACAATTTAGCAGCTACAGGTTTACAGTCTGCAGAGAGTGTGGAAAATTGACGATTTTTAGAACTTTTTTGCGGAAATTATCGTATTTGCAGCTCTCTGCGGATTTCAACGAGTGAAACACTTCAAGATTCGTCACACAAAGTGTCTGCAATTTTAGTCTCATTCAAATCGTCCCAACTAGAGTTTAAACAATTGCTTCATCATTAATAATTATTGTCCTATTAGTCACATTCAGCGATCGGAAAAAAATTAAGAACAAACTAATATTACTTGATTATTTATCAGAAATAAATATTTTACGATTAAGTGATTCATCAGTAATCGAAATGAAATATTTTTTGATTATTCAATTGACGAGTAATAAAAAAAAGTATTTTATTAATTACTTTATTACTCAGTAATCAGAATAAAATTTTTTTATTATATTTGATAAATTATACTAAATTTTTTTAAGTTTTTACTTAAAAAGTAATCATAGTGAAAAATTTTTTGATTGCTTAAATAATCTGAGATTTTATTTGACCGAAAGTAACGGCGTATTAATCCGCGAAAGCATCAAATATACATAAATTCACACAATAGTATTGTTAGGCACTAAAAAAAATCTTTAATTCAGCCTGAATGCAAAATAGTTTATTTACTTATTAATAAAACAATGATCAATAATTGGGCAATTACTTGAACTCTAGAATTGCAGATACTTCTGTAGTCCTAGAATGTTGGCCTCCATATCTTGATGTGTTTCACTTGTTGAAACTTGCAGAACAAATACGACAATTTTCGCAAAAGAGTAAAATCATCAACTTTCAACTTTCTTTCAGCAGGTTAAACCGTAGCTCCATAGAGTTGTGCCTATTGAGATTTTTGCTCAGCGTCACATAAACTACAAAATCCTAAAATTTGAACAAAATCCACCGGAAGTTAATTCTCACAAGGAGTGTCCTTTTATATGTTGGCAACACTTTATGCTCCCCTTTTCAAAGGTAATGTATGATTATATTGAAAATTGGAGGTGCCAAAACTTTATCTGTAATATTTGTAAAGCAAATAATTACGTTTCTTCTGTAACATATTTTTTAGGGATATTTTGCTTGATCATTTCCAGCAAAAGCTTATTTATTTGTTTTTTCATTTTCCAGTTGATTTAAAATTATGTTTTTTTAAACCTTGAGAGGTGAATAGAATCAGTCATACCACAAACTTGTAAACTGGATCTAGAAAAGGTGAATAAGAAACTAAAGTTAGATGAATTACCGTGCTAAAAAAGATAAAAGAAATAAAAGATAGAAACGTGAGCATTATTTTAAAAAAGCAACACAGCTTTACGATATTAAATATGTAGTTCTACAAAGACATTTATCAAAAAAAGAAATCAGCTGAAATTAGCTTCAGAAAAAAACTGAAGTTAAAGTTTGAAATTAACAATAGCCAATTGTACCAGTTTTTGTATTCTTTACTTTCTCTAGTTTTGTATCTTTGCAACTTTTAATGAGTGTTTACATTGTTCTAAAACAGTAATGCTACCTGAGAGCGAAGGGGGGGGGGAGTGGCTAAAACATTTATTATTTTATTAGAATAAAATTTTTAATACTATTTACTTTTCTTATACATTTTTTGACAGTACTATTCTTAAGTACTTTTCAAAGAAACATAAAAACAAAGCTTTAACAATTTACCTAGAAAGAAAGAAACCAAAATTTCTACAAGTGATTTTTTCACTCAAAGAGTTTAGGAAAAATTTTAGACTTGGTATTAAATAAGTGATCTTATTCATCACACTCAACGTGATCAAAAACCAGTGAATAAGCAATTTAAAATTGTATTATCTTATTCAATGTTTTACAAAAAAAAATTTGGAACTATGTATAAATATTTTATTGAATTACCTTCCTTTTTTAAACAAATTAATTCTGGACTCGACTAAACATTCTGTTATTTCTAAATATTTTAAATTTAAACTACAAATTTAACTGAGGAAATGTAAAGATTAAATATAATAATTTAATAATTAAATAAATTAAATAATAGTAATTATAATCGGTTGTTAAATAAAACTTCAGAAATTTTACAGATTGTTGACGATACTCTTGGATCATAATCGACTTACGAGGTAAAATGTCGTTTATTCTGACGAATAAAAAGAAAAGTTTGAATAAAGAGAGTAGACAGGAAGAAGGAAATGAGAACGGGGAAAGGAGAACAGAAGTCAGGTGTACAGCGACTTCCGTACATCGGCCTATCCGGTTTCTTGCCTAGAACGAAACCGAAGCTGAAGAACGCCTCCTTGAATTTCAGCCTGGGTGATCCCCGTATATTTCACTGTATTACAAAATAACGAGTTTGAGTTATTCGAGTTGAAATACGCGACACTATCCGCTCGCTAAGCAGATAGCTTCAACTCTTTTCATATAATTTTTTTTCTTACATTTGTAACGTTCTTTAATGAATATCTTTAATAAATATGATAAGTTTAAACTGATTTCAAATCTATAATTCAGTGTTAAAAAATTTATTAATTTTACAAATTATTCAAAAAAGCCGCGAAATAGAAAAAAATGCACGCGTATTTAAATAACATATGTATCTAAATTTTATCTCGTAAATCGATTATAGTCTTCAAGAGTATCATCAGTAAAATTTATGAAGTTTTATTTAACATTTGATTATAATTATTTAACACATGATAAGGTATTATTTGACAGGCAAACTGGCCACGTGAAGGCTTTTCAGCCAATCAATAAATGATCTGCGCGCCGAACATGGATTGTCAGCCTAACGCAGTCAAACAACGAATTAAAATCATCTTTCCATTTTAATCGTTTTGAATGTTTGGTAAATTGAATAAAGAATTTATTGCGAAAAATATTACCTCAGCCAGGATTCGAACCTGGAACTCCCCCATTCCGTGCGGGCGTCATTCAAAACGATTAAAATGGAAAGATGATTTTAATTCGTTGTTTGACTGCGTTAGGCTGACAATCCATGTTCGGCGCGCAGATCATTTATTGATTGGCTGAAAAGCCTTCACGTGGCCAGTTTGCCTGTCAAATAATACCTTATCATGTGTTATCTTAATTACTGGCGAAGAAAAGACTATTTTCAAAGTTATAATTATTTAATTTATATTTAATTATTATATTTAATTCTTACATTTTCCCAGTCGAATTAAACATTCTGTTATTTCTGAATATTTTAAAGCTGTGGTTCAAATTTAAAATATTCAGAAATAACAATATTTAGTTGAGTCTAGAATTAATTTGTTTAAAAATTCAAGAAGATTGTATTCAATAAAATATTTATGATTCCAAATTTTTTTGTGTGTGAAAAATTTTACACTCATCGTGCCTTAGACAGTTCAGTAAAAAAACCCGAAATAAAGAATAATTATTATGAATTTTACATCTACTACAATTTTGACTTCAGAAATATCTTGTCGTATTATAATTTGTAAAATTGTTGAGTTATTGATAATGAGTTATTGATTTGGATATCACTGATTCGATTACTTTTTTATACGTTTTGAGAAGAAAATTTTAAAAGTGAAATGGTGAATACATCAATGATATCCAAAATATATTCTATATAAAAATTATTAGGATGTTTCACACAATTTTATTAATTTATAATTCTCTATATTAACAGAACAGTTAACAAATATTATATACTCTAAACTGTGCTTGATAAATGAGAAGTTTGAGGAGAAAAAGTCAAAATTAAAAAATGTTGTAGTTACTCGTTATAATGAAATTTAATCTCATCTAGTTTTAAAAGATATGTTTTTGATATTCTTCAAAATTATTTAAATTATACGTTTATTATGTTACTATTAACAGTAACTATTAAAGTAAAAAATAAATGAACAAACATGTTCTGTATCAAAATACACAATTACATATTGATTAATCAAAAAAGATTTGACAAACACTGATTTGACAAGCATTTGTCAAGGTACACAATTTAAAATTATCTATTATTGTTTGCAGGTGAAAGCGATTTTGTTGTATCGATTTGTTGTTAGCATCGCATCACGATTCGTAATGCAATACGCAGTTAGATTTTTAATGACAGAATCGTATATAATTCAAACTTGTGTAATTCAAACCTTCGATTCAAAATCACATTTAAAATCGTGCGGTTAAAAATCACAGACGCAGCGCAAAATTGCATTTGTAATAAAGTATTTATTCATGTAATATTTATAGGAATAATAAAACAAAAATTAATTTTCTCACAAATAATTTCATATGAATTGGTTTTAATTATTAAATGTTTATTTTTAACATCAGACATATATAATTAATCTCTCTCTATTTAAAATGATTTGTTCCTCTTTATTTATTCACAAAAATTCTGAAAAAAATGTAATATTTGCTAGAAATAAAAAAATAAATTTAAAATTATTATGAATATGGACAGATTGTTATTTACAGCAAAACATGGAAGAAATATGTTATTTTTTTAATCCTGTAAAAAGACGCATTTGTATACCGTACGCATCGTCTGATTAAAAATAAATATTAAATCAGAGTCTAAAAATATGCGTGAATTCATAGATATGAATTAAACTATCTGAGAAAAAGATAATTTTTGTTTTGCTATTCCATATGTCTGTATCAAGTGAATCAATACCTCGTTACAAATGTGATTTTGCGCTGCGTTTCGCATGCGATTTCAACAGTACGATTTGAATCACGCAAACTGTTTAATATGTACCACAAAATACGTTTGTTCATGTGTTCGTTATCATGAATTTTATTATTATTTATTAATATTCTGAATGTTCTATTTACTTTAAATTATCAAAAATAACTTAATATAATTATAACTATGTACAATGGTAACATAATAGACATTAACTTTTTAAGAATATCAAAAAGATCCTATAGCTTTTAAAATTGTACGAGATTGAACAAAATTTCTGTCATTACTTAGGATAAAAAATTAGAAAATATAAATAGTTTCTCTAAAATAAAATGGTCATATCATATTCGACGCGGTCTTTGCTTTCAGAAAGGAAAAATACTAGCTATAATATAAAAATGTAAACTGTATGGCATTATCTTGAAGAAATTATTAAATTTAAAGCGTTAAAACAATTATTGAATTAGATATAAAAATATAGAAATAGTTGTATATTAAAGAAATAAATATTTATGTATAGAAATAGAAATTATATTAAATATATTAAATATTTTTATTTATTTACTATATTAAATACAGTAAAAAAACGAAACTCGAATGATCTCGCACTAAGAATCTATAACAGAATATTTTAAACTATGGATACTTAAAAAAACGTATAATATATAAAAATTTATCTTTTTAAAAAACTTATCTTTTTATAAAAACTTATCTTTATATAAAAGGTATATAAAAGACATCAAGGATCTATGAGAAATACTATCATGCATAAAAATCTTTGGAAAAAAAGATTCGCATATTTTAAATCTTTGGAAAAGAAGCTTATATATTTTAAGTTTAAATCTTTGAAAAAAAAAAGCTATTGTATATTCTACAAAAAGAATGATATCAGAAATAGCAACATAAATAAATCTTAAAAAAAAACTTTTGTGTATTTTAATAAATAAATAAGATAATTTAATGTAAAAAATAAAGGATTTACGGAAGAAAGTTGTTATACATCCTACAAAGCTGTTATTCAACCTACAAAAAAATGTAGACTGTCAGAAAATATCACCAAGTAAAATTAAATCTTTGGAAAAACTTGTAATAAAATATGATGGAAAATATGTGTGTGTACGTATAAAACTATAATCAATAAGGTGCAATATGATTGTTTATTTTACTTGTGTACATATAATTTAAAATAAAAAATAATCTAAATAAAAAAATATATTTAATGTAATTTATAATATTTTTATAATATTAATATTAATTTAATACTAAATAAAAAAACTGGCACTGTACATCGAATAACATGTTAATCAATAACCAATAAAATTTCAACTAATCTTTCGTGCTGATTATTAATGAAATCGCATATTATGTGTGTACAATAATACAATATTATGTTGTATTATGACCCCACACATATAATACGTATACATTTTAATTTCTTTCAAATATTTTCAGGTGTAGCAGTGTCAAGTTTCTTACATTATATATTTTTTTATTTAAATTAAACTTTTTATTTTATATTACTGTGTATACACAAGTAAAATAAATAACCATACCTTACGGAACATAGTATTTTATATACAAAATACTATTATCTTAATAATTGTTTACAAAAAATAATGATATAAAAAATTTGCGTCAACTGAGAATGAAAATTTCTGTTATATTTGTATTTTTTTATTTCAATATTTAAAGAAATATATATATAAAAATATGTCTAAAAAGTATGTCTAAAAAATGACAACGTAATTAATTAGTTTAAAAGTTAAAACAAGAACACATAGTACGTTATAGTTAACTTGTTAGAATACAATTGTAACGTATTTAATACTTTTACTACTACACAATTACGATAAAAATACTTTCAGTTTTAGAAATAATAATGTTATTGATATAAGTTAATTTAGCAACGCCAAGTTTTTAAATTATCTTAAAGTATATTATATGAAAACATATCCAGACACACATATATGTACAACAGTTTTTCCAAAGATTTATTTTTACTTGGTGCCATTTTCTGATACTTTTTATAGATAGATAGAATATATAGTAATTTTTTTCCAAAGATTTAAAATATACAATATAATCTTTTTGGCAAAGATTTTTATGCATGACTATATTTCTCTTATGGATATGTACAAAATGTTCCGATAGCACGTGGTGCCTTTTTTGTACTTTTTTTTAAAAAATGGTAAGTTTTTATATATGTACATATATCAACTCGCGCGCGAGAGTAATATTTTCGTCTTTCCTCTTCGATGATGAACAATGGTACACGTCTCAAAGCGAATAACAATGTCGAGTGGCTGTTCGGCTCAAGAGAAACCGGAAGAACATCGGGCGGACACGCTTATTTCTGTGGACTCGATGTACATATGTATTTTCAAAGAGCTCTCAAGTCGATGTATCTGCGACCAGAGAAATACCAGGAGACTTCTCTTTTCCCCCGGAGGATTTGGAAGTCAGACTCGATTTCCACGATAGAAATGGGTTTTTCTGCCGTCGCGAAGATTCTGCGGAGAAAGGATCTCGTCAAAGCGAGACTTGCATTGATATTATTATTCTCCGACACGTCCTCGATGGATCTGTGAAAATGTTTTCCACCCACTCTCCACACGATTCTTTGGAATAAAGAGAATTCCGCTCGCTAGGATTTCATAAATTATTGTTAAAAAATCAACAAAATTCACAATTTTAAAGTAATAATTCAATTTGTTTTTTATTTGATTAATTTTGATAATATTACATGTGATAATGTGTAATATGATAATTCAATTATTATTTGTGACAATTTATATAACTGTAGTGGAGTTTATTCTAATTATGTAAATTATATAATAGTGCTCCAATTATTAATTATAATATTGTGACTATTATAAATTCAGCATACTAATACACCTCTTAATAAAAATTTCAAGAAAATAAATCGTATTTGTGTTTTATCGGATAATATTAGCTTCGCGAATGAAGTAACTCGCCAAGAGGAAATATATCGAGGAAATCATGCGAAACATTATACTCTACGCTTCGTCTAACGTTACAAGAGACTCGTACAGTTCAGCGATCGTTTAATCTTGTGGTGATGATGAAGAGCGAGCGGCTTTTTTTGTATCGCGGAAGAAAGAAAGCCATGAAATAAAAAAAAAAAAAAGGAAACGATTTGGTTTCCAGGAAGAAAAGAGTGTCCTTTGGGAGAATAGGAATCTCAATAGGGATCTCTCTGATTAAGTGGAAGAGACGATCGTGGAAATTTATTGAATCACGTTTCCGGACGATTTGCGCGTCAAATTAATTCCGTATCAAATCGAAAAATTATTTAATTCACCATACAAAAGTTTTCTTCGGAAAATAATTGTATATCTTTAATGCGATAAATGTAAACAAAGATTGAATCAATATTAAAATAAAATCCTTTATTTTATTGCCGAATTATTCTTGCGTAATTATTCATCATTTCAAAAACTAAAAAATTATCATCATTTAAATTTGTCATCAATTTTATTCATGTATTATATATCGTTGCATTAAACTATTTTAGTTCAAGTTACAACAAAAATCTTTAATTTGATTTTTTTAAATTTATATTCAGTAGATAATTTATGCAAACATCTTGCGCTTTTCTCAGAACAAAAATCTAATATCTATTATAATCTATTATAATGAAACAGCTTCAATCTCAATCGGTCCCTAATAATTTCTAATTTGAAAAAAATCTGGTTTCTTCTTAAAGATTTTTGAAAGAACAGAAACGAACGAATGCAAGAGAGAAAAAGAAGTAATGTGACTCATCCGGGGTCTATTCGTGGGGCTGTAAGCGGATTACAGCTAAAGCGGCTTACATAAGAATCAACCAAAGGACTTCCTCTCGTGCTCGGTCACTTTGTTATCATATTTCATATTAACTATTGATTAAAATCGATTTCCTCGCACCAACTACGCCACACGAGATCCCTAAAGAATTTCCTTTTTCTCTCTTTTTTTTTCTCTCTTAACGATCCTGGGATCGTGCAAAAAATCTTCATTAAATTCGAATTACACGATTTATCTATTTTTATGTTTACATTCTAGCTAGAAAGCTTACTTCAATTACTATCTGTGTACCTTGTCATCATTTCTATGTCGAAAAATAATACATTCTAACTCTCGAGCGCACGTAAAACACATTGTAGATTGCTACATAAGGAAGTATATGATATAATAATAAGATAAGTATTATAAATTCGCGAGCTTTTATTTTTTCTTTATGAATGCTGCTTGTTTGACAAGACGGAGAGATTATAAAAATATGAATAGAATATCATTCTCTCTGTGTGTTGATAGTTATTTACAATGCAATTTTTTTCTCTTGTATTATGTATCGTGAGAAACATGCTCGTCATACATAAATTTTTTCTTGTCTTTTTACAAAAAAGATTTACCTCTTAACGCCAATTTCCGCATAGCGACCTCTGCTGACTGTTCGTGTTGCCACCACGTTTCTGCCGTTGCTATTGCCGGGATTCGTGTATAATGTCAGTATGTCGCTGCTGTTAATGTTGCTGATGATCGGCGGCAACATTATGGCAAGAATCCACGATCGGATTTCTCACGATTGAATGACGATCATTGTACAGGCGCAACGATGCGAGTCGGTATTCAGCTTTTTGCGATTCTTTAGACAAGAAGGCTCCGTTCGATTATTCGCTCGAGTTTCAAAATTTAACAAAAATAGATCTGTGGAGGTACGAACAATTGAGGCGTGAAATATCGGTTGCAAACTTATTATTATTATTGTCACTTGTCAATTTATTATTAATAATCGATGGTCTGTTTTTCGGCAAAATTTTAGTATGAATAAAATAATTTTATTCAAGATGTAATGTTTCTTAAAAACGATTTCTAATTTCCAAACATTAAATTATCAATTACTTAGTAATTCTAATATTATTCTAAAGTTTTGGGAAAGGGACACGTAACAGTAATTTGTAATAAAAAAATTGTTTTAAGTTATAATTACGTATAATGCAATTAAGGTTGTTCTGGACTTCGGTTTCAAAAGTATTAAGATAAATTGTTGCGGGCTATATTGACAACTTAATTATTTGTACATCGTTCGCTAAGTATGCTGGAAGGAAAAAAACAGTTTCTCTGATATGTTTTCCTTCAGGCCTTGAATTAAAAAAAGATCTGGCAACCGGGTATAAAAAAATATCAAAAATTCTATAAAAAATCAAGATATATTTATTGGAAAAATTCTAGATTTTTCGTAATGTTTTATCATTAAAAAAAAATTGTTTAGAAAATTAGCCCATAAGAGTGTTAATTAGAAAAACTTTGAACATTAACTTTTTAACTATGCGGTCAATCTCGCTCAAATTTAGCAAATAATTTTTCAATATTATTCTAAATCATCTCTAAATTTTTATCAATTTCCGATTGTTTCGAAAATGCCTGCAGAATATCCTTAATAACGACAGAAAAGCTGGTTCAAAAATATCTCAGGATTTTGGTATAAATGGCTGTTAACAATTGAGCTGTACGACGACGAAAAAAGGTGGCCATGGAGTTAAACGCCGAAAAGAGGGCAGGGAACGAGATATCGTGTTTGCACCGGCCGGCCGGTGACTTCCGTCGTCGAGAGACTTCTCTCTTATTTCTTGAACCAGCCAATATCCACGGATGCGCTCCTGAGACCTCTTTTTTCGTCCACCGAGGCGATATCGATAATAACACACGTTCCTCGCCTCCCTTCCGCAATTCACGCATTTCTTCTTTTTTTTTTTACGTCTGCGAGCAGCCTTCATCGTAAAGTCGGCTCTCATATTTTCGGCTCTAGCACAACGCAACTCGTGAACGCGTTATTTTTGCCTCCATCGTTGTCCTCGATGGAGAATACACCGAAGAATATCGTGGGGACATGGTTGAAGTATCGCCGATCACGATTTTAACAATGCACTTCCTGTTTATGTAACGTGTTTGTTTCTACGAGATCTCTTTGGAATGACTTGCGACACTTTCAGAACTATGTGTGTATGTCTTGCACACTACTATGTATTTATGTTGATTCAGTATTGTTGTCCAGTGTTATTAAAATTTGTATAAACGTCACAATACGCGATTAATTCTAATTTTATTAGGATCTTGAATAAGTTCTCGCTGTTTTTTCGTGAAAATTAATGCTTTATTTAAAAAAAAACAGGAAAAAACACTCCTAATGAGTGCAAGTTCAGTTAGCGTCTGACATGAGTCTTCATGAAGTAATGCCTCCAATTCTTTATCTTCAAACTTTTTCGGTGCGCCAGAGTGTTCTTTATCTTCAACATCAAAATCATTATTTTTGAAGCGTCTAAACCAATCTCTGCATGTTGTTTCCGACAGAGCATGGTCGCCGTAAGTCTCAACAAGAATTCTGTGTGCTTCAGCTGCAAATTTTTTTTGAATAGTAGTGCAGTAAAATTCCCCGCAAATACTCTTTTTTTGACACGAAACTCGACATGTTTAACACTATGAAAAAAAAAGTTGTTTACACTTCGGCGCAATGACATACACTGAATTTCAAGCTTGCTTATAGTACTTCCCTATAGATGCGTTACCATCTTAAACTACACGCACGCAGTGGTAACATCATCTGTTGGAAAACAGCGAGAACTTATTCAAGGTCCTATAAGTTAAATTTCTATCCTTTTTTTTACAAAGTAATATTAAAAAGTAATTGAGAGAAAAATATTAGTTTACGGTTATGTTTATGTTATAATTTTATGGTTATGATTTTAAAGCTAATTTTTTTGAAGAACTTCCCTTCCCATTGCTTTATAAATGAATCAATTGAAAAACTTATCTCTAAACCCATTAAATTATATTATGTTGGAAACTTTTCTACAGATTTTATGAGCGAAGATCGATCTCACCGAGACATTAATACGAGTTTAGAATCAATTTATAGAATTGTTTGTGCGCTTTGAGAAAGAAAACTTCAATATTCCCGATTGTACATCTTGTTGTTAATACGATCGTGCAATTGTGTTCACAACTTTATGATCAAAGTGCCGAAATAGGATTGCGATAAAATCGTTGAATGAATATTACTTATATGGATACGTGTTGATGTCAATTTTTTATTTGTAGTGTTCTCATTTTTAGAATTTATTTGTAAGCTTCTCTTAATCCATGTTATATAAAGTTCTACATTGTTTTTAATTGAAAATCTTTATATACAAGATGTACATATATTTCTTACCAAATAAAAAATCTTTTCAACAATCTTTTGGACAATTTCCTCTTTAAATTTTTTAAGAATGGTTGTAAATTTATCAAATAAATCATAGGAGGAACTAAACTAGAAAGAGAGGGAAGAGGGTAGAGAAAGAGAATGTCTACGTATTTAATTGTCTCATCTCCGTTCTTTTTGATCCTTCTTGATTTAATTAAACCGTGTAGACCACTTTAAGTGGAAGGTGTTAATAGAAACTACCCAAATATTGTCGCAGACTCAAGGAAATTTAATCTCGTCCATTGCGTTTGAACGTTTTGTTCCTTTCTCAATGTTTGGGCTCTCGCATATTCATAGCGACCACCCGAAACTTTCTGTTTACTTTGCGCGATAAAGATACGCACTGCAAAGTTTTGCAATGGTTCCTTTCATGCGACTCCAAAAATTGGAACGATTTTATCGCAATCCTATTTTGGCACTTTGATCATAAAGTTGTGAACACAATTGCACGATCGTATTAACAACAAGATGTACAATCGGGAATATTGAGGTTTTCTTTCTCAAGGCGCACAAACAATTCTATAAATTGATTCTAAGCTCTCAAATTTAGAAAAGTATGTAAAAAATTTATACAAAGTAATCTATTAATGTATTTATAAATTTCGTCCTCTATTTTATACTTATAAAAGATAAGACTTATAATAGAATGTTAATGTTGAAAAATAGAATAATAAATATAATAAATAAAAAAAATACAATTTATTTTATTTACTTTTAATTATAAAAGTACGATTTGTAAGATCACAGGAATAATTATTATATATCAATAATGTACTTTTGTTTCATAACAGTATAAAGTGAGACGTCTTATAATTGTCTTACGTAATTAAGAGTATAATATTAATACTTCAAGATAATTACTTCGATAAAGCGACATGCATGAGAATCATAATTCATTTCCCGTTATTAATTTTGCGCTTTCACCGATGGAGAAAAAATAAATTCTAATAGTGATTGATGGCTTAGCTTTCGCTGCCCAATCGAGAGAGTTTACGACTAGTTTTCGCAAGTCCGTCACGACATGCCGACAGCAATCGCGACGAGATTTAATGACGATCGATGGGCGAATTAATTTAAAGTCTCGCTATATACACGTACAATAGAATGTGAAAAAATACAATAGATCTAGAAAGACAAAAATTATATCTGCTTGTATGTATATTAAAATTCTACTTTTTAAGTAAGGTTGTTTGTTTCGTTTCTACTATATCTATATGGAAAAATTGTCTTCAAATCGGTCACGAGATTTCTAAAAGAAATATCTGGTTACTGTCGGGCATTCTATATAATTATTGATAACAGTGAAAGATACAAACAACTTTTCTCTGCACATGCTTTTTATTTCGATTTAATTGTAAAGCATAGAAATAGCCGACTGTTAATCGACTTTCAGCTATTTTTGAAAGTTTATTGATATATTTTTTCTAAATTGTGATATTTATAAAGATAAATACAATAAACAAATATAAATACTGAATAATATAAATGTTAATAATAACATTTTTCCTGTAAAAAAATAGTTCTAGAGAACACATTTATATACTTTTAATATTTACATGTAATATTATCTTACGAATTATTTTCATTTCTATCAAAATAGTGAAATTAATTCAATTTAAAGAAAAGCGATTGAAAACACATATTTCTCACAAGATACTTAATTCCTATTGAAAAATATAATTTCCATCTTCGAATATTACTAATAATGCATTCCGCTGCCCTTCCCCTCTACGTATCATTGGGAAAAAATGTGTAACTGCAAGAAAAACTTAAATGTCATAAAAAATTTTATACACCGTTTATACTATACTTCTTGATATTACTTTTAATATTATTTTTAACACATCACCATATATATTATTCCCGCTTGATTCATTATACAGGCGATAAATATAACGATAAATTATACTCTGTCCCCTTCTAGTCTCTCTTAAACTGGAATGCTTGATAACTCGTCATTAAATAAGCGACATCATTTTTCTTGCTCTATACTCGAACACTAAGACTGACACGAAACGCGAAAAAATCATAGTTTGAAGAAGGAAAGACAGATGTGCTATTATGTCGCTGCACGTGAAACGGAAACAAACTCGGCGGCGTTCCTCTTAGTGTTTCGAACGTTTAATCATGTATTGTGCACTGTTATTAATCTCTCGCCCCCCTCCTCCGTCTACAATGCGACGATACGATCCAAATAAATTATTTCGTCTGAAATCGGGTGACTCAAGAATCTCATATTTTGTTTCGAGACGAGATATAATCGAAAGACTTCTCATAAAAGATTCTTATCTCTAAAAAGATTGCTTATCACGAAAGTATTTCGTTATTTAACAATTAAAAAAAATAGAATTGTTATATAGATAGAATTGTAGTAATTTAAAAATTGTAGTTTTGAAATTGAAAATTGATTGTTTTGGGATTGAATCTCGAACTAAACGTTTATTGACAATTTAAAATGAAAATTTCGCGTTGTTTCCATAACAAAGCCAAACTACATACAAGTCTGAATATTATCTCGGCAATAGAGCGATTACTCATCGTATCGGTTACTCAGTTTACTACATTCCGATCGTTAAGCCAGTTGCCATTCATGGTGCGACTAGAGATAAAGCAGTTTTATTCGCGATAAGAGCGCATCTCCTTCCAGGAATGTGCTATCAAATCAACTTGTTAAAGAACATCATTTTAAGACTCGTCAGAATGTACTTTCGACGAATAAGAGAAAAGAAAAATCGAATAGCTTATTTCCGTTTATTTTATTTTCCAAAAACATTGAGATTAGTTACCTTTTTTACATACTATCCATTTTTTACTTCTCCTAAATATATATTTTTTAAACGACAAGCTTTGTAACATATAACTTTTTTGAAATTATAAATTTATAAAGAATTTGGAAACAGCTTTTCTAATAAAAGAAAGATGCAAAAGTATCAAATATAATTTGTGTTCAAATACAAGTAAAAGTAACACAATTGCAAGTGGTCATAAAAACATATCACTTTCCGTTAGTAGATTTGCCATTTTTATCACGCTCGGACCAATGACATGTGTACAGTCAGAAACAGCAATAAGATTAAACTTCGCACGATAATTTTCTGTGTGCAGGTCAGTAATAAAGTTGCGATTGAATAAAATATTTTTGCAAAAATAAAGATTTAATAAAAAATTCGAGTCATAAATAAATCTAATTTAATTGTCTATATAGTTAAATACATAATCAAATGTTTTCGTTAAATGTCCGAAAAATGCAAAATGTTAATGTTAAAAGATTCAGAACTTTGAAATAATTTGAAAGAATTCAAAATTTACAAAAATTTCATTATACAATAATGATTTTGCGTAATTGACTTCTTTAAGTTTGTTAAAATTTAGATACATACCGTCTTGTTTGATTTTTTATTATTTTCATATAGATAAAATGTCTAGATATATGTATGTTAAATGATCAAACAACTTTCCATCCAATACTGCTTGCTCTGCAAGACTGTACGTGAACGACCGTTTTATTCGGATGCCATTTATCGAACAAATTCCAAGTCGGATAACTTTCCAACAATCAAGATTATCCTATTAAAAAAAATATTATTGACATTTGCACGTTGCAAATCGGATTGGAAATAGCACTTTCTAGCGCTCAAATTACTCAAACGCATTTTCTTTCTACAATACTATAGTCTACAATTTATTTTCGTAAAATAAATAAAATAAGTAATACAAACCAATAAATAATAAGTTATTGAATAAATAAATATATGATAAATTATTAAATTCCAAAGATTAAAAATGTGTTGTGTTCGAGTATAATTATATATAAAATTCTAAGGAAACAGAAAAAAAGAAGAAATATGATATAAATAAATGTATATAATAAATGTATGTAACATTTAAAATTTTTTGTAAAAAGCCTTTTTATAATAAAATAGATTATTATATAACCAACTAGAGTAATGAGTATTTATTGCGCACCTTGAAATAATGGACACACGAAAAAGAAAGAAAAGAAACCGATTGGCCTTTGTTATGAAACGAGAGTGAATGGGACTTTTCGAGATGCGCGACCTTCGTGATATTTCCGGAATCACAAAGCCGCATGGCAAATGCGCAATCATGAAGCCAATGCAGCGAAAGTAAGATGGAGACGCGGTGGTCGGTGAAGAGAACGATCCACCCGTAATGTTCGCGAAAACGACAGTAGCAATTTATCCCCTGTCGCGACAATCGATAACGACGCATTTTTCAAAGCAAATGCCGGCAGCCAGAGTTACTTTATGACGCAGCGCTTCCCCTTTTTACATCAAAAAACAGGCTAACTAGATTTAAGCGTATATCCAAAGAACTACATTGTCAGGATAATCGAATAGTATAAAAATCATGATATACCGTTAAAAAACATGCATAATTTTAATATTTCGTAAACAATGTATTTTATAAAAAAGTTTGCACATGTCATATTTCATCGCTGAAACCTTTATATGAAAATGGTTATGTATTATTACGGTTATGTATTGTTAAACACTGTTTTTTGTATATGTTATTTAATGGTGCTCGTTTATTTGGCCTTATTTATTTATTTATTTTATATGAAAACATTCTTTTCTCCTTTAAATAAAAAATAACTGAAACAATTGCTATTCATGTATTAAAAGACTATCTCGTATATTTGAAATGTATTGTGTGGAAACACATTTCTGTTTCAAAAATTGTTTATTTATATTCGAATCTTTTAACAAATTTTTTCCAATGCAATAAAGACTGAAAGATTCAATGTGAAAAATTATGAGTTTCTCTTTTCCCTCTATGCAAGAAAAAAAGAAATGTATCACACATAGCAAATCTATTTTTTTAAACTGCACTTTTATCAATGTTCTGCTTTTTATTTTTATTTTTTGATTTTCAGGGAATATTAATTGATTTTTAGCGAAGTATTTAGAACGAAGTAATTAGTCAAATAAGTCTCAATGTCGCCAAATTTGTTTTTTTATTTATTGCACTTGTGAGTGTGTGTGTTTCAGCATAAGTAATAAGCTAAATATTCGCTTTTATCGCAGCGAAAAAGACGTTTTCAGAGGTTTTTCAATGTTCGGCTAAACATTTTTTGTACTATTTCCTGATTTTTTTACCAGTAAAACCGTCTCTGTGCGGGAATTACAGTGTTCTCGATATTAAAAATTATAACTCAAATGAAAGGAGATTAAAAATTATGGTTCGTTATTAAACATCCACCACACGTTGAGTTTTTTAAATAATAATTTACCATTGCTGTATATATATTCACATTTTTTGGACCTCATGTTTGGGAATATGCGGTAAAATTATTCTAATTTTCCTTGCCGGCCAAATAATCATTAAGCGCTCGGAGACTGTGAGAAGAAAAATGAAATCTATTTCTGTAAAAACGCTGAAAATGGCTTAAATTTTTGAAGCCAAAATGTTCGGATACATAATTATTAATGTATTACATTTAATGAATATATTTCACAGAAATGAAATATATCCTCCAAACTAACAATTGTGTTACACTTTCATCTCGTCCTTTTGCTTTCATTACTTTTTATTATTTCCTTCTTTTTCTTACATCCTGAAGGCAAATCTGTTCTATTTAGAATTGAAAAGTGTAATATGATGAAAAGGAGAAGAGATCTGTTGCTCAAGTAAATATACTTCGTGCAGACTAGGCTTCACAGTCTTTTTACCCCAATCTGACGTCTCTGATATCGTATCGTGTTATCTCCCATAGATAGAACCAATTCTATCTATTCAATCTATTTTAAATCAATTTCTCTAAAATTAATTTTATATTTTTCAATCATTTCCCTTTTGCACGAACAGCTTATGGAGCACAATCACCATTCTTTCTTCTTTCCTTTTCTTTTCCGATTTATCTCACGTTTCGCGAAAATTTGTAACAATTGTAACGGTTAAACTCCATGTCGCCGTGAACTAAACTATCTTCCATTGAATTCTTCCACTGATCATTGGCAAGATCGACCATCATATATGATAGCGCCCTAAATCGATTAGCACAATATAATAATAATCTGCAACCGATTCACCAAAAACACACACATATATATACATATGTATATATATATATATATATATATATATATATATATATATATATATGTATATGTTATTTAATGGTGCTCGTTTATTTGGCCTTATATATTTATTTATTTTATATTATATATATATATATATATATATATATATATATATATATATAAAATATGTATATAGATATATGTAATATCATGTATGTATCAAGATTAGTTGATTATGGCCATCGCACCTCTAGAGACCAACAGATAAAAAATTCAAACTCGATACTCTACATCGCTTAACGTCATCAATCGACCCAATCGAATGGAGCACAGCGTACCGTTCTTTCCGTCTTGCTCCTTTTGTTCACGCACTATCGAACTACGTAACGCGACGACGACGGCGACGACGAGACGCGCCGTGACGCCCGTCGACGGCGCACTGCCAGCGGCGTCGCAACGACACACGTAAAACACGTTCGAGGACGCCAGCAATGGCAGCAACTGCCGGCCGAAGCGTGGCGTGCGTGAGACATTTCCTCGCGTATTGCGAAAGGGAGAAGGAAGAGAGGGGAGACGCGCAGGCGCGTGGGGGCACCCGTCATTCTAGAGATGCTCGATCCCGCCGCTATAGGTCGTCACTATAGGTACCGTGGCGACCATCCGAACCGGTTCGCCGGAGATGGACCGATACCGTCGCGTACATCTGTTATGTCTGAACCGTGCTGTCATCCCTCCCTCCCTTCCTTTTCCTCCTCATGATCGTTATTCCCGGAGGGAAAACATATTAACGAATGTCATGGATAAGAGGATGGTTAGAAATACTGTTGATATCAATATCGAGGTTTGATATGTAAGGACAATAATGATACTCGATACCAGTGTTTCTACTTTGAGAGAAAATTTTCCATTTCGGGGAATTTTTTATCCTTGCAGGAAAAAACGGTAAAGGGAAAAATATGAGGGAAAATTTGACAGAGCTGAGGAAACAATGTAAAGAACATATAGATATCCTTTATTAATAATTCTTTTTTAAATGTACTAGTATAGAAATTAGGAATAATCAGAAAAACCCAATTAGAAAGCAGAGAAAGATTAGTCGACGATGGCATCGACTGTTGGCTTCTAACTGATTATTCCTACACTAATACATTTTTAATAAATTTAAATGAGCACTTTGCTCAATTTTCTTTTCCTGGGTTAAGACCTAAGATAACATTTGTTTAACCATTAAAGGATGATTAAAATTAATCGAACTAACGAAGTAAAATAAGTAAATAATTTGAATACATTTTCAAAATTCTTTATCAAAATAAAAAATTAGACGTAAGCTACTTTCGAATAATAAAATCTAGGATAACTAAATTCTTTTTATGTGAAGAAAAATGCGGAGAAAATTCAAGGTGGAGTATGGGAAAGAAATGGAAATTTTGGGAGAGAAAAAGGGAAATTTCAAACTACTCAAGTGGAAACACTATTCGATACTGAAATAACATATCTTGATAAAAAATGTTTTATATAAAAACATGTATAAATATACATGTAATTATACAAAATATAAAATATATATATATATATATAGGTATATAAGTTTGTATATATAATATAATATGTATATAAGTATATAATATACGTCCATATATGTTTTCTGTCTTTTACATGATCTCTGTTCGTATAAATAGGAAAAATAATAAAAACAATAATTAAAACAGTATTTTCGGATTATTTTTTGTAAAAACACAAAATGTGAAGCTTGAAGAAATGAGAAGAAATTACCCTTATATATTTACATTATGCATAAATGTAATAATAGTATAATTATATATTATATACAAAATTTTAACACAATTTTGCTTTTTGTAAGAAAAATAATGGAAAAGTTATTTCTCTAATTCACTTTTTATTATTTTTCTTGTTATTTTTTCTATACATATTATACATACATGTTGTATGTAAATTAAGATGGGACCTCTTTGTACACACATACACACGCACGCACGCACGCACGCACGCACGCACACACACACAAAAAAATCTTATTTTAATTTATTCCCTCAAAACTTTTTTATTTTTTATTGAAAAAAATGCTTTAGACAAGATGTTTGATTTGAAGGGGACACTTGATTTCGATGTGAGTCATGTCGTAAATGTCATTTTTCAAAAATTTTAAAGGCGATTAAAACTTGATTTTTTCCTTGAGATAAAAGTTGTAGATCTTGCCAAGATGTTTTCAACCCCCACTCTCCCAAATTGTCTTAAGCCGTTCCAGAGATATGAAACTTCAAAGTTTACAAAGCCACTAAATCCACATGGTTCGTGCAACAGGCTTTAATGATCGTTCTAATTCTCGTTTCACGAGATATTTAACGAGATTTCTAGAATTAATTAGAAGTAAAATCTTTAGACTTTCTAAGTGCATGCTTTAATATTAGCATATTTGAAGTTCTGTAAGAATTTTATTAATTGTCGAGTTTTGTATTTGCATTTTCGGAATATTTACTTAAAAAACATTCTATGAATTCATACAACATTCACATTTTTGCAAAAATTTCATAACTTAGCATTAGTAGTATAGTACATAAACGTAGTGTAGTAGTATAGTATATTCTTCGGTTATTTATTATTATTATTATTATTATTATTATGTTATTATGTTATGGGAAATTACGGTCTAACAAAAACGTCAACATAATAAAAATAGTCATTATGAACGACAATTTGAGAACGGCAGAAAGGATATATGCCGCTAAGTTTCCCGAAAGATGACACCCAACGCATAGGACTATGACATTATTGTTTCGCCAGGTTCAACAGGATCATTTAACAGGAAGGAAACTGGCCCAAAAGAAAATAATATTCTAGTAACGCTAGTAGTCGCAGAACAAATATCTCATCTCGGGAAGAATTATTCAAATGAACATGGTATCCTAGTACAATAAATCGAATATTAAAATTTTAGAAATTTTGTTTTTGAAATCTTTTAAAGTCTTTTAAAAGAACTTTTTCATTTTTGGATCTAAATTTTTTTTTAATCATTGACAATTTTTCGAATAAGTAAATAAAAGAACAATAAAAAATATCTTAGCACTATTGCATCTTAAAATCAAATTTAAGAAAATTTTTAATTTTTTTTAAACAATCGAAAATTTTGTTATGTATCAGAAACTTTATAAGATATTTCCAAAATAAATCTTTTGAGTCGTTTAGAACTATTCGACATCAAATTTGGTAAGAAATTAGCATTTTATTTTAATTTTTGGCTTTTAATTAACGGAACTCTTTTTATAAAAAGATTATAGAGGACTATTAATCTCTTTAAAAAAAGCTGGAATTCTAATTCAGAATTATAGAATTTTTTATAGATTTTTTATAGATTTTAATTTCATACTCCCTGGAAATCTTTCATTAAGTTCTTTATATATTCAACACTTTGACCTACACCTTATTGTACAATATATTTAGATATATTTAGATATATATTTAGATATATTATGTATACAATTTTTTCATTTTGTTAAATTTTTTTAGGATACGAATGTATATGTTAAAAATCTTTTGATATTGATAAATGTTACCTATTACATACAAGTTATATATAACATTTAAAATAATGTGGTGACACTACAAAAAACTTAACTATAAATTTAAATAAAAATATGTGTGTGGGTGTTTTAAACATAATAACACATAATAATGCTAATATAATAATAAATTTATTGCAATGTACATCAATCAATGATAAAGGAGCATACGTAAATAGTGAGGCACCAGCAGTATCGTTGTAAAGTCTATCAGTAAAACAGAAGGTGAGACAGATGTAAAATTACATAATAAATCGCGAACGTAGACATGCACGAGCACTTACTCTCACATACACACATACAAACGCATACAAAACACGTACACACAAGATTCACACAACACATAACAAAAGCAGACAGCAGCGCGCTAAAAGTTTCAGCGATAGACTAGTCTCGAGAGAAAGCAGGTCGAATGATGAAGTAAAAGGCCGCGGTGCGAAAAAAGAGTAGAGAGGGGAGAATCTTATGGAAAATGGTAATTTATGGTTAATGGTTGGAAAAAATATGGTTATTTATTAGTAAATATTACATGCAACATAATTTTTGAAATATGAAGTAAAAATGGAATTGGAATTTTTCGTGTATTTGTAAACATACAGAGAGTTTAATCGAATAATATAGTACGTATAATGCAATCGACAAAGATTCCTGAATGAAAAGAATAATTATAAATTACAGAATAAAATTTTTTAATACGAAGCTTTGTTTCCGATAAAAATTTCTTTAAAATCGAAAAATTAATTTTCTGATTTTTAAAATCATTTTCTCGGAAATAAAGCTTTGAATAAACAAATTTTATTCCATATTTTCCATTTTTTCACAATCAAGGTCATCTTTTTTTACTATTTTTATTACTATTTTTTTACTATTTACTATTTTTTTACTATTTTATTGGATTTACTTTGTGTACATGATTCTTCTAACACCACCGCCACACTATTTGATTTTGTTAGGTTAAACATTGAGCACCAAATCCGAACCAGGATATTTTAAGAGCACATAATTTTAGAATTATTTTAAGACCAAAGTCGACACAGCAATTAATATTTTTAACATATTTTACACTTATTGTGACGTTAGCACTATTGGTTGAGTTTGTAAGCTTAAACAAACACCACATTCAAAACTAGAATATTTTAAGAGCACACAATTCATTTTAAAACTAAAATCAGCGCAGTAACTAATTTATTGTTTAACACACTTCAGCTTTGTTCGTTTTTAATAATTTTTAAAGTTGTTTTGTGAGCAACAAATTTGAAAATAACATATTTTACGAGTACTTGGAGAAACAATTTAATATTTACAAAATTACATGTAAGTTTTTATTTTTTATACCGTTTTGCTCTTATATGGTAACAGGTATCTATCGTCATAACTATTCAAATAAGTATAAAAATTAAATTCGGTTGTAAAGATTGTTGTCAGCTTTTTTAGAGGAGGTTTGTATTTAGGTTTTTGGTCAGTTTGGTTAGTTTAACAGTTTCAAACTGTAGTAAAGATAAGATTTCCTATTTTCGATTAGTCAAATAATTGGTCACTTTTCAAAACATTTTTCCAAAAAAGTGAGTAGGGCGTTCAAGTGTTTAATTATATGTATACAATTTTGAATTTTCATTTGTAAAAAAAAAATTTACACAGTTTAATTTGATTCAAACGTATGGGATTATTAGCTATACTCCATGACTTTTCAACCTGGAAAGCGCTGATAATTTACAATCAGGAGATTTTATACATATGACTACATTTTCGTCTTTCAACGGGGATTTGGTTCCAAGAACGACATATTACGTGAAACATGGACGAAAATCGAAGGAAGAATCAAAGTTTTTTTGAGTATGTGTACAAATAACATACTTATAACAGTCACTAGTTGTTTATATTATATATACAGGTATATGCATTAAAAATAATTACACAGGTCTGCGACCAAAAAGCTGTTTGATTATTTTCATCTAATTTCCATGTATTTTGATCTGCTGGACACGGAAAAAATATTTAAAAAACTCTCGGACGTCAATATCAGCCACAAAATGGAAAATTCTTATTTTTTAGTATTTTTCTTGATCTTAGGGTTTTTAATCAAATTAAAGTTAAAGTTATTATAAATTAATTCGCATCAGTGCATTCAAGATATGCAATACTTAAAAAATATAACTTTTAAAGAAAAGATCTTCCAAAGTGAGCAAATGAAACCAGCATAAACATGTTCCAACTTGAACGCGCGCGCTGACATTCCAGATGCTACTCACAAGCGCAAATGTACCAAGAGGAGCCTCACAGGGAAGAAGAAGCGATTTTAGTGTGTTAGTGAGCTCATTTCAGTTAAAAAATGGTTTTTATGAAAAATTTGTAATAAAAAAATAAATTTTATAAGTCTATTTTCATTAATTTTGAGGTATTGCCTTATTCAACATCGTTACCTGAATTATCGGAAAACCTGATGTCCTATAACAAAACGGAGGTCATTTTCGGATTCAGCGCACCCAAAAATATAAAGATTAGGTTGAATAACCAAAACAGCTCTTAAAAAAAATTTTTTTGCAGACCTGTGTTATTCCTGTCAATACTGAAGAAGGCTTTGTAAGTCGAAACGTTTATTGTTATACGAATATTTTGTATTATTAAAGATTTGTCTCGATATTTTAATTAGTTTGTGTGATTGGTTATCAAAGTTTTTTAGTTTCATAACTATTCAATATTTTTTATATCTCTTTACAGTATTTTAGAATACAAAATTAGCATAAAATTCTAGTATGTTGATTTTTTGTTTACGGTATTCTATACGTATTTCTCAGGAGTGGGGAAAGACAGCACTTCCACTTTTGATATTACTTTTCTACGAGTAGATAAGAACACAAAATTCGAGACTAGAGCAACAAATTAGCACTTAATTAAGTCCGAACTTTTTTAAAATAATGGAATTAGCTTTATAAAGGACTCGTACACACAGAGTGAACAACATACTTTCATCATATCATTAATAATAATGTAAGTTTTATGTTTATTTACTTCTTATAAGAAATTGATAAATGTGAGGCATAATCATCATGTAAGTTATTTAAATTAAAGTTTGCTTTTAAAATAAAAATATTACTTCGCAGACTGACAATGAGTTATGTGGTTTACTCTATATATATTGCTACACGTCTCGCGAATGGGGTAGCAATAAAAGCTTTTTCTTCCGGCGATGGAGCGGGTGGAAAGTTTCTTTCGTGTCCGGAGAGTGGAAATCGTAAATGCTTTTCGCGCTCGGTCGGTTTGTTCAACCTTCTGGAAACCACCTGATTCCACACAGTTTCGATATCGCCCAGTATAAAGCGGCTATCTTTGAAGTTAGTAACGATCTGTATTCACACAGTCTGTTCTTATTTCAAGACCACCTTATAAGGTTCAAAATATTATGGTTCTGAGATTGATTTATCTTAAGGATATTTAGGTACAGGTATATTTTCCCTGTTAAAAGTTAGATTGCCTATGTACAATCAGTTTTGAACATTGAGTCTGATGTCGCTGCAACATTATCACTTTTCGGTATACCAAAAAATTTTTTGGAAACATTATTCTTACTTTCTTGTTCTGCTTGCATTTTATTTTTTATTGAGATATAATAATTTTTCTTTCATTTTCCATAAGACTACGTTTAATTTTATCATTTAATTTTCTCAGTAACAAGCTTCCTAAACAGCCTCAAACTTTGATACAGAATCCACTTGGAAAAGAATTTTCATCATTTTAGTCGTAATGTTTGAACATCCTTGAGATTGTACTTAAAATTTAAATATAAGAAGAAATTATGAATACCTCTTGTACATTATTAAATGCCAATTAAATCCTCTTCCAGCGCCAAATTAAAAATTTCGAACAAATTTGCGATTGTGGTTAATTTCAGATAAATGTTTGTTATGTTCTCCTTAATATTATCCGACATCCTAAAAATGCAAATTAATACTATATTAATATTATTAAACTTTCAGAGAATAAAAAAACGTAATACAATGAAAACAATTATTTATAAATGTAATAAATAGTAAACAATAAGAGAATAAAATAGTGGAAATATATGCAAGATAACATACATAATGTTTGTGTGTACATATATGTGATAATATAGAAAATCCACATAATAACATGAGACAATTCCAATTATAGATCGATGTATCTAATCTATAGATATGAATTCATGAGTTGAGTATTTGTAATGACAACTCAAAAACCCCATTAATTATGTAACCCTTAGAAAATGCATCTAAGAAAAAATAATTTCCACAACTTTGATTTGATTCTTTCAACAAACCTCGCGGACTTTTTGCAATTCGACGCGAGGCTCTTTGCGAATGATCGTTTGTCTTCCGGTTTCCCGGAGTGATAACTTTTTCTCACGGCAAAGCGGACGGGCGAGCGTGGGGAGTTTTGAAAGGGGGAGTAAGTTCGATGGTGCTTGCTCGCGCCAGTAAAATCCATGCCCTCGCCACAAATCTCTTTCGCCCCGGCGTGCTTCTTGCTTCTTTGCGACGACGATCCCTCGCGACGTCCCTCCTAATCCAGCCGCTCGCTCTCTAAGTCGCGCGCTCTTTTCGCGACAGAATATATCTATGTACTCTTTCAGCCACCAGCTGGATGGATCAATGCCGAGATGTGAATGTAGCATGAGCGTAAAAGTGAGACTTTGGGTGAAATTATTGACGTGACAAAGAGAATTATTTTTTTTTTTTAAGAAAATAGCAGAGTTACATATAACTGTGTGATATAATAGGTTTCAATAAAGAGATAAGGCTTCTTCTTGTTGACCCAACTGGCAAATTTTATTAGACTAAATAGTTACAACGTTTCGACCTTAACTTCTGGTCCTTTTCAAGTAACAATGTACATACAGGGTGATTTAAAAGTCTGGAAATGGTCAATTATCTCCAAAAATAGTGGTCCTGTGAGAAAATGTTTCAGACAAAAATTGTAAGGGGTTAAGTGACGCATTACACAGCATTATTACTATGACCTTGAAAAGTGTCAAGGTCACGTCAAGGTCACCTTCAATTTCTTAAATAGAACTCTCTATTTTTTATTACATATTCTTGTAGGTTATCTCGAGAGCTTTCCAAAACACTATAATTAAGCTAGTTTTCATTAAGTACTTTCTGAGTTATGAGGCTTCAAAGTTACAGTACTGCTGGCAAATTTGAAGTGGTTATTGCCGAAAACATTGCAAATGAGAATGTGCCAACAAATTCAAATCAAACACTGTAAATACAAAGAAATGAATAAAAAGAACAATCTAATAATATAATGTCAAGGAAAAAGAACTATAAGAATGTATGCACTCACATGTCAAAATAAATCATTAAATTTTGTCTAATTGTCATATTACAAACCAAGGTATCAAAATTTATTAAAACTTTGTCTATATTGTCTTTGATTTAATACGGATTATATTAAGAAACAAAAGAATATAAACAGAGTGAAAGTCAATGACCTATGTGAACTTAATAAGTCTGTTGTAGAATTTAAATTTTCGGTAAATTTTCTTTTTGTAAATTAATTGTGTTAGTGTGTTTTTTAATAAAAACATTTCCGCAATTTTTCTTTTTCTTGTATCTTCACTAATTCACGTAATTCAGTAAAGATAATTATAATATAAAATTATAGAAATAATAACATTAACATAATATAAATTGATAGTATGACAGATAATATGGATTACAAACGCTTTGAGTGAAAACGGTGATATTTTCAAGTAAATAAATCTTGATAAACGTTAGAAAATTAATAATAACAAATATTATGATAAAAATAAAAATAGAAAAAGGATAATGTTTGTATGCACCTCCGAACGCATCGTTCCGGAAAAATATTGGAGATCCGGCCAGTTTTTGTGAATCCGCGAGAAAATTAGTACCAGTATCCAAGGTCGATGAACGACGGGAGGGGGAAAGGAAAGTCTTCCCACCCATATTTAGACATTTGGCCCCAAAATGGCGGGGCCGCTATCTTCCAGATGTTTAACCTAAGTTTTTTTATCAAAACTGTCAATGTATCAATATGTACATACATACATACACACATACTTCGTAGCCCAAAAATGGCGCTCATGCGAAGACCTTCCTTCCCCCTCCCGTCATTTATATACAGACCTTGACCGGTATCTATTATAACGTTGAGTCTCACCGGAAACGACCGATTTCAGCCGAACGCGACAGCCACACCGGGTAGTACCAAACCGTTCCGCATGCCTTGACGCTCGCATCGCGGAATCACCCTCACCATATTTTATCACTAAAGGGGTATAAAACAACGACCGATCCGAGTTACAGATTCCTGAGCGAGCCAGTACCCGCCATATACGCATCCACTGATAATGAGTGAGCATTAGAATCCGTCTGAAGTCGAAAGAATGAGGAGGTCGAGTATTCTTTGTCTCTTTGCCGATATAAAAAGGGAGTAGAGAGTTCTTTGCCTCCGCCGAGTAATTCTTGACAACGCAATCCTGAGTAAGTCGAACATCCGATTTACCATGTCGATATACAAAGGAGGTGGAGTGTTTTCCGTCTTCACCGAGGATTATCGACCTAGTATTTCTGCACGTCGATCCTGATTGACGGCAGCACAGTCGTCCCGACATCCGGACAATATACCGTTCCGCGTATCGGAACGCTTTCGACGCGCGTTGCGTAAGTGCGAACCCGTCTCAAATACACGTACGCGTTAAAGACCATGCCGAAAATCGCGCCATTAGCACGCACCGCAGCGCCCTGGTAATTGGCGAAGTCGGTCATTGAACCACACCGATCATGCGTTTCCGGCGTGCAAAACGTCTTTAAACGCGCTACCTTCGCTACTCGAATGAACAATACTGGCAACGAAATCTATGCTGAACGCGCAAACCCACGCTTTGTAAATTCTAATTAGTACAATAAATTGTATTTTATCGAATTACGTCTTATCTCTAGATTTTTTGGACCTCGGTCGTCAGGTCGTTTTATGTTGATAATTGAAGAATTAATGATTAATATATTTGACTTAATATATTTGAGTTATTGCTGAAATTCTCACAAGTGAGTGCATATTTTTCTCGTTGTCAGACGAAGTTGTGCATCTCGCGATTGTACTTAGATTAAAAATAATAGTCTCACTGTATTTTCTCAAGTATGATGTGAACGTTCGAAAGAGTACAAGATCGAGGATTCAGGTGCAGAAAAATTCGTGCAAACTTTCTTGTCTCCAAAGTTTCCCCTGAAACTCCCACAGCTAACCAGACATAAAAATATACCATTTTCGTGGATGAGGCGAAAAGGGAGAAGCGGATGGAGGTTACAGACTTCATAAGGATATAAATTCAAAGGATTACGTGCTGCTAAACCGTCAAAGTCCTGCCGAGTTATACGAAGTCATAGTTCTCATCATAGAGTGCCGAAACTTCAACCATGCATTCTGCGTCTCCTGAGTAAAAGTATAAAAAATGAAAAATATAATATGCAGTGTAGAAAAAATGAGCATGTACACGTATTTTTTTAAAGAAAAATGATAAGAGAAAGAGAGGAAAAAAGAGGTTCCGATACGAAGTTATATACATATCGGAATTATTACCTAAAACTATAAAATTAGAACAAAAATTTGTAACAAAAGTCGTACATTATTATATAAATTTAATTTTTAAAATAACAAGATATGTAAGCTCGTTAAAATCAAAATGAATAAAACGGGAGGCTAAAACGAGCAAGTGAGACAAGACAATACAAAATTACATAAATAAACAAAGTTTAATAAGACAAATAGATGTTTCGGCTTCAGTAAATCGCAAAAATAAAACCAAGGGAGTTTTTACATTATTAATATAAGTGGATGACTGTAATGTAATTACAGATCAGAAAATGCCACAAAGATATCGGTGATAGTTAAAAGGATGTAGAACCGAATCCCTTGTTTATCGGGAATTCGTGTGAATTTTATGAAACGTTCTTCAATGTTCTTTAGTTAAGATAGAACAAGTATATTTTATTTTCAAGATCTTCATTTTCAAAACTTACTATTGCAAAATGTTATAAAGGGACTCAGTAAAAAATAAAACTTTTTTTTTTTTAATGAAGTTCATATGTCAGTACGTAATGATACAGTTAGAACGGACATCGTTATATCCTTAGAGAGCTATCGACAACAAAGTGGGGGTTGTAAATATAAAAGATATAGAAACGTTAGATATAAGATTAAAAAATCTGCAAAATAGCAAGTTCTGTTAATATACTCCAAGTAGCAAGCACACGTCATTTTGACGTTGAAAACTAGTAATTTTTCCCTGAATGTTTTGTGTATTATGGACATTCGATGCTAAGTGAAGAATTCTTCTGTTGATATAACCTAAAATCATGTCGAGCGGATATCCATTATCTAAAAGAGTGTTAATGCAGAAACAAATATTTTTATGAAATTTCGGGTGCAATAATAAAATATTATACATGTATATCACTCCCACTTTTTGGTGAATAGGATGGTAAAACAAAAATGATAACAGTCTGCTAGAGGAAGTCCTTTTCCGGAACCAATCTAATAAACTATATTATCTTTTCTAGTAATATTTAGAACGAGAAAGTTTAGAGAGTTATTATTTATATTCTCAAGAGTTAATTTTAAACGCTCATAATTGTTGAATTTTAGGATAAATGAAATAATTAGTAATTTAATTTTTAATTTCCATACAATTTTTAAGTTATTACATTTTATTTTCAACTATGTAATACTAAATTTGAAGTATACAGCCTTTTATTTTATTATAATCCTAATTTTTATTACTTTAAATCTAATTAATTTTAATTTTTAATGATTAAATTAGAAATTGTAAATTTAATATTTAAAATTAAGTTTCATGCAGTCTCGGTCTTCATCAAAGATACAAGATAAAAGTTGAAGAGGGGCTAGCAAATGCTAAAAAATTCCAGTCGAAGAAATAGTCAACCCAAACGATCGTAAAGAGAACATAAAAAACCGTCTATCCTGTCGTCCTCGAACAGGATTCCCCGCGGATGAACTTTTCATTCGAGCTTTTGTTTTTCCTCGCTTCATGATGCAAAAGAAAGAGATAGAACCGCGGGAGCAAACGAAAGAGACATAGGGGAGATGAGGAAACGAGTAGGCTGTCGAGTAATCACTTCTATACATATCACACGAGCGATAAAAATAATATCTACCAACGAAAGAGAAATTGCTTTTCACTTTTATAAAAAAGTAAAAATATAATCGATGTGAGATGTTCGCAGAGGCTAGAATTATTTTTTTCTCTCTTGTATAATTTTTTACATAGTTTTCAAATACAATATATATATATATATTTCTTAATAATATTGTGTATTATATTATATCAATAATAATTATATTATATCAATATAATCATATTATATTAATATTAATAATTATTAATTATAATTATAATATACAACATGTATACACCACTATCAGATTGTTCGTTATTAAGGAAAATTAGTTTCCTATTTTTCCTTCTCTGTCCCCCTCTCTCATTTTCTCTACGTTGGTAAGTGAAATAGTAAACGAACGAAAATCAGTTTTTTTTAGATTAGTAAAAGTAAGTTAGTAAGTTTTTTTAGATTAGTTTTTAATACACAGTTATTAAAAACAGTCTATCGTTTTTAACAACGAGATCATTGATAACACAGAACCACAAAGAAAATAAAGGTTTTGTTCTGTAAAAAAGATTTTTTTTGTAAAAAAGATTTCTCGACGTGCTGAAATTGAATCTGAAGTTCAAATTTTTGTAGGTTCACGATTTTGTAGGTTCACGTTTCACGATTTTGAAAAATTTGCAGTTACAGTTACAAAAAAGAGTTAATTTAGGATATACAAATATAGGAAGATATCGATATGGCTCCTCAATTTCAAACATCTAAATACACATTCAAGCCTTTTAAGAAAGCAACATTTATGCGAGAAGAAAATAAAGTGTAAAGGAAATAAATTACATATATTAAACATAATAATACATAGTGATATATAAATGTTAAACGCGTTTCGAACTCACGGAGTCTTCTTCAGTAATATCAGAATAAGTCGTCGCATTAAAAAGTATGATATATGGAACAGCACACTCATAATTTAGGATATATTGGCATATTATAACTATGAAATATAATGTGTGCTGCAGAAGTTTAATTGCAATCAAAATTATGTTGTTTCAGCCCTTAAAAGTATTTCATTGTGTCGTGATTATTAAAAAGATTAATTATTATATAGAGTCTACTGTGTCAAAGTTGCGACTAACACATAAAGTTCCTTAGTCTATATATAATACATACTTTATACAACTGTTCTATAATTATAATAAATACCTTAATTAAAATAACCTTTTTGCAGTCGAGAAACATAGAAAGCGAATGTTCTTTCTTACAGAACCTTAATTTTTTTGTGGTTCTGTGTAATTGCACAGCAATAATAAAATTACAAATAACAGACATATTATAGACATTTCAGCATTATAATCATGATAAAACTTGTAATTAAAATAATTTCTAGTTTCCAACGAAGTAATGTCACGTGCAACTGCAATGGCGAGATTGCGTGTATAACAATTAACTATTTTCTCTGCGTCGCTGATGCGTTAGGGAATAGACTAACGGGCTTTCAGCCGCAAAAACTTTAGTATTCTTCGACGCGCGACCAACAATTTGCGCAACGCAGATTCGCGCAAGTATGTAATTTGTACACGACACGCCATTCATTGTTGATCAGCTGCGACGAGTGGTCAGGAAATAATGCAAAAATGTTTCACATGTACTCGTATTACAATTCATAAACTCATTAGAATTAAATCATTAATGTATTTAATTATCGTAGTAATTAAATTAATAAAATATTAATGAAATATTTTTAAGTAAGAATTTTTAATACGAATATAGTTTTAATAAAAGATAGTTTTAATAAAGAAATCTCGCTTTTAAATATTAACATTTTAAATTAAAAAGTACTTAAAAGTGAGTTTTTCTCCTTTTATAGAAATAAAAATTTGAGAAAATATGCCTTTTTATTGAGATAAACCTCCTTGCTGGTCTTTGCGGAGTCTTTCGCATCGAAGGAGGCATGTCATTTGGCGTTTTCAAGGCGACACGAGATTTTCCGATTCAAAAAGCAATCAGCCAAGACCAAAGGCAGTGAAGGGTCGGGCGAGCGTCGCTGCGTACGTGATGCGATTTCCCTCCGTGCGAGCTCGGAATGATTTTTCCCTCGTTCTTTCCCTTCCGGGGACAACCGTCGCTCTTTGACAGAGACGAAGCTCGAGATATGACGAATCGCGTTTGCGAAGGAAAAAATGGCAGAAAACGTTAAGACGTGTGGCAGACGACAAATTGTCGCGCAGATGTGAGACGATACCGCAATGTGAAGTCTTTCTCTTCCTTTATCTTCTTTTCTCTTCTTTTTTAAGTCGGCCAATTCACCGTTTACAAACGCTCCCCTTCCCTCCTCCCCTCTCTGTCTCTCTCTCTTTTACCTCGATAAATAAGGATATGCACGAACGATATTTATCACAAGATGCCTATTACCATCGAAAGACAAGCGATTTTTCTGCTGATTCGTCTCGATTCATAGGCGAGTTCCGCAATAAATTAGTATCTGCTTATCTATATCCCCGCGCGTGGACATGACATTGCTGCTCTCGCGAAGTAATTTGCCGAGGTGCTAACCCGGAAAATAATTCGGGAGATGAAAAATAAAAATAGTGCTAAATATTGATTTTATTCTCATAGATAAATTTTTGGTATAAAACCTGATCAATTTTCCTTCTTTTCTCTTCACATTTATTTTTTTTTTTTACAGATTCTTCAGTTAATTTAAAATTAAAGTTAAAAAACATTAAAAAACGTAATGCGATGGAAATTTTTAAATCTTTTTGAAAGCAAAGTCTCATAGCATTAATTTTTCTTGTAAAATAATTTATGTATTACTTCTTTAGCGATATAAAGTTTTATCTTGGAAGTATAAATAATTATTATGACGTCATATGCCGTCTCGATTGAATTTAAAAAGCATTTGTTTATATTTCATTATTATAGTAATACAGTAATAAAAATAAAATGCAAAAAAGCAATTATTCTCTTTATTTAATATCTTATTTATATTTACTTATGTTAAACATACATAATCTTGTTCTCAGAAGCGTTCTATTATTTACAATTTTTCAGAAATTTGAAAAGAAACTTCATAAAAGTGTAAAAAGATTATTCTAATATATTTTATTATACTGTATTAATATTTTTAAATTTAACACGAATAAACCTTTTCTAATTCATTATATAGCTTAGCTATAAAATATATAATAAACTCTTCAACTATCAAAATAAATTCGAAAATTAAGATTAATAACATTTTTATGATAAAATATTGCTTAATGAGTATATAAAATAAAATAGATACATTATACAATTTACATATTTATTCACTAATAGTTTTACATTCGAAACTCTCATAATTCGTAAATATATACGTTAGACACAATTATTAATTAAATTTAATATTAGTCGAAAGTGGTCATGACATAAATTTATTAAGAGACACGGCAGTTGTTGTGGCATTTTTTATATTTCATTTTATATAAAAAAAAGTTTTTTTATTCTTTCCTCTCTATTCTGTACAAATAGAGAGAACCTAATTAGCACAAGAATGTCCTTGGGATATCTAAAGGACATTCAGGACATACAGAGATAGGATATCCTGAAGACATCCCTTTTTAATCCTTGGATTTCCTCTGAACATCTCAAGAAAGAGTAAAGGATAATAGCCGAATATTAGCCTTTGGAGAACCCAGGGAGATCCCAAGAACATTCTAAAGATTTCTACAGGATACATTAAGGATATTTTTCGTACGTTTCAAAAAGCAAATTCTGAAAGTGAAATAAGATTACGTCTCGTTATTCACTGAACATATCTACATAATTTTTTATAAATGTTTATTAAACTAATCTATTATACCTATTATAATATATCTATTATACTATAAAAAATATTAAATATAAAATATGTATCTATTACAAAATAAATTAGTTGGACCCTAAGACCTCTACACTCATTGAGAAAAACGCAATAAAGCTCCTTCCAAAAAAAGATAAATGGTTTCATACTATGTACTATCTTATAATACCTCGTTATCGTAGTTTTCTTCTTATGAAAAAGCTTTATGCCATGCGTCTTTCTAACGGGGAAATTCCGAATTACTTGGACGTATGTTCTGGGGACACATGTCGTGGACACACAACTTGTCTGGCTGTTCTAGTAATTTTTTACCTTAGTTTTATTACGTAAATAGAAAAATATTCTTATAACTTATTAAAAATTTAACTACAAAACAAGAAAAGTTCTTTATAATAAAAGAATGTACAGAATTATGCACAGTTATTTCACTGACAGTAGTTCAGAAGGGAAGTTGAACGATTGTTCGTAAATTGTTGTAACATTACAATATTACATTATAATTTACAATATTACAATATTACATTACAAATTATTAACTCGCAATGTTGCAACATTTCTGAAATGTAATTGAAGCTTCGATGTGGTAAAATAAAACAATTTTGACCTGGGCAATGGAATCTTTCTTATGTATATTTTTTAATATTTTTTGATGTGTAAAATAATTTGTGTTAATTTCGTTATGTTAATTTCAAGCTAAAAAAATATTAGAAATTACATTCAAAATAGCACAGTTTCGTTGAAATTTGAACTCAAGAATATATAACATTTTTTTATCTTCTTTTTCTCTTCCTCCTTCTACCTCCATACAGGAGTGGATAACTAAATTATTTTCAGATGTAGAATAATTTTCATGTCAGAATTATATGATATGTTGTATTTAATCCAACAGAAATCAAATCTATTTTTCCTCTGAATTTATTCTTTTTGAAAATACATGCAGAGTGCGCATCTCAATTATTTCCAGAGAGATCTATTTTCCGAATTCGTACACTATGAAAATATATGGAGGGAGAAGTGAATGTGTGAGAGAGAGGGAGAGAGGAGACGTGAGAGAGAAGGAGGAGAAGGGGAAGAGGAAGAAAATGGATTAGTTTGGGGCAAATTCGGATAGGTTCGAATAGGTTGGTTGTGTTAAACTGGGTCCACATTATAATGATAATTATCGAACCTAATCGTGAATCGAACCGAATCTCGAACAGAACGTGCAGACAAACCTCAAATTGAACTCCATCGAACACGAACCCCCTGCGCAATACATAATCTGCTGTATCCGATCTGCAGAATAGTTATGCTTTGAATCTCGTATCGAGCATCATTTTTATGATACACATTTGGTTTACATCGTGTAACTTATGTGGATGAATCTATATCACACGAGTAACAAAAAATAAATAACAAAAAATTAAAATCAGCTGCTGTAGTGTACTTTTAAATATATTAATATAATAATATTAAATTATTATTAAATAAATATATTATATATATATATATATATATATATATATATATATATATACATATATATCTCATGTCTATCATTCATAGTTTATGATTTTTTCATCTTTTGTCATTGTTTGTCAAAACTTTCAATTACCATGACAAAGCGTATAATTTGATCATAAAAAAATTTCTAATTTGTAACAACTTCTATTATATGGAAAATTTGTAAACTATTAATAACCCAGACCATATACTTTTAAATGTTCTTTATATAGACGTATATTTTTTGTAAAGTTGTTTTATGATGTATATTCTTTTATTAATACAATATTTGATAGTGATAAAAACGATTTGACAAGAAATTCAAGGACATTATTTTTTTGCACGTGCGATATGCATCTCGCGTATGTATTATGCATCTGTACATCTGCACAAAAACTTACAAATGCTTTGGGATACGCGCGTGCAAACGTTCCACGTTTCGGAATAATTTAATTAGAGTGAGAGCGCATAAAGTGAAGTGTTAGGTCTTATCCCATGGGCTTAATAGCGAGTTTTCGCTATTGCTGGGCATTCCCAGGATATATTCCAGAGAAAATTCGTTTACGAGGAATGAGTGACGAGTGACCCCGGAGAGAGAATGAATTAATTCGCACGTGTCTAATGAATTAATTAAGCATTTATTATGCACGCTTTGTCGTGACGAATTTTTAATTTTATTCATTATTCATCGTCGGCTTTTGGCTGTTTTATCTCAAAATTACGTTTTGATTCAAGGTTTTGTTCGATTTTCTGACAATAAGATGTATTTTTGTCTAAAATATTTTCATTGAAAAAAATCTCATATCAAACATTGTTTTCTATAAATAAATTGTACTCACATTATAACGGTGTCTTATTAATTCAAAAGATTTATCGACATCTTATTGTATTTATTCTTACACTGAAAATGGTCTAATTTCGGTCGAAACATTTATTATGTGATGTGTTTGGATTAATTTTATGATAAAAGTTTAAGCATTAAAACTTAAATCTCTGTTGTCTTTGATCATTAACCTAACTGAGTTTTTGCTAATATAGAGCTTTTTACTTAAAATATTTCCGTTACTTTTAAAGTTAGTACAAAATGTCTGAACACAAGATTGTTTGATTGGAAAGAAAGAAGAGAGCATACATTATTAATAAAATATTTTTTTCAAGATTTTATCACTTTTACGTTTTGATCCCGTTTTCACTTATTTTTTAAACCTATAATATACAATTTCATTAATGTTTGAAAGTATTTTACTCTTCGGATCTCTGTCATACGTTATTTTCAATTTTCATATTTTGCTTTACTTTATATTTTTATATTATTTCTATATTCGGCGAAAAGACTTTTGAAATTGAAAAAACTTTTAAAAATAATTAAAATAGATGTATATTCTTTCTCAAGAAAGTCAGTGTTCATTAATTTATGAATTCTTATTAGAAAAGTAACTAAAAGTAGCTTTAATATACATTTTTCTTTTAGCTTTTCTAATGAGTCCATTAATTTATAAATTCTGACATTAGGAGAGTAGCTAACATATTTAAAGAAAAATATTATATTATTGTATATATATTAAAGTTAGCTGTTTTGGACAATGTAATATTCTTCTATAAATTCAACTGGAATATGAAAATGTGTTGAGAAGGAATTTAAAGGATTATTCATCAAGGATTATTTAAAATTATTTTATTTATTACTAAAAATATTATCCCTTAGGTGGTCATTATTCGTTAATGGTTTTATTTTTCCGATATAATGTGTCAAGCATTAAAATTATTTCAGGCAAGTCGATGGACTTGTGTGTGTGGAATGTTTCATGTTGCTTCATCGGACACAAGAGCATTTTAAAAGCAAAACTTTTAATTAAAAAGTAACTATCGTCGTGTGCCAAAGGCAACCTCGAGCAATATAAGCTGCGATATAAAAGTTTTCCAGAATCGGTGAGAATCCATGAAAATACATTAAGGACTAATTCATACAGAAAACTGTTGAATTTCCATGTAAGACTAGATGTCTGACCCCTCTTTAGCAAAACTTCTTGTTTATAATTCGCCGATGATTTTAACGAGGCGAATTTAAAGCCAAAGAAGTTGAAAAGTATAAATACTTTTTTGTAAAATAACCTTGAATAAGCTTCTTTAGGAAAAAAAATTATTCTATATTTAATATATCTATATGTTAAAAAAAATAAATAACAAAAGTTACGTAAATGTATTTGAAAGACAATAATAAATAAAAAGAAAAGGTAACTATGTATAATTATATAATCATGTATAATAATTAATAGGATATACTATTTTATCTTATGTCTAGAATTTAATTGAAGTTTATGTCATAATATTATTATTAATATTATTATTAATTACAAGATCATGTTTCTATTTTGGTTTTAGTATTTTAAAACGTCATAATGACGTTCTTTAAAAAAAATGTAATATTGCAAAGTTTTTACACGTAATGTATAATAATTAATTCGACAATAAGTATTTTATTTAAATATGCTGAATTATCGCAAGAGTACATTTATCTAAATAAATATATGATAATTACATTTAAATATATAAATAATTATCGCAAAAATACATTTATCTATTTATTTATTTAAGAATTAATTATGTAACAAATCTGAATAATCAATTTGTAATTTGTACGCGTATTTTCGACTAATTTTTTCCAAGCAAAACCAACGAGATGATAACGTTACGAGTTTTCCTAATTACCGTTACGGAATTGCAATGGGTTCGAATCGAGGGTTCTCAAACGAGAGGTCGTTATGGCAATGGTGAATGTATTCCGTTTATGTTACTGGCTAATATGCAAAAAGCAACTTCATAACGCGAATGTCTATCGTATGGATATTTAATTACATTCGCTTCCGTTTTATCTCATCTCTAAAGGAAGAGAAAAAGAGAATGAATTATTAAGCCTTTGGTCGCAAGTTTAGATAAATAACTTATGTATTGCTACTCAAATTATTTTATTTTATTTATTATGAAATAAAAAATACTTTTAAAATAAAATTAATCGAGCGAAAATTACGTAAAATTTTATATAAAGAGCTACTTGCTCGATTTTAATGATTTTTATTATTAGCACTCTTAAATTTCCAATCAATTAAAAAAATTCTAATCTAGTCCAAGCCTAATTTCAGTTTGAAATTAAGATGGGTTCTAAGTAGGTTTTATTTATTGTCTTATCAATCTAATCCTAATCTGTATCTTTATGTCTTAATTTATCTTTTATTTATTTAATTTATTTATGTCACTTTAAGATTATCTTAATTTAGTTTTATTTAGTTTACTATTACTACTTTATTTCTTTAACAATTATTTTACCTTATCTTTTTCTATTATATTTAATGTCTTTTATTCTTAATTTTAAAATATTACATAAAATTTCTTGAAATGAAAGTTATTTCTTTACATAAATAATATAATATGATATTTATGACATTTAATGTATACTGGATACTCCATCATCCATCATTTTCCTTAGAAGTTTGTTCTCGGGGGGGTGGCTCGTAGTGCTTAATTAAAACAGGGTATCGGCATACTACCTCCTGTGCATCCGTACCGCACAAGCCGAAAACGAAGGAAAACCAATAAAGGGTGCCATTCATTTTTTTTCTTTCTTCTCTCGATAGAACAGCGGAGATATCGATCCTCAGGAGTCTTTGCGATCGATCCCGTGGATCGGAAGTCGTGAGGGAGGACAATTTATATCCTCGATAAATCCCTTTTCGCTTTCATTAGCGTTCTTGTCCGGCCTATTCCCCCACGAAGGAATGATGGTATACGATCGAGAGAGAGAGGAATGATTTACATTTCTTCTCTCTCTCTGTTTTCAAAATAACTCGTTCGATCGAATGCAACGCGAATTTGAATGAAGACATTCTTTATTAGTTAAATAAAAATCTTTATATAATTTAAAGTACACATACATATAAATTTTTATTTAAAATTTTTAATCTTAAAAATAAAACAAAAATAAAATAAATATTAAATATATCAAGAGAGAATATTTTTTTGTATATTTAATTTTCTGTAATTAAAATTGTCTTATTGATTTATCTCTCTCTCCAATATTTGGATGATGGATCTGCTTATTATGTATAATCTACAGCTAATTTATTATTATTGTCTTAATAGACAAATCGAAGATAAATCGATAAATTTTATATTATCAAAATTATCTATGATTTTATTATATAAATATCTTTAATGCAGAAAAATTGATAATTCAAAAGCAGATATTATTGATATTGCAAAACAATTTATATATCATCAATAAAATTATTTATAAATTTGTCTGGTTTTTTTTATGCTGCTATTTCTTGTATTGTTTAACAAAAACATCCTTGAAATGAGTACTTTATAAGCTTTCTTAATAGATATTCTAAATAAATAAAGATATTTTCTTCTTTACCTAATATTTTTGAATATTCTCTTAAATTAAAAATATATTTTTCTTTTAAATTAACTTATAGTTCTCAACTAAATGTTTCAACTTATTTTATGCTTTTTCACACTAGTGAATAATTCCTACATTTTTTTCTGTATTTTTGTTTTTACTGTATAGTGTTTCTTTTTATAAAACGCTTATGGTCCAAGCCATTTAGTGATGGAAAAGCGAACAATACAGTCGATGATGATGACGTTTCTTAAATGTAAATTTTTCAACTCGGACTTTGTATCGCAATATTTCCGCACGTATAAAAAAAAGGACACGTATAAATGAAAAATAAAAAAACTTTTATTATATAATTTGAACCTAAGCGATTAATCTTACTCAAAACTTGATCGATTCAACCGTTATTCGATTATTTAAGGATTTCTCAACTCGGCTCGCGTAAAGATAATTCAAGACACTACCGTGTCTCTTAATCTCCGTCTCGAAGAAAGCTGCTCCTGGGACTCGATTATACCCGAAATTAATGGTTGAAATTAAATCTACTTCCCAATTAGAGACTTGATATCATTAAAATTTCTTGTTAATTAAGAGACGTAATCATCAGTCGACGATGTTGTTTTTGCGAAGGGAAAAATTCATGGAAATTCTGCAAAGAAATCAAGGATAAATCACAATAAATATGCAATTTTTCTCCTCTTGAGAAAATCTTGAATCAATACAAGTTACAGTTGACAATTTAAAGAAATTATTTTGTTAAGAAGTCAAAATCTAAAAAATGTACACACAATTGTAATTTGAAAACGAAATTTCTTTTTAACATAAATAACTTATTTTTATCATGATCTGATTTTAGTCCTCACAGTTTGATGTAGTGAGCACAATACCACCTTACCCATTCTAAAGTCGAGGCCTCACTCTTTAAAACGCGCCAAGAAAAATTGTCCTACTAATCCTACTATTCCTCAAAGCTAAGAAGACATGGATTCTTTAAAAAATCGAGAAAATTCAAGGCGCAAATTTAAGGCGCTTCTCTAATTGTTTTGTGTGGTGTATTATACGTATACATATGCTATACATGTATGCTGATAAATAAGATCGGGAATTAAGATCTCACCTGATGATGTGCTGATTGGTAGACCGCAATAGGATCGTGGTGTACTTGGTGATGAGCATCCTTCCTATACTGTCTCATCCCATCACATTCGTATCCTCAAATGTGTGATTCATAGATTTGACATATAACGTGAAAGCCTCCGGGTTTTAACGACGTTGGTTTCACGAAAATCGAAACGAAATCGCGAGAAGTGAAGTCGTGACACTGGATACCGCGAAAATTCTTTTTATCTAAATTTAACACTCATATACAAGGTGTTCTCGAAATATTCGTTCGAACTTCACACTTATTTTGAATTGAACTGTGGAAGATTATCGTAACGTTCATTCAATGTTATTATTCGTGTAATGCGGTGTTAATTTATCTTTTATATTAAAAAGATTTACACACTACCGCACAAAATTGTTTTTTAAACAAATCAAAGTTACAATGATAATTTTATATTAAATTAATTACATATATTAAACTCTTATACATTGGAAGATATAAAAATCGATTTAGAAATTACGTATTACGTTTTACTTCATGCCTACATTTATGTATTTTGTAAATATATATTATTTATATTATATGTATATTTATTTAGTTTCTCATTTAATTCTCACATTATTATGTCATCATATATGATTACATTACATACATATAATTTATTTACTTGTAACGTAAAATTTGTATGCAACATTATTGCTCATCCCATTGTTATTACATATGATTAGCATAATACATTATTAATATTTTATACCGTGAGTAATCACATATCCTGTTTCGAACTTCCAGTGATTATCAAGGAGAGAATAATTATCATGTAATATATCCGCATTATTGGATATATTGCGTGATAAATACTAAAAGTCCTAAGGATAAGCGATTCTTTCGTTACTTAGTCGATTTTCTTTTCAGTGTGGTTTGAAAACAGTAATTTACAGTTCCTTCTAGTAACGAGAAGAACTTGATGTTGAGGAGCGTCTATCGCCTATTTAACTTTTCCGGTTTGCGTCACACGGCTCATTATATTTAATCGCATCATGTCCCATCGTCACCGAAGCAAGAATTACTCCACCTTGTAGAACACGTTAAAGTTCTCAAAAAATTATATATATATATGTATATACAGGGTGCTCCTATTAGAAATGATCATTCGCTTTTGCTTCCTCAATCTCTATTGCAAGTATAACGGTTATAATTATTATATGCATTGAAGAAAAGATAAATATACATCATCCTTTTGTACTAATATTACTATTTCGATAAAATCGGATTTTTGAAACAAATTCAAACTTTACTTCGTCAGTGAATATTAAACAATAATTTCGATTGCTTATCGATCCGTCTGGCAAATCATCTGCTCTCGACAGATTTGTCACTTCTTTGGAATGCAGAAATCGTTAACCTTATAATCGATTTTAATTTTTTGGCCCTAAATTAAATGAAGAATTTATTACGAATATTACCTCAGCCAGGATTCGAAAATCGGATTTGTTCAAAATATTCATACTGTATGATATTTAACGGAATTGTTTTACAAGTTATAATTAAAAACTTAATGTATTTTTTTATGATTTATGCTTAAAGATCTCGCGTTACACGTTGCGATTTTTGGTCGACAAATCGATGAATTGTGTTTTTTATAATTTAGATCGAAGATCTAATATTACTTTCAATAGTTGCTGATCGGGGTCATTCTCGGTCGCACATTGTCCTTGATGAAGCGACTCGTTGACTTCGTCATTGACTTCGATTAATCCCGTAACAAAGGAATGTAGGGTAAACAGAAGAGGCACAATGAGCCTTGATAGAGTTAGTTGAAGCGTAGAAATGTTCAGATAGCGAACCTACATTTTTATTACTAATATTTCAAATCAATTTAATAATTGCCGTTAAATATCGATAATTAATGAAAAATATGTTTAGTGATTAAATAAAGAGACACGGTAGTGTCTTGATTGTCAAGTACAGGCATAGTGCGAGACCGCCCCGTGTATCTTATCACGAGTCGAACAATCCAAATCCGAGATAATGAGATCTTAGAAACGGTTGAACAGAATTCTTATTAGAGCTAATCGATATAGTTTGGATTTATACAAGATTTATACAAGAAAAGTATCCTTATGTTTTTTCTACGTAATCTAATAGCAGTATTGATATTGCAATATGAAATCCAAAGTAACGTGTTTCTTTATACTGTTACTGTTACTTTTTCCTGTCTGTAGTGATAGTGACGTCGTCACATTTTTACAGTAACGGTAACGAATTTCAATTTCGTTACTTTTATAGTTGCTTTAGTCTCTATTCGATAAAGAGACAGCGTTGTGGAAGCAGTTAAAAGGAAGAGACGATAAGAGAAAAATGCTTATATATGTAAATTTTCGATGTACATATACCAACTACAAACTAGTTGGAAGTTTTGAATTCAAAAAATAGAGTTCCTTTCTATAACATTTATTTTTGGGATTTATTTTATGTATATGAGACATTCATATAACAAAATACAGAAGTTTGATAGGCATTTGTAAATAATTTTAATAAATGAGAAAAATGAATAGAAAATGTGGCAACAGCGTGTTAATAAGCACTACCAGTGTTATGTAGTCTGTTCTTTATAGCTGAGTGTAGCCAGTTCAATTATAATAAATAGACCTTCTGTCAAATGCAAAATGGATCGATTAAGATATGAAGGACAACTTACTTTTTATAAGATATACTTTGTTAGTACAGAAAACAGTATAGTAAATGTATAAAAGTCATTGAATAGTGGAAACAATGTTGTAAATCAAAAGAAAAACCTACAAAAAAAATTGATAAAAAATATGCATAGTCGAAGGAGTTTATGTGATTTAGAGGTTAGCAATGCATACGTAACAAAAGAAAACCGATTTGTCCGTACGCTATTCTACACCTCTTACACGAATCGTACATTCAGAAGAAAGTTGTGTGCTCTTGACTATATTTTTTATCGTTTGCCTTATTAAACGAGACGTTAAAAAATTTTCATTTTTTTGTCGTCATTCGTAAAAAATTATTTTAAAAATTATTCAACTTATATATTTTATCTAATTTAATCTTGTCATACCTTTTTATTTTATTTAGTAATGATGTTTGTATCTATAGCGTTCATATATATATATATATATATATATATATATATATATATATAAGTACTCATGTACAAGACTCCATCTTTAAAATTAATTTTTTAAATTAAATTTCTCAAAAACTAATTGCCCAAATCACTTGAAATTCAAACAGTCGATGCATTATTCTGCTGATAACGTTTTAAAAAAATTGCATGTGATTTTGTTATAACTCACTAGCCTCCTTAATGCATGCAATGTTAATACAAGAAGGTGCTGTAAGCGTTTAATTAATGTTTTGATTCTACATGATTAATGGAAAGTGCGATGATTAGCTGTATACAGTGATCATCGATCGTCATTTGATAAGAATCGTGAAAATATATTACACAAATTAAATACATACACCAAAAAAAAATCATGTACATTTCAGAAAAATATCCTCTGAAGCTTTCCTGTAATAGAATATTCTAAAAATATTTCCTTCTAAAAGTCTTTTGTTAAGAATAGTATGAAATAAAGGAAATTTATATTATATTCTATTATTATATTCTAAAATCCTTTGTGATTGGTTGATTCAGATAACCCAGGCAGTTACATAACCTAAAAATGCAAAAAGTAAAAAAGTAGCTACTTCAACAGAATTTAAATATTAGTCAGAATTAGTCAATCATTTTGAATTGTAAGTACAAATTGGATAATTTGTACTTACAATTTATCAAATTTGACAAATGTTTATAATTTGGCGCCTCTTCATGCGAATAATGGATATGACAACTGTTACAGTCTTCTAAGACGGGTTAGATTCAAACTAATAATCTATCATTAATTTGAATACATCTAAAATAATGTGTGCTACATGTTTAAAGAACTATGCTTAAACCAGAACTAACGGGCTACTAAACTATAACGTTAAAAAACTCTGACAAGAAGAAACACAAAAACATGAACAACAAATTGAAACGTGTCTGCTCACTTAAATTAAACATAACAGAAAATAACATCGCTGTACATATCTCACTGTACATACCGGTTGTGTTCTTATTGCAACGATAAAAACTGAGAAATGGGATGGGGGTTGGGAAGTCAATTTAAGCTGGGAATCACAAATTTGGGCACTTTGCCTTATATTGTATGTTTAAATTTTTGTTATTATACATTTCTATATGTTTTAATTTACAGTATATATTATATAAAATATAAGAGAAAATAAAAGTATTGGTTTCTGTATGGTTAGAAGTGACACATGCGTGAAAGCTGAGAATATAAATGGCGAAAATAGGCGAGCAAAAGGTGAAGTAGAGGAGAGTGAAGTGAGAATGAGTGAGTGAGTGTGAAAGGTGATATGGGAAGAATGGAAGAGAATCAAAAAAGAAGACAAAGCGAAAAAAAGTGAGGAATGCGTTTTCTATCCGACTTCTATTCTAAAAACATTCTTAAAAATTTAAAAATTATGTGTGTCACCAATTCTGAGTTCTTTTTCGAATAAAAAAAAAATTCTTTTTATACTTTATACAAAATAGTACAAATTTTGTTTAAAAAATTGATAATTAGTTCTTTTCCCTACAAATTTTTGTGTGCGCTAAAGATATTCAAAGTGGCTATAACAACATCGATTGGTGTTGCTTTTCTTCAAGTTAGTTCGTTAACCAATGTAAAACTCGATCGTCTAGATTCTTATTTCTAGGGTATTTAACTTTCCCTACAGTGTCTCAATCAACCAATTTTCTATTCTCTAGCTACAATTCTTTTTGGAAGAAAGAATTCTTTTTAGATTCTCTGCGCTATCTAGCTGATGATTACTTCTTAAACAATCGATCATTATTTGAAATCCAAAGATTGTTCAGACTCTTTCTAGAGATTCTAGAAAAGGGTAGAAGCGACATTTGGTGGAAGCGTCTAGATAAGGGCAATGAAAAATAGGAAATTAAAGAGGAAATAGGAAACAGAAAGAAAGAATCGAGAAATATAGAGGAGGAAAAAGTGAAAGGAAGAATAGAGTAAAGGAGAATAGGACAGCGAGGACAGAGAGTTTTGAGAAGAGAGAGATTAGGGAATTTGGAAATTTTGGAAGACTGATGAAGAGAAAGCAAGAAGAAGAAAAAAGAATAGGAAGGAGATTCTAAAATAAAAGACATAGCTAGGTGGGTAGTGGTGGAGGGTGGTGTGAGTTTATATTAGTACCTTGAATAAGTTCTCGCTGTTTTTTCATGAAAATTAATGCTTTATTTAAAAAAAACAGGAAAAAATACTCCTAATGATTCTGCAAGTTCAGTTAGCGTCTGACATGACTCTTTATGAAGTAATGCCTCCAATTCTTCGTCTTCAAACTTTTTCGGTGCGCCAGAGCGTTCTTTATCTTCAACATCAAAATCATTATTTTTGAAGCGTCTAAACCAATCTCTGCATGTTGTTTCCGACAGAGCATGGTCGCCGTAAGTCTCAACAAGAATTCTGCTTCAGCTGCATATTTTTTTGAATAAAGTAGTGCAGTAAAATTCCCCGCAAATACTCTTTTTTTGGCACGAAACTCGACATGTTTAACACTATGAAAAAAAAGTTGTTTACACTTCGGCGCAATGACATACACTGAATTTCAAGCTTGCTTATAGTACTTCCCTATAGATGCGTTACCATCTTAAACACGCACGCAGTTCTGGTAACATAATCTGTTGGAGAACTTATTCAAGGTCCTAATATAAATAATTTGGAGAAATTGAGAAATGGATGAAAGCAGAAAGTTGAAAAATAAAAAAGTGAACGAAGAGAGAACAAAGTTGTGTAGATTCATGGACATTTGGGAGGGAGAGGAAATTCGGTTATTGCTTACGTAAGAGATATGAGGACAAGGAAAAGTGTAGAGAGAATGATAGTAGAGATGAAAGTTGATTCAGATCACTACTGTGACACTGTAGATAAGAAAGAAAGATTATAGTGTGGAAGGAGGGAAAAGGGAAAGAGGATAATAGGGGAAGGGGAGTATGGAGGGAAGAGGGGAGTTTGTTAATTTGTTGAAAAAGAAAAAAGGGAATAGGGTAGAGGAAAATAGGGTAGAGTAGAAGGATTTAAAAAGCAAAATAAGAGAGGTTTTTGAGAAGACTTTCAAGAAGGCTCTCTAGAAGATAAAGAAAGAAGGGGAAGAGAGCGAATAATGGGAGAGATGTAGGGAGGGAAAAAAGTAGGAGAGAACTGAGAAAATAAAGAAAGTAAGAGAGAAATCTAGAGATATAGAGATATCCAGAGGTATAGAGAGAAGAGGTGGGTATACATTTAAGAAATTAAAAGATAAAAAGAAAAGGAAGGAAGTAGAAAAATAGGTAAATAAGATGAAAGAGACTAGGAGAACAGGCTTATGAATAAGGGAAGAAGGAAAAGGATAAATGAGGGAATTATTGTAGTAGAACAAAGGGAGTAATGTGGGGAACAAAATAGGAGGAGAAAAAGGAGAAGATAAGTAGAGATGAAGTAATTGGTAAAAGTTGAAAGAAAAACTGGAAAGGATGGAAATCTGAATGAGGTGAAAACGGAGGAGAGGAGGTAAAAAAGTGGATATGAAAAGCTTGTAAGGGGAAAGGGTGACCAAAGGATTGGCGGGAAAGAATATTCATAGTAAAGAAAAGTGAGGGGAAGAAAGTAAAAGATTATAGAAGGATGACGCGCACTGATACAAGCGTACATGAAAGATCTATGTGTTAGTATGTGGCGGAAAAGCTAAGGGGCGGAGGTGGAAGGAAAGGCTTTGTTGCCACCAACTAAAATGGGATTTAAAAAAGGCTTGGGGACCACGAACAACATATATGTATTCAATTATTTAATAAATAGGCAGGTAAACGGATAAATGAAAAAGATGATAGTGTTCTTCGTGGATCTGACAATGAGAATCGCGTTTCGACTCGATGAATAGAAGAATCTTGATAGAAGGGGGCGATGAGGATGAAGAAGGTGATGGAGGGGTTGGTTAAGAGATGTAAGAAAGTTCTGACAGTGAGTAGGAAGATAAAAGGGAGGAGAGTGGAGGAGGGGGAGAAATTTTAGACAATGAAGACATGAAGACCTGAAGAGTGTGAGTTAGCCAGGGTTATAAGTTGGTGTTTGTTTATCTTCCTAGTAGTGGATGTAGACGAGGACGAGTTGAAAAAAGAGGATAGGGAAGATGAGTAATGGGAGGAATACACCTTGGCATATGCGGATGATGTTCACAGAAAATGAAGAGGGAGTGAAGAGAATATTGCGAACAATGGAGATGTATTTGGATGAGAAGGGGTTGGAACTGGCACGGGAAAGATAATGCAGGAAGAAGGGGTAAGATGAAAGAAGATAAATTGGAGGGGAAGACGATAGAAGAAGTGAAGGAGTTCAAATATCTAAGGTACACGTTAAGATATAATGGAAAGCAAAATAGGTATCTAGGGAAAGACAAAAGAAAGAAGGCGATGTTACTAAAGCAGATGTGAAGGATGGGGAAAAGAAGATTTGAATGTGTGATAGGTTAATTTGGTCAGTGATTAGTTATGGAAGTGCGGGGGAGAGAAAGAGAGAGCATGGATATCTTGCAGGATAGATATTTAAAGTAAGTACTAAAGATACATGTGAGAGTATATAACGAGAAAGGAGTTGCAAAGAGAAATGTTAAAAGGGGACAATCAAAAAAGTTATAAAAATAAGTTGGAAGAGAGAAAAGAAGGGGAACAAGCGAGAGAATGCTGGAAGGAGATGAGGGAAAGAACAAAAAAAAAGTTTGAAGGGTTGGAAGAAAGAGAGGGAAATATTTATGGAGAGAAAGGGATGGAAGATAGAGGAAGTCGAAGAGCTAAGGCAGATGGAGTAATTAAGGATCAGTATAGAAGGGAGAAAAGGATGAAGAGGGAAGAGAGATAGAGAAGGATTAGGGATTTATTTTATTATTTTATTAGGTTATTTTAAAAAGGGTTGGAAGAGAACAGGTGGCAAAAAGTGACAGGGTTGGAGAATGGTTTGAAGGAAGGCTGAGAGAAGGAGAAGAGGAGAAAATGTAGAGGAGAGAGGAGACATAACATGTATGAGAGGAGTATGTAGACTGAGGAGATGAGAAGATATAGCAGAAGGTGGTGGGGAGAAGAGAGAGAGATAAGGGGGTTAGGAAAGTTAAGGGGGGAGGGAAGAGTGATTGAAAGAGAATGGAAGAGTAAGAGAGTGGGAGAGAAAGAAAAATATTATATGTTTAAGAAATTGCAAACGGAGATAAAAGTCCTTCGGACTACGAAAACTGGGGTGAAGATAGATAGGAGAGATGTATGTGATGTATAGAGAGAGAGAGAATAAGGTAGGATTAAACATGATTTTTGTATAAGTGTAATATTGTAAATAAAATTGTTATGGTAAGTGTAAAATGTAAATAGTGTAAAGGATTATTTGATCTTTATAACTCCCAATAAACTATTAAATATATTATATATTGTTAATATTATAGTTTATATTTTTATTATCGTTTGTTTTCGTTTATTATACGATTTCATATTTTTAAAATATATTTGATAAGAGTAAAAATACTGATTTTATTTTAAAATCAATTACGTATTTTATTTTAGTTATGAGAAAAGTAACGAATCGTTATTTTCATAATGATAAAGGTATCTTTTCATTTTGATGCTCGATTTCAGCCATAAATATACTGATAGCTTTTTCGTTATCTATCGCTAAGATTTTTTCACATCTTCTAATGTTATGCTTCTGATGTTTTCTGATGTATGTAATAGAGTATCAGCAGGAAAAGCATCTTAACAATAATTACTTTTCAAAATTAATAACGAGTAACAATAACGAGTTACTTTTAAAAAAAAGTAAAAACACAGTAATGGTAAGTAACGCGTTCTTTTTAGTTGTTTTCAATTCTGACAAACTCTCAATGTTGAAATTTCGATTTAAGAAACGTCCTTTTTCTGTTCTTTTCTATACTTGTATATTTCTCTTTTTCCTTAACCCTATTCGGTCACACTTCAGTAAAATCGCGTAACGGTCACACTGGGTGAATTTCACCCAGCGTCGAAAAAGTAATATAATAAATAATACAATATAATATAATATAATATATAATATAATATAATATAATAAGTAATATAATATTTTCATAAAAAAAAGAATATAATATTGCTCGTCACAAAAAGTATATTTATTTTAATGTTTGAATGCGCGAAAAATGTCGAATTTTAAAGAGTGTTTATTTTACTTGAACAATGAAAATAAATAAGTAAAAATTATTATAACACAAAAATATTGTAAAAAAAAAAAAAAAAAAATTTCTCTTGGGTGAATTTCACCCAGTGTGACCGAATAGGGTTAAATTCTGTACAATTTTCATCATATGTGGCGCTCACAATAATCCCAACAACGCTTTATTTTTTGACAAATTTGATTTTGACAGATTTTTTTCAGGTGACTTTAGAAAAGTACATTTTATATAATATAAAACTGTACAGTAATATAATCCTGTAGTTTTTGTTTTTCAGCGCAGTTGTTTTCCAAATTTTTCTTATATCTGTCTTTTTAGTGAAATTATTTTTCTGTTCACATCTGTGTATTTTTTTAGAGATTAGTTTTTCATCGCTTTTCCTCGACAGCAATTTAATTTTATATTTTATTAGGTATGGCTTTCAGGTTGGAGCCACGTTTTTGATCTACAATTTGATTTATAATCCAATGTTTCAGTTCATTTCCTCAAAAAGGAATAACCTGAGTTGTTCCTTGTTAGGTATCCCTTTATACACATGATGAGTGATTGATTATAGGAAAGAATGGAGAAAGAGAAGGGCGAGATGGAAAGAGAAAATTCGGTTAGCCAGTTTTTATTTTAAGAAATCGGGAGGGCAGAGAGTCAAATTGGAGTTTTTGTCCGTTGTCTCTGTTGATGTAAGATTGTTGAGATACTTTTGAATTTCCAAGGTTTCCCTGTATTTTTTAGGGAAGTAAGTGGTCTCTCATCACTATACCGATGTTTTAACAAGATTTTATACTCGTTTTCTTGTTTGATATATATATACAATTAAATATATACGATTAATAAATTATATATTAAATTATATATATTATATTATATAGATGTATTAAATATATATCATAGATATATTAAAACAGATATTTTAGTATTGTAATTTACAGTCGTAAAAATCTATAAACGTATTTATGAAGACAACCGCATATTATTTCAAGATATCATTAGTTTACATACAGCGTCATAAATTATCTCTCTCACGAATGCATGTTTCAACTATCGCGTGGAAATTGAACGATGTGTGTTGCAAAGTACATACTGATAGTGAAGTAATGAAAGAATGTGATGAAACACCTACTCGATACCTTCTACTCGATTTAATCCTATGACGAGTATATTCCTTCGGACTCCGAGAACATATCGGTTAATCGACTCCTTGGCTTCGCCGCGAATTGATTTCATGCTTGATCGCGTCAGACTCTAGGTCACGAGAACTTTCTGAAGAGAGAGTGCCTTGATTATGATCAATATACATCGAAGGATCAATATTAGAAAAGCATAATTGTAATCAACCGCTTCAAGAATTTAAGATTAAAATTAAAATCAAAATCAAGAAATCAAAATCAAATAAATCTTTTATTATTTTATATTCGATTTTTTCAGTTACACACACACACACACACACACACACACACACACGCACGCACGCACGCAACGCACGCACGTACACGCACGCGCACGCACGCACGCACGCACGCGCACGCACACACACACACACACACACACACACACACACATTTTAATCTTTCCATTTTAAAAATTTCTATCCTATACATATAAAATAAAAATTTTAATTTAGTATATAACTTTTGTTTTAATTTATATCATTGTGATTTCAATTCATAAATAAATATTCACAAATAAGTAATTTATTAAGTTTTGATTTATTGTTTCGATTCCAATATTAATGTTAATCTTTACATCTTACAATGTCAATTTTAATTTATTTTTATTTATTTATAAAAATTATATTTTTATATAATGTATTGTGTATAATGTATTGTGTATAATGTATTGTGCTGGATAAAAATCTCCTTAATTCTTTTTTAAAGAAATTTAAAATGGATTGTTTCTTTCGATTAGTGTGTCTTTCAAAAATGTTTATTATTCCAGTTTCATTAAGCATACAATTTACATTATCTTACGTTTAACGAAAGTGACCCATTGAAAATGATAAAAGAATATATATACTTAACAAAAAATATGTATTTTAATTTGTATTTTGTATTGTCTTTTGCCGAACAAATTAACTTGTTCTAATACCTATAGACATCCGTGCTTTCAAATCTATTACACATTCTATTATACATCGCTGTTTATACAAAAAGAAACAACACTTGGAGTAGATAGATACTTGTTTGGTCGCTGATATAAACTCGCATCGAACGATGTCGTCGAACATTTCACTTGTCAATTCACAACCGATTTCAATGATCTTCATATATATTGTCAAAAACATAATTCTGACTACTTTGCAAAAAGTTGTAGTCTCTCGATTATGTTTGTTGATCAAAAAGTTACTAACAAAATAAGTTCAACGTTTTAGATCTACACCGTTCGGTGTTTTCAGTGCGAAGCATGTAATTAATAATCAGGAATTAAAACTTTGTTATTAAATTAATTATTTAAAAAGATTTTAAAGAGGTTGCGTTTTCAGAGCATTGACATTTGCCAGTCAGGAATACGGCACCACGTTACAGATGCACCGTACAGTGCCGTGCAACGTGGGAGGCGATAGGCGTTGACTCACGAAAATCGACCGAGATGTGCAGATCGTTCTCAGTTTATTTTGCGTGTTTGTATTTGTAGCTTGTCAGTCATTTTTTGTCAGTTGTTGTTGAAAGACTGTCTGTTATATCTTGAAATGAAGCTTCAAGCTTTTAAGTTAAAAGTTCATGTAGAATTGTATAAATCCATGCGAAACCATTAACTTGTCTTAGTTAATTATTAATAATTTTTTAATAAAGCGATGGCTAAAAAACTTTTTGCAAGTTAGTCACAATCGCGTTCTTGACAATACAATATATATGTGTCAAGATTATTAAAATGACTGAAGTGAGGTCGACTTTATTACGTAGTTAATCGTTATTAAAAAATGAAAACGTGCCGCAATTTATATCTCACGTATTTATGAGTTCTATTCCAAAAATTTTTTACCAACCACTTTCTAAACTAAAACCCTAATAAACCTTAATTAGTCCCGCTATTTAATCCCTCAAATTAAACCTCATGACCTACTCACTTTTCGGCTGAAACTCTCTTTCTGAATTTCTGATCCACAATCAGTTATTAAAGATTAGACATATCCTAATGGTTAATTACATTATATGTCAAATTTTCTACTTTACTTTTTCTAATTGTAAAGAATCGCGCTGATTACTATTTCCGATTATATTATAATAAATTCTGATTATATTATCATAAAATTGATATCATAACGCGTTGGTTAATATATTTTCACGGAAATTCTACACATTTCTTTAAGCTTGACTGTAAACGTTAGTTTTCAGTCGTCTCTCGAATAAAGCCAAATCAAATCTTGTAAGACAATTGCCTTTATTTCCTTACAATGTTACGTTCGCGCGATTGAATTCGTCAGTCGATCTCAATCGATTACAGGTCCGATATCCCGAAGGATTACCGGCTCCCTCGGAAGAGGCAAGTCTCGTGACGAATAAGAAAGGAATATCGATCGGAATCAATCGATACGGAACGAGCTTCTGCGAAGAGATCAGCGACAACGACGATGTCGACGCACGACGCCTCCGCGCTTTGCCGTTTCAACGATCGGTGAAATTATTTATAGACGCGCTCAAGGGGCAGACAACAAAGACGCGTATCGCCGCACACTTAGCGCTAAACGTGACTGCCCGAGAGATTACTTGCCTTCTGTTCAAGTAATTTTATGTCATATTTTACTGTCATTAACCGCGACATGCAAATTTCCCTGCATTTCTTTGGGAATTCATTCGTTTCATTTTTCATTCTTATAATAATTGTTAAAGCTTTAAAAGTTACTCAGGGGATTAAAGAATGTCCAAGAAAATGCTACCTTTGACGGGCATTATTTATTTTGTAATTTATTCTCCCTAGAAAATTGTCAAGTGAAGGTTTAGGTCAATAATTATTAATAATAAAATAAATAATTATAAATTGTTCGGTTTTCATAGTGTAATCATACGACCGAATAGATAGCGATAATTTCATAGCCATGTAAAAACATGAGCGTTTAATTATGTATAATTAAGTTAAATGTAATTTTCTACGTGCTGATGAAGACTCCGTGAAGTCGAAACGGTTCACTTTTGTTTTTATGTACAATAAAGTCTTTGTTTTCAATTTTATATTTTTAACGTCATTTAATTGTTTATTATATATTTGGCCTGTTTGACCCTCTAGAGTTGTTATTATTTATAACAAGTATCTTATATCTTCTAATGGATTGGTTTGTATTAATAGACTGCATGATTGTCAAATTTTTCCTTAAATTCGAGCTCGTAAGTAATGTGAATTAAGCGAGAGAAAATATCCGAATGCCACGGGATCAAAAAAAATTATTGATGCAACTGAACCGCTGTAGCAAAAATAATATTACAATAGCAACGTTGATTATATTTAATGTGCTACAAAGTATGAAACAAAGATTCAAACGAGCAAAAGAATTTCGCGTAAAGTACGTTCTTCGTGGTGCAAGATTTAAATCGGCACAGCCACAAATTTACTCTCGTATGCGTGATAAAAAAAAACGCAAGATTGAAACCTGTATTCTCACTGATAGACGTTTCGCTTATCTCGCGCTTTCACTTTAAATAAGTTTTCGTGGCGAACAAGTCGGTCTTCGACACCTTCGGAAGGACGTATTCACGTCGAGACGAAGGAGAACGCGAGACAAAGGGATTCGAGTCGACTCTCGTCCGGTTGGCGGTCGCGAATCAACTAACTTCGCGAGCCGGTCGTTAAACACTCTATAGTCGCGCCTGCAAGTCGGGATGTGGCTGGCCACCTTATGCGCCATCAGCCTATCTACGGCGAATATCGCGAGCGACCGTATAGAGAGCACGGGGTCCCTGCAACCCGTTGGCGTATGCGTGTGCAAGAGATAAAGAAAAGATTGCATGGCGAAGTCACCTAGACACGTAGGCACAAAATGTGCGCGCCTACCTGTTTCAAGTTGAGCCTACACTTGACGAGCGTTTATCGAAAGAATGGACAAGTGGATGAGCTCATTAAAAATAAAAAATCATAACATTCTGAATAAATTAGTATTCTCTAATTTTTCAATTCATTTCTTTAAAGGGATATCTATTTTATTCAATTTATACTTTAATTGCAGCTTTAGTATTTTTATCAAATTTATTTTCCTTTGTTACATTTTTTCTTCGGAATTTATTAGCTGTCGCCAAAATCAGTTGAGTATCATATTTAAAATCTTTAACAAACATGAAACAGAGCAACGTTTTTATCAATTTGTTCATTTTTTCAAACTTCTCGAAAAAACATAAAGAAAAATATTCTTCGGAGTGGATTGATAACGGTCAAAAAATGAAGAGAAAAAGATGAAAAAAGGATAGATTTCTGAAGATAAAATTATTGAGAAAATAAAATATGTATGTGTCTACTTAAAGTTAAATAAACGCTGACGCAACCTCGAATAAATGTCCAAAAAAATAGACAAGTAGTTAAAAATAGACATATTCCAAAAAAAGTATAACAAAAATTATAATTTTTTAAGAGAAAAGTTATAAATAAAAGGAAATATGCACGTCTATGTTAGAATTTATACAGATTGGGAAAGTTCGAACAAATGGACAAATTGATAAAAACGTTGCTCTGTTTCATGTTTGTTGAAAATTTGAAATATGAGACTCAACTGATTTTGGCGACAGCTAATTTAATAAATTCCGAAGAAAAAAAAAAGAAAACGAAGGAAAATAAATTTGAAAGGAAAACTAAAACCGTAAATAAAAAGTGTAAATTAAATAAAATAGATGCCCATTTAAAAAATGAACTGACAAATTAGAGAATACTAATTTCACTAACTTAATCTTTATTCCAAGAATAAAATCCTAAAGTTAAAAATATGAAATTGTACAATGATTCTACAGAAAACGTTTGACGACTCTACCCCACCCCACCCGACCAAAAAGCTAATCCAAATCAATTTTTAATTTACAACTAAATTTTTTTTTAATTAGAATCTGTGAAATTAGCTATATGACTATTATTATGAGTTAGGTTAAAACGTTTTTGTGAGGTGCAGAGGGAGGGGAGAAATCCTTCCATTCGTATGGAATCATTACAATCATCAACACAATTTCATGGATGTTTTCAATCCTTTTTAATTTACTACGCTTTGTGTCAAACTTCTTTTGTTAATAACTTTTTAATAAACAATGAGCGGCTAAAACCTGTTAAAGGTTGCTCAGCATGATGATTTTGACAACGCATCAAGGTCAAGGTCAAGGTTATCATGAGGTATCCCTTTTTGTCAAGTTTTACTAATTCTATTAATCTATGTACATGTTGTATGATTAAAATTATATTTAAGATTCAAACCATTTATCACAATATTTATAATATAAAAGATGATTAATATCTCTTATGCAGTAACACTTTTCATAAAAATATGAGTTTCAAATGTAATATGATTGATGAAATATGTCAGATGTCGGTTTTTCAATTAGTAAGTAATCACCAGTTATTTTCCTCATTACAACCAGTCAGAATCGTTATGTCGGTATCTAGTTATAATGCATCATACAAGCAATTTAATTTTCTCTCGCTCGTGTAAAATAATTCTGACTTATCTCATATATATATATCAATAGTCTATTTTTGAAATGCAAGTAATAAATACGTATATAATATTTTATATATGTGCATAACTTTTAGACACAAAAATGTTTTAAAAGTATACAATTGTTGAGATATATTTATTGTTGCCTTAAAATTCTGTAATATATTTTTGCATTTATATCGTAAACAAGTAGTAGGAAACTGTGTTGCCGTTAATCGCCGCCGGCGGATTACAATATGCGTCTAGCGAGATTATTATAGCAAATTTCCAGGTGAATGAATTGCATCTCGTTAAATTTTCAACGACAGAAATGTGCCCGCATCAATTCCAGGCTTTGCATAATAAAGCGGTGCATAATAATGTGGTGCAGAGTGTTAGCGTATAATTGTTAACGATGTGCTATGTAACTCGTGAGGATTAATCATCACTTTTAGTCTGATCGCTTACCGATACACACCTCCGCTGACAATGAATGTTTAATCGTGGCAATGAATGTTTAATCGTGGCTATTCATGGAATGAAGTCAGCCCACAATGCGTCCAAAGAATCGCGCGCGAGAGAGATCCAGAGATTCAAAGAAATAATTCATATTAACAAAAATATTTATAATTCTTACATATATTTCTTGCATATTACATTAAACATATTATATTAATAAAATATTTCATATAAATAGTTATTTAAAGTTAATTTATAATAACGTTTTAGAATAAGAATTTTAGAATAACGTTTAGATTAATTTATTATAGTTATTTACAATATATGTATTTTTAAATCTTTTGTTCTTTAGATTACAAATTTATAAATTTAGGTAAATGCATATTTTATCCCATAATCGCGCACATTGAATAATGAGAGATGATTCAGAAGGAAGAAGGTAGATTGAAATTAGGCGATGTATATATTTTTGAATATATAGCTTTTGAATATAATAGCTTCTTTTTCATATAACATATAATATAATATATAATGTTCCTTCTGTAAAAAGATTTTTATTGTGATGCATTATCTTGAATGCGTCCTTTGTCATTGTACGAAGGCAAGTTAATAATTCGCAATTCAATTGTATCAAAGCCCGGTATTGAAACATCAGGCGAGGGACACAACAATAAACAGTGATCGTTATATAGTGAGCTGCTTACTGATAAGCTAAAGCAAATTTAGCAAACGCCCAGGACTATTGTCAAAAGGTGTTATGTTGCTTCATGACAATGTCTGTCCGCATACTGCCCACACTGCTGAAACCCTTCGGAAAATTAAGTTTGAGGTCTCTTGCCCCTTCAAACTATTACCTGCGACTATCACCTTTAGTCCGAAGAAATTGAGGGACCATCGATTCATCTCAAGACCAAGAGGTGAAAGAAACGATGCATTCGTAACTCGTTGTTGAATCGAAAACATTTTTTTCTGAGAGCATACAAAAGCTTGCAACAATGGAAAAAATGCGTTGAAAAACAATATTATATACCTATACATATTTTGACTGTCAATTTTAAAAAGAAACATACATGGAAGAAAGAGAGAGAGAGAGAGAGAGAGAGAGAAGAGAGAGAGAGAGAGAGAGAGAGAGAGAGAGAGAGAGCGTTATACACATTAATAGTAATAATTATTGTAATAATTATATGCTGTTAAAATAAAATTAACTTTTATAAGAAAACTAAATATAATATATATAACGATGTTTAACAAAGATAAAATATCTCTTTTTTGATTGTGCAGTCTTGTTAATTGCTATTTTAATTGCTATTTAATTGTTAAGCGAAGCTAAACTAACGATATTTTCATATTTTTATTCATAATAATATAATAATTTATTAATAATAATAATTAAATAAAAATTAATAAATTAATAATTTATTAATTATAATAATTTTATTTTTATTAATAATAAGTATGAAGATGTTTTATAAGATAGAGACATATTCTATTAAGAACACACACATTCTATATACATTCTATATACAATATATTGTATATTCTTTACGTAAAAGGAATTCTAATCTATATAATCAAAGTCTATTTTTAATTTAAAATTAGGTTTAGGTAAGATTAAAATTTTTTATAAACAAAAATTTTATTACACTGCGCACGCGCACGCGCACACAAAGAAACATACTAAACGATGCTTCGTTCCACGGATTAGATACATATTCGTATTTATTACATTTGTAATGACCTACGCTATATCCATTTGAACTAGAATATTGTCAACGAGCAACAAGCACAAGCAACAATAAACAACAATAAAATCCTACTATTTCATTATAAGATTGAATATTTTTATAATTAAGAGAGATTTAGATTAATATTTTTATATTATAATTATAATGGATAATTAAAGTAATTAGAATTATTTTATTGTAAACATTAAATATAATATAATGAATCTACTATCAGCGTTCCTCTCGGATGAACTGAAATGTTTATGTCGGAATCAAGTGACAAATTGTCGCGGTTCACTGCGAATATCACACATAAATAATGATTTCCATTAATGTGATGTACTTATTAGGAAAAATTAGTTACAAAATCCAACAAGAAATCGTTTCTGAGCTACGTATATATTCGACATCGTATATAGTGTATAACATGGTTGTTATATAGAAAGCTTTACAATATAGCCCAATACTAAAAACTTGGCAATAAAAGAGTAGTTTCTCCTCTTTTCGACGACGTTCTTCGTTCGTTTTTAGCTTCTTGTTGTCGATAAAGTAACCAAGGCTCTGAGTTCGTGCTTTCGAGTCGCTTGGGCGTCTTTTTTTCGCGTGATAAGAGAATTTCCTTCGCTCGGAAGGGAAATCCAATTAGAAGAAAAATCCTCAATCGCCCTGAATAAATGTCGCGCTTTCTTGGTCGAACCATGAATGCCTATTATTTGTTTCTATACCTTGCGAAGAAAGTCGGGTAAGCATTCATTACTCTTAATTCCATTAAAGTAAATATATTCACACACACACACACACACACACACACACACACACACACACACACACACACACACACACACACACACACACACACACACACACACACACACACACACACACACACACACACACACACACACACACACACACACACACACACAGCTGACAGACGGAAGCGCGCACGCGCGCGCGCGCACTCATATACATACGCGAAGAAATATTTTTTGAAGAACTATCCTTTGCAAATAAATAGATATTGCGAACGAAATACAAGAATATCTAATACCTATTCTACATCGCAAATGCCATTCTTTCAAGAATAATCTGGTTCTTCTCCGTGAATGGCGATGCGGCGAGGAACAGGATCGGATGAGAAAAATCCAGCGGAAGAAGCGTACGAGTCTTACAATTAGATTTGACGAAGATAATGAAGAAAAATGCAGCCTTTGCAAGAAACAGGGAGTCGTTTTGCCGTCGGTCAGAAGAATGAAAGTCACTTTCGACCAGTAATCATTGATGCCACTCTATCTCTTTCTTCGCTAATAGATTCGAAGAAGCAATTAGACGTGTTAGACGTAACTACGTTGAGTTCAATACTACCTTACTTTTTCTCCCATATGTATGTATTTTATACTTTGTTGTGTAATACTTTTTTATGTCGTTATTTAGAAATTATTCCATGTGTTTTACATATATCTTACTATTTACTATTTTATTATTTACTATATTTTATATTTAGTATTCAAATGTTCTACTCATCATTTAAAGTTTAATTTACGCCAAGTCATTTATTTAAATTCATAATTAAAAAATAAAAATTTGATACGTCGATTGAGGAAATCTTTCAGCCAATCCAAGTAAATAATTATTAACAGTTTTAATTTAATTAGTTAAAGAACTTGAAATTTATAAAAAATAATTTTCTGAAAATAATCCCATAATTTTTTATTATCTTGTATTATACAATTATTATTAATATACACAGTAATATAAACAAACTAAGTCTATTAGCTAACTAGCGTCTATTAGCTCTTACTGACAGAACGAAACAAAGATTCAAGAGAGACTTATAAAGTCGCCACTGACAATGAGAGCCATTTTATCTCAAGGTAAATAATAAACAGTTTTCACAGTTTTTTCTGACCGAAAAATTAATTGTGTTGTCAGTACAATTATATTGTTAACCCTTTTAGTGCCGAGCAAAAGTATCGTACCTATGCGAAGAATACCGAGCCAATTTGACGAATTTGCTAAGGTTTGGGAAAAAGCTCATAAAAACCAAATTAAAAATGATATTTACAAAATTCAAAAAGCAGCATATTACGAAATAAAGAAAGAATAAAGTAATGCCAATTGTATTTCAATATTTGTTGAAAATCATACGAATAACATCAATATAAAACATGATGAAAAACATAGAAACAAGTTTCTCTTCTACAAACAATATTTGCACATAAGAATAATCATCGTTTGATCTCGGTTTTCGAACTGACTGCTAAGAAATGCTCTGAAACTGTCCCGTGTCGAGTTTCTACCTTATCGCTCCAGCGTATACAGAGCCTCGGCACCAACCAGCATAGAATATAACAAAAAGTTAAACCCAAAAATAATTTTTTAAATTCTTTGGCAATAAAATTAGACCGTTTATAACGTTTTATAAATTTATTTTGAGATAGAGCTTTTTCGCAATGCGAATAGTAAGACGCCCTCGGATACGCGATATATCGTCATTGGCACTTTTCGCAAGTGTTGCGAACGACGATATATCGTCGTTCGGCACTAAAAGGGTTAAGTTGTAGAAATTGCAATAACGGAAATATCACTTTCTAAAACAGTGTTTTATAAGTATTGTATTGCGTATTTATTAGTTGTAAAATAGCGATTGTGTCACGTTCGAGAATATATTGTAAACCGTGAATTTCGTTCGCAATTAAAATAGACATGTCTACGAAAAAGTCTTTAAAAAAATCGTACAATTTATCATTAATTTTAAGAGCATATTTTTACTATCTTGATTGTCAAATTTAATAAGATTTAAACAATTTCAGTTAATTTTTTTTTTTTTACGAATACAAATATCCAGCATAGATCATCTTAAAGAAGATTCAAAGAAAGAAGAAGCTTGGATCTCTTAATAGATCTCAGGTCTTAATTAAAAGGTTAATGAGTTAATCATTGTACTAACAACACGATTAATTTTTCGATCAACGGATGTGAAAACTGCTTATTACTCATTTTAAGATAAACTCTCAGTGGCGACTTTATGAGACCTCTCCTTGTTCCGTTCTGTCAGCAGGAACTAATAGAAACGCATAGAGAAAGATTCGCGCTGTGAATCGCTTCGTGCGCTCATTAATTCTGTGAGTGGGCTCTTTGAGTTTACTGAAGCAAATGCGAGTTTGATGCGGAACGTTCCGCAAAGAGAACAGTTGGATAGAGAGAAGTTAAAATGACGATTCGTCAGAGATGAATGAGACGTCTTGATTCATTATATGGAGAAACCCAAATCACTAGAACTTTCTGACCGTCTTTTGACACGATTATTAAGAACTGTACAGAAAGTTGTTGTATTTTCTGTATTTTATATGCTATATATTTTGTATTATATTTAAAAAAATCATAAGTGCGAAATTATGCATTAGAAAATATAATAATACATTACATAGTACAATAAAATAAGATAATCGTGATCAATCTGTATCCCAATTCTCTATCAATTATTACTATAATTACCTTCATATTTGTAATAAATGATATTGATATATATTTATGTATATTGATTATTATATATATTATATACATATTAATACATATTTATATATATAATATTAATATATATTAATATATTACAATATCAATAATATCAGATTTCTGTTTATAATAAATAGAATTATTGTAACAGTTACTATACTCTTATATAATAAAATATTTTGTTTATTTGTTATTTATTCATTAATTATACATATAATATAAAAGATAATAAGTACCTATATAATAAGTTCTAATAACGCATAACATAGTTTTTCGATTACACAAATTTTCGAAATTGATATTTCAAGAGTATATGTAAAATACTTTCTAAATTTTTATCGCAGATTATATAATAAATTGTCTAAAGTAGACAATTTATAAAGTAGAGATAAAATGTCTCTTTGAAGCAAACTATCTGATGGAGAAACTGAACGAAGTAAGTGGGCGATTAATTTCACGAGCGGTGCAAATGGAAAACGTCGAATGATAGGCTTGCAAAGAGGCAAGCCATTCAAATACTAATAGCCGATAACGCCCCATTAGATTATCAGGACTAATTGATACTATCTAATTTGATGAAGTCAAAAGAACAAGAAAAATACAATTCATGTAGTAGAATCATTTTATTTTGATCACTTTTCTATATAATGGATATATAAGATGTTTTTAAATTGATAATATAACTAAAAAAAGAGGAAATTATTATAAAAAAGTATTGAAAAAAGTATAGAATAAAATATTTTTTAACACAAAATTTTATTTCCAAGAAAAATAATTTTAGAAAATCAGTGAATTAATAACTTTTGTTATGTGTTTTTTTTTACTCAAAGTTGATCTGTAACAATCTTAGTTCATTGAATTCTTGTTATTTTGAATCAATAGATATATAATCAATACATAGATATATAAAATCTTACATTTTATTTATAATAAAAAATTTATAATAAAAAATTTATTTATAATAAAACAATTAAAAGTAACCAATATTTAAGAAAGAAAAACTAAGTTAAAAATGATATATATTAATTTTTTGAAAAAGTTAAAAAATATAAAGAAAAATAATTAAGGTATGATAAAGTTAACAAAGGAATAAAGACAACAAGGGAAAAAGAGAGTTAAATAAAAAATGAAGTAAAGATAAAAGTTAATAATAAGGAAAAATATTTAAAAAGAAGTTTTTAAAAGTAATTACAAGAAAAGACAAATAATTATAGTAAGAAAGAATAATAAGGAGGTGTGGTCGATCACTTGCATGGTCGATCACAGAATTTTTATGTCGGTATGTATTATATTAGAAAATTTGTTAATAATAGGAAAAACTATATTATAATTTATTATAATAAGAAGGTAACGTTTTAAATGCTAATTTTTTAATCATAATATTTTTATTAAAATATGAATAATGTAAAGTTTTGTGTCCAAAAATTATCGATACTTAGCAAAGTTGCATTTTTGAAAGTGAGTTGGTATTCCTTGACGCGGTTGAATTAAATTGACACAAAGTTTGATGACAAGATGATTTAATACCATATATGTGTATAAAATTAAATAAAAGATAATTTACATTTTACCGATTTTATTAACAATGTTACCAAGTATCAAGTTTTTATATTGAATTTCTTTAAATAATTACACAAAATAAGCATACTTTTATTATCAACTTTTTACTTGTGCACGAACAAACTACATGGTAAATAGAATTGATTTTTTGTAAGAACAACTAGTAGAAAAAGTTAAACCTTACTACCTCTTTCTTCACAAGATTTTCACGTACATCTAAGAATTTGGAAAGTAACATAATATATTTGTCTGTTTGATCTATTTGACATAAAATTTTAACTTTTATTTTCTTGGAAACTACGCGGTCACAATCGGTTTGAAATTTTAATGTAATATTAGTTTTGTTTTTTAAATAATATTCTGTGTAATTTTTACACATTTTCGATTTAAGCATTTTAATTTTTCGATCATACCTCCTTAAGATTTTAATAAAAGAGTTTCTTGAAAACAAAATAGGTATTCACAACTGTTACTCATATTACAATAGTATCAAGGAAATGCTGGAGACATGGTTAATATGGCTTTATGGTTTAAATGACCTTCATGTAAACGGAACGGAAACGAAAAATGTGGATAATACCTAACCAAAATTTTTAATTTTCGTTCTCTACATATTTTATCGTCCGACTCACAATCAGAACATAACCTTGTATTAGAAGCGCTTTCACAACTGTTCATCAAGAGAAACTCTACACTCACGGAGCAAGAATAAAAGTAAGAGCAAAGAAATAAATCATTTTTGGATGTTGAAATTGTCTGTCCTTGTCAAATAGATTGCAGTGTGTTAATTTTTTAAGACGATCTTGAAATAAGAACGGACTATAAATATCGGCCAATAAGCACACTCATTTCAATATAAAATTCACTGGTTTATCACAATCCTAATAATTTAATTTGGACTATTTCAGAAACGATTTTTTTTTAAGATGGTTCTTCTAGATCTAGAATTTGAATATTTCCCAGTTAAATTCGTAATTCGTTTCTATGTCCAGAAACAATAGAAAGAGACTCCGAGGACTTTTTGTTAATATCATATATTTTACATTTTAAATAATATTATTATTTAATTAAAAATTATTATATTAATATGTATAGTAAATATATTTTATATTTCGTATACATATATTTAATATTAACACAGAATTTTAATATATCGAAATATGATTTTATTATTATATTTTGACACTATTTCTTCTGTTACTTTTAATTTATATAATACACATCTTTTTAAATAAATATTTTTCTTTTTATTATTTAATATACATATATATATATATATATATATATATATATATATATATTTGTCTCGATATATATAAATCACAGTACATTTTAATCTTTACAATAAATTATATATATTAATAATACAAACAAGAGCAGGGTGCAAAAATAATCATGGAATTCATTAAAACATTAACAATGTTAAGACAGTCTGTAGATAATCTCGAGTAAAATATGCTGTATCCACTTTTCTGGCACTCTGAAAACAGGTATTTTTAGTCTAGCAGAAGAAAGAGTATGACTACAAAGTATTACACCGCATGATCCGCGGTCCGTTTACTATCTTTATCCTCCTGAGAAAGTCTGGAGTGCAGCAGCAAGCGCGACTCTGTACACACACTTATCTCATGCAACGCAACTTGGATTATCCGTGGCGTGATATACAATCGCCATAAATCGAGCTGCTAAATCGTCTCTTTTTTTTCTTCTTTCGCGCAAGATTTATAAGACTTCAGCTTCATCTCCTTCGCATTCGATAATCTTTTCGTGCCCTCTCGAAAGGCTTGTCTCGAGGATCACGACGATTTTTCGCAGTCGTGAGAAGGTCGCTTTAATATGGAAAAAAATGTCTCCTCCTACGAATTTATGATTCGCACCCCTCGCCCAAGTTACCGTTGGAATACCGTCGGAAACATCCGTGGTTGTATTTAATATATTCTGGAATATTTGCATGGAATTGACGACGTCGAAAGTAAATAATAAATATTAATCTTGTTAATAAAGATAAAAAAATAATAATCAATCAGAAGTAAAGATAAAACGTAGAAATAATCATTAAAACAGATAATAGATATAATAAGATAATTACTAGGCTAAACATAAATTCTGCAATTGTACGCATTTTTTATATTGTGACTTTAATTAGAAGTGTATGAATGATAAAAATGACTAAACTTAAAAATACTTTAAGTTTTTATAAGCAATCGTATTATTTATTTGACATTTTTTTCGTGTCTCTGGAAGAGATTTGCAATTTAAAAAGGCTTTGATGTTTAGAGGAGAAAGCGGGAGCAAGTACCGAAAATAATTTCGCGAGAAAGACACGAATAGGCGTCGGGAAAATCGTTATCTTTCATTTTTCACCTCATAACGCCTTAACAATAACCCCGTATTCCAACCATCTTATTGTCAGCGGTTGAATGCGCATGGTAGACTGTGAGCTCCCTTCGCATTGGGAAAAAGAAGACTTTTGTCTGCCCCTTTCAGTATTTGATATCGATTTTCGCTAGTATTAAATTGACACAGCCACTACAGCATAATTGAATAAAATACGGACATAAATTTAATATTTTTTTTACTAATTTCTTAACCTAATATCTTACGCAAATTTACGTTTTATATATAGTTAAATCGATGAAAATAAATGAAAATAGCTGTACCAACTTAAGTTTATAGTAACATATAAGTTTAGCCCGTATTCTCTTCTACATTAAGTTTATAGTTAACACAATTATAGGAAAAAAAACGAAATATAAAAATTGATTGATTAGAAATATAAAAATTTATTAATCTCATTATTCTGTGCAAAGAAGTATCAAGATAAGATTATCGAAAATTGAATGTTTCTCAAGATATTTTGTATTTTATGCCAAAATACCTTTCAAGCCTCATAACTCAAAAAGTACTTTGAAAAAATACTTTATTATAATGTTTTAAAAAGCTCTCGAGATAAGCTACAAGAATATGTATTAAGAAATAGAGGGGTCCCCATTTAAGAAATTGAAGATGACCTTCATGTGACCTTCAAACGACTACCGAAGGTCAAACCAATGACACCATCTTATATCCCCCTCGAAGTAAAAAAATTTTTGCATGAAACAATTTTCTCTAAAATGCATTGTTCAAAAGATATTTGCGTGGATTTATTAAAATGACCCTCTCTATATATATATATACAAAACATAAAATAATCAGAAAACATGACATTATTGTCAGAGGGAAGGAGGGAGAAGCGAGCAAACAAGAGAGAGAAAGAAAGAAAGGAAGGGAAAAGGGAGAGAATTATACTCCGTATAAAACGCGACGAATTTTGTATCGCGATATCTCCGTTCGTATAGAGTACAAAGAAAAAAAATTAAAGTATTTTTATTATTTTATATTGTATATCATATATTTAAACCTTAGTTATCGATGGAGACCAATTGGAGCTCAATCAAAAATCAAAATAAAAAAAGAGTTTCAAGAATTTTAGTTCCTTACTAAAAATGTGAACTCGCGAATGACTCGTGTAAATAGAGCAGGTAACTCGCCGCTATTTTACACAAACTTCGCTGCGCATGAACTAGCGCGAAATATTACTGCGCGTCTCTTTTGATATTTATATAAATATAATATATTTATACAAATATAATATTATAAATATATTTATGTGATTTTGGTGATCTTTACTTTTTCTTTGTAAGACATCCTTAGTAAAACTCGTGATAAAAATGAATAAAATCAAAATTACTCTGTTTGGAAAAGTATATTAAGTAAATGATTATACCTTTGTTCTAAATGGAACATCGAAGATATAAATAGTTTGACCTTGAATAAAATTAAGTAACTTTTTTACATAAGTTAATGTTTTTTATTCTTGCAGCGTGTAATATTAATATTAACATCGAAAAGGGAATACGAGTCATATTTTGATTTAACGTGTGACATTAGAACACGGAATGACTCATAATACATTAGACTTGGCAATATGTTTAATTTAATCCTTTTGTATGAAAAATGAAAAAATTTAATATACATATAAAGTATACATTAATAAAATCATACAAAGTAACATCTAGCTTTATTTGACTTCTTATACAAGTATAAAAAATTATATCCAATAAATTATATTCAATAAATTATATTTAAAAAATTATATTCAATTTCTGATTTTTTTATTTCATGAAGAATCATTATATTGCAGATTATATTATATTATTATACTGTCATAAACAAATTATTTTATATAATTTTAAATCATGAATTCAATGTTAACGAGTTATTTACTAGGGCGTAATTATAAACACGCGAGGAATCATAAACGTCTGGATGCGATAAATTTTATCTTGAAAGGAACGTGAATAAATAACGTGAACTAATATTAAACTCGTATATATCCGTTGGTATAAAATAAGAAACGTTAAAGGAGTGTCGAGAATCGAGCATTTTCTGAACAGTTGTGCGTGAATACCTGTACGTGAATACTTGTGATTAACGTAATCGCAATTACCAGTTAGCGACTCGTTAATCATCACTGCGAGATGCGAGGTGCAAATTATCACTTTTCGTGGTAATTTACATAATAAATTCACAAATTACAGTCCACAGTTTTAATCGGATATTGCAACCGCTTAAGTTAATTTTTTTTGGTGTTTGTCATTTCTACCTGTTATTCTTGTGAAGAAGAAGATAATTGATCTTCATCTATGGGAGGACGGTGTACTTAACTACGATTATACAGAATAAAATGCATAGAAAAGCAACTTGATCTTATACATTTATGTTTCCATAAAAGTTTATTAGTAATAAAAAATAAAAATTATTATATTGATAATGTTATTGCAATGATAATGTTAACAACAAATTTAATAAAACTTAAAAAATCTAAGAATGCATACTTCTGATATTTTCATTGATTTAAAAGTTCAATTAATCAAAAAATATGAAAATTCATTTAAAAGTGAGCTCACCTGTTTCGTCTCCCATTTACCAGCCCGATGACTATGTCGCAAAAAACCAACATAGTATCTTTCAATTTTACGATTTTTTTATTGTTTGACACATAAAAATTATTTTTCGATGAACCACCGTAAACATGAATTAGATGAATTGCCACGAGCACAAATAACAAAACAAGATTGATATTAGTTCGAAGAATTATTGTTATTATAAATTTTCACCAACAAATATTTTGTTAAAGTCGGCATTAATAAATTTTCACATGAATTAATGACACTTAGCTTGAAATTCCAAAATAAATAATTAGCGCACATTATTTATTTAATTAATAGATCGAAAATTAATGTAATCAAATAAGAATTTATAATTGCAGTTTTCATACACACGCACACTAACACGCTGGAACACATATTGGTAAGATATTTTTCAAGATATCCTTTAGATATTTCAGCGAGATAACTGTCCAGAATTGACCGGTTCATGGATTAATGGTGAATCAATGTTGAAAAATATCGAGGAATACCGTTTACATCCGTCAAGCACGCGACGTCCGGCGATGGATGTCGCCGTGAATACAGTGGACCCCGGTGAAGCGGCCGAGAGTCCACTCGCAATCTAACATTAGACGGAGACGGAAATAGATCATAATTCGTGAATCGTGATGGAGACTGAAAGAAAAAGAAGAGTGTCTGCAGACTGCTCGAGAGCAACGGTCGGGCCACTTGGTCTATTTCCAAAGAATGTCGCATTTACACGAAATTTGCTGAATATAGGCTTACAAGAATTAATTTTAGTCTTTTGTATTAGTATTTCAGTGTTTATTTTTGTATTAGTTTTACATAATTTTATGTTACATAACAAACATTCAAATATTTATGTGCAATTATCATATTTAGTTATTTAAAACATTGTTATTTTGTTAAATTATTACTCTATTTTGTTAATTATTACTCTAGCTATTTTTATTATAACTTTATATTATATAATATATAATATTTATTATATGTTATATATACACAGCAGACAATAATGGAGAGCATGCCGAAGATTTATTTGTAAATAATGTTATTAAATGAAAAAAGAAAGTTGAATATAATATAAATGCAAATAGCTGTCACAAATTCACTAAAAGGGACTTTCGATTTATTTACTTATTTATTATTATTTTTTTTAAATGTATTTATTTATTTTCTTATATGTTCTGGTTTTACTTTTTATTACTTTCGTATTTTATATTACTTGTTTTTTTATTCATCGAGTATTTTATTATTTTATTATTTCTACTTACTGGACTTTCATTATTTTATGTAACATGACAATAGTTATAATCCTTTTTAAAATTTGACATAGATGACTGGATCAATAATTGGTGCGACAGTAGGTTTTATTCCGACTTAAAAAATTTCACAGTTATATCTTTGGACGTATAATGAGATGATTCACTGCATTTAGCGGACTGCATGCACTCTTAAAATCAAGAATTTTAGCTAACAGAACCATTACCGTTGATTTTTAATTAATAACCGACACTGAAGATGACTTTATTTTAAGTAACGTTTGTTATTGTATAATTTTTTAAAATTATATTTTATTGGCACTGTCATTTGACTTTGTTCGTTTATTGCCCTTTAGAATATTGTTTTGAGAAACTTACAAAGATTATTTAGAATATTTGTTGTATTTATCTCCGAATCTCTTTCCGAAGTGGATATTAATCGTTGTTTCATTAGGAGCAATAAATCGTTATTCGGTGAAAAAAAAAAAAAAATTTAGCGATATTAAGGTAGAAGCCATCCAGCCAGAGGGAACTTTAGAAACACTGAACAACAGTTGCGGGAAACTGGAAAATTTTTGTGAAACATCAATTTTCGGAAAGTTTTGTCGAGATCGATCGCGGATCTTCTTATCCTTTAGTTTAAAGGTTTGCGAATCAGGACCTGGAATTAACGCGCAAGCGCTTTGATGATAAAAGTGTAATGCGGAGATAAACGTCGTTTGAGGAAGGATTTATTGGGATTTGTTGGTAAATATTTGATAATGAACGCACGTGCGCGCGATGATAAATGTAACGTCGGATTGTTGAAAAATATGATTGTCTCGGAAAAACGGATTATCCACCTCTGTTCTTATATAACGTGTATTTTTCTACGTTTTATGTCACTTTCCGCGATCGTCTCACTGGATTCTTACGTACTTTCTACTGTTCGTTACAGATAATCAGTGGCGAACAATCTGCCATCGGTGATGTGGTTTGCTGAAGCGGACTTGTTAAGGATTTAACATAAGATATTCAATCGTTTTGATTAATAGCGCAATGCTTTTGAAAAATTTTTTTAAAAATCTGGTATAAATCAATGCTGAGGAAAATGCAAACATAATATTTAATAACACAAGGAATTTATCTCTACATCGTCATCCACGAATTAAAACCATGTTTTTTTCTATCTTCAACTTTGACATTTCGTAACCGACCGCTTATGAAAATGCAGTCGCAGTAATTTTTCTGACGAGATAATCAGTGTCAAAAGTCACGTCGCGCTCCACGGAATATAAAAACCCATAAACCGGTTTGCAAAACGGTGGCATTTATTATTACTCAGTTAGATGTGTCGGTCGATTGAACTCTCACGATGTCACGATATCTCCTGTTCTTTTTGCAAATCGTTTTGCTGTTCCTCTCGGCAAAGGCCGTGTCCGAATCAGTGCTTGTGAAGGTCCTAATCTGTCCAAACAATCGTGGTTACACCATCTGCCACTACAAGAAAGAATTCGTCGAAGTTACGCAACTTAAAAACGAAGGCTGGTTGGAAAACATTGAGAACTTCCTAACGATTCGAGAGAACACCTTCAAGAATAAGACGGTGATGTTCTTGCATCTGAATAACGACAACCAGGTATCCATACTGAAGAAGGGGTCCTTTCACGGCCGAATTTAAAGCAACATCGTTGTTGGAGCACTTGTTCACGGAATTGGGACACCTGCAGTCGCTGTGAGCTTCAACACGATCAAATCGATACCGAAAGACTCTTTCGCCGGTCTGTCAAACCTAATGGAACTCTACTTGAGTTACAACGATATCGAAGCGGTCGAAACGGAATGTTTCTCGAATCTAAATCCCGGACTGTTAGACCTGTTTCTCACTCATGATAAAATCTTTGGCGTCGCACCGGATTCCTTCGCCGGGTTAACTGAATTAAAGTACTTGGACTACAATCAGCTGGAGAGTTTGCCAAGCGGGTTTCATGCTTTTCGAGGATTGAACAAGCTGGAGATGCTATTCTTAAATGACGATTGGATAACGAGCGACTCCAGGAACTTCTTTCGTGATTTGGTTGCTCTGAAGAAACTCATTCTTTTACGGAACGAGATCAGCGCTCTCAAGTCGGGAGCTGTCAACTGGATGGAACAAACTGTCTTAGATTGTAGTCGGTATTTTTGACCTCTCCAATCTGAAAAATATCGCTGTCTAACAATAACATCCACACGGTGGATAATGATGCTTTCGCTGATTTCATAGTCAAACTGCAATTTTCCGATTCCCATCATAACAATCTCACCGAAATTGACAAGAAGATCAGCATTCCCAATACTATCGTGAAGTGTAGGACTTTGTTTATATCTCGGTAGAATTTTTTCATGGCAGAGAGAAATAAATCCTTTGATCACGACTGAAGTATTATTAGGTAAAAAAATATTTCAATGCGATACCACCTGTGTTTACATTGCATGAGCATTGTTCTATTCTTATAAATTAATGAAACTTGGGTAGCAGCTCGTGTAAACAAAGTAAATTTTATATACAATATATATATATTATACATATACATTATATAGAAATGATTTTACATATATAATTTTCTAAATTTATTGAACCAGATCGAATCTTGTTGACATGGAATATAGCAATTAACTTTGGGGATCAAGATCATGGAGATAATCTTATGGAGAAAAGACACAAAAGAGTATAGTGGGTTCTTCGAAGAGACAATAATGCGAAGAGAGTAGTCTAATTTATGAATCTTCGGCAACCCATATGTTCTCGGTTCCATATACCATGTGTAATTCAGCAGTTTATACATGTGTTGTTAAAGTTGTTGAAGTTTTCTAGTTGATAAGTTGAGTCTTTTTTAAACTATTTTATAATTATTCTTATTATTAAGTACAGCCATTTTATTCAGATAAGAATCAAGAGCGCACTGATGGAAATATTTTACTAAAAATAAAAATATATAATACAAAATACAATTTTCTTGTAATGTTCGCAATTTTTCTTCAAAATTAAACGTTAATATCAAAGGGCAAAAAAAAATATATAATAAAATATACTTGTAAATCTTTCTGAATTGACTCCATTTCAGCATCATTTCATCAATATTTCTATAAAAATTTAGTGAAAAATTTTGAAATCAATATTTCAACAATTTTTTAACTAAAAAGTAATAATTTTTAGTTAAATTCAGTAAATTTCATAATAATTAATATTTCATAATTTTTTATTACTTTTTTACACACAATACTTTAATTTTTTTTATATTTCACACAGTATTGCATTAAATTTTACAAGGAATTTTATAAGGAACTTTATAAGAAAAATTATCATTTATCTTAAGATACATCAAGTAATTTTTCAATAACTATTATTTCACTCTTCATCGATTTCATATTTTCAACAAAATATTTTCATCAGGGCGACTGTAACGTGGTCCTTGTTTGCTCTAGTAAAAATTACTTCCGGATTCTCATGCATCTCTTAGTTACAAGAGCAGCATTAGTTAAATTATTAATTGTTATATAATGTTTGTATCAAAGGGATAACCAGCTAATTTGAAGGCAAATATGAAGGCAGCACCCCTACACTTAATATTAATTTTCTATGAATGCATAGGAGCACAAAATTCGGGACTAGAGCAACAAATTAGCACAATATTAGCATTTATGCCTTAAGCCCAAGCTGTTTTTTAATCATAGAAGTACTAGGTTCACAGAGGTGTCCTCAAGGTCCCTTGGACAGTTTCTACTGTAAGGATTCAGACCCGATAGTGTGTTCGCTCAATTTCTGTTAATTATTCAAAGTTTTTACTTCTAAGTTGATATTTGAAGCGTATATGAATATTAGATTTAAAGCCACAATAATTTGTCATTTGATTCCCACATTTTGTGAACATTTCAGTTTACTTTGTCAAAGAAGAACAATCTAATACTGGAGTTTGTACTGAGTTCTTCGATGATGATTGTGTGTATTATGTGCTACGTATTAAAGTTGGTAAATTTCTGTAAAGCCATGTTATTATTTTCTTCTTGAGAAAAAATGTGAGTGTAAACATGTAACAAACATTTCACGGGCGTAACATTTTGAAGAGTGAGAGTTGAGTCCTCACGAATTATATGATGACACAAATGATGAAATAAATAATAGAATATTATTTACGTATAGATATAACAAATTCCATTTTTTGATAAAACATCTTTATGCCAATAAATGTCTGATTCGATAAAAATTCTATTTTGCTGGCAGAGCCTGAAAATCTGCATTCGAAATATTTAACGAGCTGACAGGCTCGACATGGTAATAAAATTCAAAAACAATAACAATTGTATATACAAAAAAAAGATTAGCCAAATTTATTTAGTTATTATTTAGTTATAATTTTTTAAATTGGCTACTATTGTATTTGATAACATATTTATTAAATATTTATTGAATTTAATTTAATTAATATAAATTAATTTAATGAACAAGTATTGTTCGTTGAGTCAACTAAACTAAATAATATAGTTATAGTAAACTATGGCAATACACTGTAATCAAATACTTTCTTCAGTATATAATTAGTGAAAATTAATGAAAATTTAACACATAAATACAATACATATGTATAAAACTAATAAAATGCTTAACGTTTTTACATTATTAAAATGATCGGCTATCTTATCTTTTTGTGCACCACTTCGCAGCAGATGTACCAACATATACATATTTTGTGATAGTAGAATTTCAAACTCGGCGAACGAATAATATTCAGTTTTATGAAAAAGCATCACGCGCGAAGAGAGCCAGTGACCGCTGGCAAAATTCCACTTTTTCCCCTCGACAAAACCACTGCTGTAAAATTCGTTGTGCAACAGCTCAACCAAATTTCAACGACTTTTTCATTACAAGTAAAATTTTTAACTGTGTGTTTGTTATGATTTAATGCTGCTTTTGATGGAATATGTTTCCGCTTTTCTATCATAAATAAAATTACGATTAAGTTTTTCTCTTGTTATAATTAAAGAGTAATAGTATCAATTCTTTTTTCATATACTTATAATAGTTTTATTCAAGAGATAGTTCATTTAGAAAAATTTTCATTATTTATTATAAAAATAATTTATATATTTATATTTAATATTATAGAGAGAACATAATTCCAACACTTTTTGGAATAATAAAAAATATAGAACTATATTTTTTATTAGTTATATTAGATTTAATGAATCTTTTTGAATATTTTAGAAAGAAAGAATATTCAAGAATCAGTGTTTTGTTCACTCCGACCTTTTCAATTAGTAGGATACTAGCAAACACACATGTATAATATGTGTTTTCAGGAATTGACCAGAAGAAGTAAAAAGTTTTAGGAGCAAATTATTTCCAGTTTATACGGATTATATCCTGCTTTTCTGTCTGAATCTTTTTTCACTTCTATCTTTCTCCTCCTTTCTTTCTCTTTCTCTTCCAATGCTTCCGTGCTCACTCTTGCATATCGCTGACACTGCTGTTTGATCTAATAGCCTGTTCTGATTTACAGCTAAAATTCTTATCTGACATATTCCCCCATCACAATGTTACAGGGATTTCGATATCGAGGAAATATTGATGATAAAGAAAAATCAGCAGAAAATAGAATTCAAAACATACATACAATTCAATAATTATTCCACATAAAGATGACAGCTCTTCAATTTTAGATTATTTTACAAAATACATTATTATGAGATAAGGATGTTTAAAGATAATTTATTTAAATTTAGATTAAATTTAATTTAGATTTTCAAATTAAATTTAGAACTTTAAATAGCGTTTTAAAGTTGTAACAGACGTATTAAAAATCTTCAGAAATATATTTAAAAATTGAATAATTTACATACATACAAATTATTAAACAAGCATTTTTATCGATAATAAAAATATACATACAATAAGAATAAATGAAGAATATAGAATCAATATAGAATCATCATATATTTTTGGTTTTTTAATTTAAAGAATACAAATTCTTAATACATAAAAAAATACATAAAAATCTATATAAAATATACATTTTAGAATAATCTTAAGATCATAATTTAAAGTTTTTGAAAAATTTATTGATTTTTAAATAATTTAATATATAATATCAGCACATTCTCAAAAGATATATGTATAGATTGTAACAATTTTATGTAAAAGTCGAACAAAATTAAAAACAATTGATTATAAATTTAGTATGATACTGAAATTATTAATTATTAAAGATCATCGGAATTCTCAAATTATCTCAATTTTGTGACTTTTGAAGCACACTTGCAGAGAAAATAAACAAGATTTACGTTATCGATTCGTTATAAGTAATCATTTAATGTGCAATTGACTAGTATTGCACGTATTTCGCAAAAAAATTGCAATTACGCCGGCAATTTTACCCAAGAGACAAAGTTTGCGTGTTGCTACCGCAATCACTTGAATTTCTGTTTCGTTCCTCTCTTTCACAAGAGAAGTATTTGCTCGAAATGCAATCGGTCGATTGCAGGTGCATCCGAGCATTCATATGGCAGCGACATACGCAAACGGATGTTAATTCACTCAACGGAACCAACTATAAATGGAATTGGGCATTATATAGAGGAGTATATTTCTTAACGCATTTTTGAATAGAATTTTATTCGTTAGTTTGCGTTATTCATAGTATAAAACAATGGTGAAAAAAGGGGACACGCGTCGTAATACAAAAAAACTCTTATAAAAACAATTATTTTAATTATATTATATAAAATAGCAGTATTTTGATTTAGTGTTATACGTATTAAAGATTTATTATACGCGACACTATTATTTTAATAATCTTCTACAAAAAATACAAAGATAAGTTTTATAGATATCTTACATCTTTTATATATATATATAAATATAACATGAATTAATTACATTATTTCTTGGAATTGTAATATTAATTATTCTTATGCATTAATTATCTATAGATACAGAAAAAAAATAGAAAAAAGGAGAAAGATAATTTTGCATTAATACTTTAAATTGTTTACAAACAATAATTAAAAACAAAGCTTGAGAGACAAATGAAAACAAGTTTGAGCTGAGAATCTCAGAGAAATAGTCTATACATATACTTTTTATATTTACAGAACGGAATACATTTTTAATTTCATGAGAAATGGCATTCCATGCATAATAATATGTGAATTTCAAATACACGTTATTATACAAATATTTTTGAGAAGAAAATTTTTTTAGATAAACTTATTGTCAAAGTCAAGCAACCATAGATCCACTATATTAGACGAATGGCAATATCTTCCGATATATCATCGACCAGTTTACAAAAGTTATGACAAGATTATCTAAAAATAAAAAATGTCATTTAACAATATATTTCAATAAAAAAATCAATGAAAGATTGCAATTTAAAGGTAATTATATTTAATTATATATTTGCATAGATAATTATAATACTTTTGTCTTGTGACTTTATATTTAAAAATTGAATTATATAGAAATTACAAATAAGCAAATAAAAATACTAAGATAAAGAATAATAAAATATTTCTAACTTGTAAAGTAATATACTTCTAATTTTCCTCTTTTTTAATTAACTGTTGTCTTGATCTCATTATGTAATTATGATTTTGTAATACAAAGTGAGAGAAAGACACCAAAAAAGTTATTTAAATATTTTCTACATTTAGAAAATTTCTCTACATTTAAAAGAAGTCTCTTAAACAAGTTAAGCTTTCAACATTTCAACTTTTCAATTGCACAAATGTACAAATTTTAATTTAAGAAGAAATAAGTCTGCTACTGTAATTAAAAAGAAATAAATTTATCATTGTAATGTATTTCTAATTATATCTAAATATATGTAAATTACAAAATATTATTATTTACTTGATTACTCTAGAATCTAGATAAGCTTTTATTAAAATGATGGGATTTACATATGCATGACAACAAATTATGTAAGAGTTTTTATTCAGATATAATTTAAAATTTGAAAAAAATAGAATTATACTATTTGATATAATTTAATTAATAATGTCATTTTTAACTATTTTGAACTTATTAGAAATAAAATATAAAATAAAATATGTCTTCCTTCTCTTTCTTTTATAGTATAACTCTCATCGTTAGACATTAAAAGAATAAAATTTCAAACAAAAATACAATAAACAGAATGTATAAAAAGTAACCACAATAAATAAAATTTATAAAATTCAAAAATATAGTAAAATTTAATATATAAACTAATCAAAATTTTATTTAAATATATATTTTTGGACGCGTAATAAACAATTCAATTTTTATTCAAATAAAGGATTTTTTTTCATGATATTTAATTTAGAAAATTTTCATTTTAAATCTAATACTTTTTTATTTATTTTTGAAGCGCATCTATTAACTACATTTGAACGAAACGTATTTCCTTTGAAATTCAATTTTGTGTGGCGTTTGTCGATATTATTAAATTTAATTTTCCCTGTGTCAGGGAAAACGCAATTTTGCAATCGAAACAGAAATGACACACGTGCTGACAAAACCGTAATTAGTACGGCGTTTACGCTGCAAGCAAATCGCGCGATTCGCACGATTAGTTTTGAACGCAGCAGTGCAGATGACAGTCGTTGGTTTATGCGCGGAAGGGCGGTTATACTATCGATTGTCCATCCGCGCGACTGTCCAATCGACCAATGAATGTCTCGTCGACTCTGTAAATTTGTAAAATACGGAACGCAAAAGTTAATAATGCCAAAGAAAATTTAATAGGTTTATAACAGGTTAATATCAATTTTGTAAATATCGAGCATATCTTCGTAAATTATTATAATCAATTTTTTTAATTTTTTGCAAACTTTCTGTCATTATTCTAGTTTTAAAGCTTTCGTGGCCATTGATATTATCAACCGAGAGGTCATTAGCTGATATTTCAAGTTAAGAAGTTCACTTATTTTTTAAAAATGGTATGCGACTCCATTTTCTATTTTGCATAAACGATTCGTATAAATTTCAATATTGGAATTATTTATCGGAAATATTTCTCTATATTTTATCGTGTTCGCCTCAACCATAGTAAATAGCTTCAGCATTGAATTAATCTATCAATTTGCGTGTATTCGATTGTAATTTGTAATACGGTATATATAATTCACGAAATTGCCTACAGCCTGACCAGTGCAGCTGGGACCATGACTGAAAATGGAAAGACCTCCCATCTGCTTTAAAACAATTTTCTTTTTTTTGTGTAAGTAAATAGACGGAACAAATTGGATTTGTTAAAATTTTACAGATTTTTCAATATGCACACATACATGTGTCCATACAAAGTTAGTTTTTACTATTATTTTACATTTATTTTATGTCGTTGCGTTGCATTTAAATTTTTATTTTTGTTTTCTTGCAATTTAGACGCTAACTGCTTAAATATTTTAAATTAAACGCTATAATTAATTAAACACTTGAATGTATTTGATGTTTTGATATATTCTATTTTTGAATAATGTTTTATATATATACTTATAATAAAATATATAATTTTAAAGATATAAAAAAGATATAATGATATAAATTTAATAAAACATATTTTACAATTTTACACACACACACACACACACACACACGCACGCACGCACGCACGCACGCACGCACGCACGCACGCACGCACGCACGCACGCACGCACGCACGCACGCACGCACGCACGCACGCACGAAACATATTAGTTTTTTAAGATATTTCTTAAAATTATATTAATTTTAGTACGTTATATAAAAAAATTGTTCTCTATATTTTCTATTTAAAATAAATATTTGTCATATAATATTATAATTCCTGTTTTAATATTTTAATATTTAAAAAAAGAATATTTTTTTTATTTTAGAAAAATAAATATTTTATTCATTACATTGTTCCATGCATATCAAATTCAAATTTTAGAAATTATATTATATTGGATATTAAACAACAATATAATCTATACATGCTTCTTTCATTATTCTCTTGTGATGATTACTCAATTATGCATGTTTTTGAAATACGATGAATTTCGAGCAAATTTGATTTATTTTTCGACAAATTTAATTTTGCTGGATTGTTCTCCGTTATGCGTTAAGGTATAAGATACAATGCCTTATGTTTTATCGTGATGTTTTTAAAGATATACAAATTAATATAAATATTTATTTATAACATAACAGTATGTAAAATTTAAAAAAATAATTAAATATTTAAATATTTAAAAAAAAGATGTACAAAATTTTGAAAACTGGAGAAAATCAGAGCAATTAATGTAATATAATTTAACAATATAATAAAATTCTTTAAGTATAATAATACACTTCTCGTAGTATAATACATTTAGATAAAAATTAAATACTATAAAATCGTAAAGTTATTTGTTACTAACAAAATTAACTGGATTTTCTTTTCGAGTTTGTGTTATTTTTTTGCATGATTAATATCGAGACTGTTTTCGAAGTGAACAATATTTGCTTGTTCCGCAAACGATTCGAAATATCGAGTCGAAAACAAATTTTAGGGTCGTATCTCGTTCCTGTCAACAGGTGCAGTGCGCCTGCAAACGACACCATGAATCGTCGTATTATCACAGATGTATTTTCGTCGTGCGTTTATTACTTGTCAAAACTGCTCGAGACAAAGAGCATAACATGCCGCAGAATGCTATAAAATATTGAACAAAAATATATAGCTGCAGAAGTTACTTCAACAACAGTAGTTTTCCCTCGAAACTGCTGTCGCGAACATTTACTGATGTTACGACGCGCTTTTATCAAGAAGTACGGTGTGCTCGCGCCAAGTGTGTGTGTGTGTATATACAAGGGTCGACGTCGAGAGACCCTCAGATTATCGAATCTCAATAACGGTTAAATTAAGTTCTGCTAGCTTGGGTTTGAATACAATAAAAAAAAAAAATGATTTTATTTTTCGTGTTCTACGAACACAGATATTAGGATGCAAATTCCGAAATGTATAAATTTTATTAAGATACGTCATCGTCATAGTCCATTGCCCCTTTAATTTTTCCGACACTATGCAGCTTACAAGCATCTGATAAGAAAACAAAAAATATTTATTACAAAAGATTTTGGCGCTGCTAGACCAAGTGCGGTCGAAATACATGAAATAAATATAATAGGCATGTACGATACTAGTATGTATCATGTTCAAGTCTAAATTAAAAATATGACTTGTTTTCATTATTTTATTATACTCTGAGATGTTACAGTGTCAAGATTTTTGCATTAAATATTTTCTTATTTTACTAGGTTTTAAAATGTTTAATTTTTATTCATCGCATTTCATCTGCTTATTTCTGATTTCAATAAAAATATTTTTAAAATTATGAAATGTTAAGCAACACTTATTCACCTACTTATTTTTACGGAAATCAACACTATTGTATTTATGTTGCAATTATATATTTTTTATTTAAAACTTTTGTACAACATTTTTCATGGAGGAGAGAACGAAATACTTGTGTCATTTTTCCTTACTTATTAACTTCTACTTTAAATAATAATGTTATTACATTCTGTTTATTTTAAGACAAAAAAGTTGTCTTCACATCAAAGTCAATAATTGTGTTGATTATATTTTATAATTAACAAAAATTATCTTCTCCCCAAAAGTATGTTAGCTTTTCTTTCTTTGACGAATACGATATATTTACCTTTTATTACCAAACTAACATTAATATACTGAACAATATTTAAAAATAAATATATTTAAAGAACTAATTTTTCGATAGTTTTAATGACACACGTTTTTTGTTGTCAAAATTCTTTAATTATTAAATATATAGATTTCCGAATAAATACATTATTTACCTCCGTTTATCTTAGAGATAATTTATATTTTTGTAACATACTTGTGGTGATTACGGATTTCGTAAAAGAGACGTGCTACTGAGACGTGCTAATGAGCTGAAGATCTGAGTTCAAATCCGACTAAAACTCAGTTTTTACTGCCACTTCTCGAAAGAAAGTAGCAATTCACCGAGTGTATCTTCCCATAAACCCTTCTGAGGGTTAGAGGGTTAGATTAGCAGTTTGCTCTCTGTAAAAAAGAAGGATTGCTTGAAGCACATAAGTCGCATATAGTCTTAAAGGACTCTTGAAAGACAGGATGAAGTCCTACATTAAGAGGAAGAAAAAGAAAAAGTAGTATATTTACCGTAAAAACATAAAACGTAAAATTTATTCACTTTAATAATTGAATATTATAAGAGATTCTCAATAATAAAATTAACAATTAGCAGTTATAAGAGGCTTTGAGAGTTCCACGACAGTGTGTAATTCTTTATTTACTAATAAAATATACAAAACATATGATTTATAATATTCAAGTGCTTTGAGGCATTTTTAATGACGAGGTAATAATTAAATTAAATACTCTCATATTCTTAGATGAGCATAAGGTGAATATAATAAATATAAAGCGTGCAAAAAAAGCAATTTTGAAGAAAAATTTGTGTTAATGTTCATAAGTAGAATCGAGATTCACCGGCAAAAAGAAGTGAAATTTACTCACCAATTGTGTCCAGAAAATGCGAGATTGATAGCCGAAGCTTTTTGAACGCCATCATCAGAATTGCATGACTTTATTTTAAAAAACCGGTGGTTGTTGTAATCGAAATAATAGCGCACCGCACTTAAACCAAAACCATGCATTATAAACAAAGATATGTTTCCAACAAGTGTCAATCTCCTTCGACGGTCAATCGTCGACTGACTGAAGTCAAACGTGTGTACGTTAAAAGCGAGATGAGAAAAATGGAAAAAAGGTGGGAAGGAGATTGAACCAATTGAACCAATTGAGTTGATTGAAAATTACTACCGTAAAAGAATGGATTTAATGGACAAGTTTATACTTTGTTTAGAATTGAGACATAAGCATGGTGTATTCTGTCTGATTGTGAATTAAGTCGATTTTTTTGAAGTTGTGCGTTATTTTCGAAATCAATCGTTTTTTGATAAAAACCTTTCGAGGTTTAAAACTGTAAAAAAACGTTAATATTAAAACATTGATGTTATGTCATTGTTAGTTGGTGTTTACTGGCGGATGCTTATTGGAAATGTGTCTTTATTTTTAGCGCAGTGTTAATATCTCAGTTAACCTCCGAAGAAGCCTGATACTTATTGGATGTCTACATGTTTTTGTTTATGGAGCGGTTTTTAGTTTAGTTTAAGTGTAGTGCGCTATTATTTCAATTTGAACATCTACCGTTTTTTGAAATTAAAGTTATAAAATTCCAATTTCGTCATTTTAAAGTTTTAATTGTCAATCTCGCAGTATTTGGGCACAATTTGATAAATTTCACTTTTTTTGCCGATAATTCTCTTCATGAATATTAGCAAAAATTTTTTAAAATAATTTTTTTTCAAAATTCCACTTTTGTTGCATATTTTAATACTCACCTAATGCTCGTTTGAGAACGTGCGAGTTTAATTCAGTTATCACCGTGTTACTGAAGATGGCTCAAAGCAGAGTCGACCGAAACGTAGGATTTGTAATTGTTTTATACTTTGTATTAGTAAATGAATATTACGTCAATATCAATATTACGTCAAATTACGCACTGTCGTGTACGTAGAAGCTTTCAAAGCCTCTTATAATTATTAATTGTTCATTTTATAGAAAAAAATGGTGCGAATAACTTTTATATTTTTATTTATTACATTATAATTATATTATATTTTATTTATTACATTATCTAGATTTTTATTTTCAGAACGATTTTCTTATAATATTGTAAAAAATATTTTCATATTTTTATATTAAAAATATCTTGAAAAGTTATTATAAATTTAAATACTTAGTTTATAAATTTAAAGTAATCGAAAATAAATTTGTTTATAAAAGAAGCCATTTAAATATTATTTATATTAGTTATATAATCATTATAGGCAAAAAACGAAACGTAGTGACTTATTTAACTTTATAAAAGGATCAAACTGCATGCAGAGAACCCTTAACAGAAAACGGTTCGTTTCCTGCCGGCCAAAGCGTGCCTAATTCAAGGATGGAGTGGTATCGATTGAATCACTTCTCTGAGCATGAGCTTTCAGTGCTGTTTTCAAGGAGGGAGAAAAAAAATTGCAAATAGCTTTTATAACATACTTAAAAATAATCAGATAAACATTTTTTAAATTTAGATACAATTTTAACATTACACACATTAGTTATTATATAATTTTACATTAACATTAATATTAATTTAAAATTTGTAACTATAAATACTAAATAGGAATTTGTAGATTTAAAAAATAATTAATTTTTCAAATATTTAAGAAATTGTTTTATTTATATTTAGGATGAGAAAGGTTTATTTAAGTCAGTTAAAAAAAAATCGGATAAACAATTTTCAAGACATCTAAAAATCTTGAAAATCCAGAGATTCTAAGAATTTTTTTTAGGAGAAGGGACAACAATAAAACACAGGAAAAACACTGAATCAGCTTTAATATTATAATAAAAATTAATATATTAATGCTGAATATAATTGGAGTACCACTCAAAAAATCGTTTCTTATATACGTATGTTATTATATTTTACTTAGAAAAAGAAAAGTACAATTTAAAACTAAGATAATTTGAAACTATTACATACGTTAGTAGTTTTTATTGTATAAATATTGTTATATAAGTGTATAAATGTTGTAATAATGTTGTGTAATAATGTTGTGTCTGCATAAAAATAATCTTTAGAATCTGTGTAAAATCAAACATCTAAAATGTTAAAAAGATAAAAAGTGTATTTTTGAAAATTTGTTGTACTCTGTTTACATTTTTTGAGTTTTTGTCTTTTTTACTGTTGGACCAACATAATCTCGCTACCCAATGAATAATTGTCACGTTCGATTTTCACCGCTTGACCATAATACTTCATATTGTTGTTTTGTGTTCTTCCGTATATTTTCTGACGGATAAAAAATTTGTATCGGGACGTATTAAGTACATGCGTGCGAATGTTCTAGTGTCAACTTGTAGGTTCAACAAATTGCCACTCATTATGTAAACGACGTGCATATTGTATTGTTTTTATTGCTGATGAAGACCCCGTGTGATCGAAACGTTCATATCGATTGATTTTTCGTTGTTTTGATTTTTTGTATTTTATGATCTTGCAATGTGAGATTAAATTTATTTTTGTTGTGTCATCTATGTTTGGCTCGTTTTTTATATACATTGGCCTTTCTTGTTCGTATGTTTTTGTAAAAATATTTTTAAGGTTATTGTGAGTATGTTGTAACAATTCCATAAAATAAGAAATTCAAAATGGCGACTCAAGTATGGACTGTCATGGTGGATGCAAAATTAAAATTGCAAAATTTAAAAAATTTTAATATAATTTTCAACAAAAATTAAATAAATTTTTAATTTTGGCATCCACCATTTTGATTCGCCGTTTGGAATTTCTTTCTACTTAAAATTATTGCAACATATTTGCGATTAATGACCTTAAATATATTTATTTACATGCAAATCTTGTGCAAATTAGTGCACAATGATAATGATATACGCGGCAAGTAAATGTTGGTGAGTGGACTTATCAGAATCACGGAAATCGGTTTGGCCTTCTCTTTTGTGCTAATTACAAGGGAGCTCCGGTACGTGTTAATGGCGCGTATCACTGACGCAGTTCTTAGCGTGGATTTAAACAAGTTCGCGGCGTGCTTTACGCAATGCGCCAGAAAACACATGAACATCTAATGAATTTCCATCGAACGTACTTCTGGACATTTTCGATCCAAGATTCATCTCTCGTCTGATAAATGTCCATAGGATACACACAAATGTTTGACACAAATTCGTCAATCATAAAATATCCGAAATAAGGCTATTGTCGGTCTTTTATTTTAAATTTATTTGGACAATCTTGAACTTATGGAGTTAAAGTTCAAAATAAATTCAAAGCAGGCTCGAAAATAAATATATTTCGGACATTGACCATCTAAAGGATTGGTTAGAGTATCCAATTATATCCAAAACACCTCTTATTTAACTCCCATATGTATCCATGGACATATGAACATAAACTGTACTTAAAATGTACATGAAACGTTCAGTGCTATCTGGAGCATGTCGAAGGATTCGGTCGCACTTGAATGCCGAGGGAAGCAGAGACGGAGAATACTCCACCTCTTTGTTCTCTCGAAATGGAACTTCGGAATGGATTCTAATGCATGCTCGGCGGATGCTGGCTTACGTAGGAATTTAGCTCAAGTCAGAGTGAGTCTGGAAACTCGGAAAAGAGTGCTAAATTCCGGTAAAATTGTTTTATTAATTCGCGGCGGAAAAGAGAGATGTTATGAGTTTAGGAGTTTGTTTGTGTGTCTGTTATTAGAATAAATTATAAATATATATAAATTTTATAATATAAGATAATTTATTATTATTATTAAGATCTTTGATTATAAACATATACATATTTGTATAATATTTGTATAAAAAGATAGGATAAAAATCTCAACAGAATTAAAATAATATAATAATTTCTTTTCACAGAATTTTGTTTTAAATATTGTATACGACATTTGTGTTTATTACTCTAACTTTAAAAATCTCATTCTTATTAAAAAATTTGGAAAAAATTTTCCTTTTTCTTTTGTGAAAATCTCATCTAGCAAGATGAGATTTTCAGAGTTTTTCCCCAACTAGTACGGTAGCTTTATTGTGTAAGGACACGCTCTCATCGTGAAACACTCGCGTGCACCAAAATTCAGCGTACTATTTTTTTCCTTTTAACGAGGAAAAAAGACACAAAAGAAAGGAGAAATATATATATAAATATAAAAGGTGAAAGGTCGCGATTGTGGAACATAAAAGAGCTTATCGTTGTGCTCGAACTGCTAAGCGACCCTTTTATGGCACGATGTCTCATAAACAATTGATGGCGTCTATGTACCATCAATTTTAACTACGATTAAATAGAAACACTTTCTCATATTCTTAACATTTTCTCATGTGTCGCCAAATTTTTGTTATATTAGCCTTATTCATATTCTAAACATTATATATATATATATATATATATATATATATATATATATATATACAGGGTGTTTCTTAATAAGTGCGAAAAATTTTAGGAGATAGTTTTTTGTCTAAAATTAAAGGGGATTAAGGGGGATCATATAAACATATATTCCTACATCCATCCTTATGGAGTTACACATTTTATACATGAGAGTATAAAAATTAGGTTTGTATTTTTTTCTCAAATTTGGAACAGTTAAAGAAATGAAATTAGGTAGATATTTGGATCGCGTAATACATGATAAATTTATTTTAAAACTTAACTTCTCGTAATTCGAAACCTATGCTATTTAGCATTGTACTGTGCACGATAACGTATTTTATTTTTTTTCTTAAAAACTACTGATTTTATGAAAAAAATAAAACAAATAAAAAAGTTTCTACATAAATCAAACTTTTTAATGCATATTTTTAGTTAATCATATTCTGACCCATTAAAAAGTAGTAATAAAAAATTGAACAGAGGTTGTTAGTTTCATCCCCTTGTAGTAATACGGGAGGCTAAAAAAATATTAATAAATAAACTTTTTACTAATAGAAAATCCCAATCGAAATTATAATTATTCTGGATTCACCTCGAAGTTCAGTAACTACAAATGGAAAACCATGAAAATTTATTACAATAACCAAAACGTTCAATTATAAATTAGTATTTAAAATAACATATATATAATACATATATACATATTTATATATATATGTATATTTTGTGTGTTGTGTGTGTGTGTGTGTGTAATGTATTTTACACACACACAATACAATTATTAGCGTGACAATACTATATACATAACATGTAATTATTTATATAGAAAATATAAAAAATATTGTATAAGTTAGGGTTAGTGATAACAAGATATTTCTATTTAATTCATGACAGCTTATTGTGCATATATGTATTGTATAATAAAGTTAAATACGACAACATTACATATATTGTAACATTTAATATAGGTATTGGATAAATATTATAGAGCAGCTAGTCTTCTAAGGTCTATCACCGACATTCGACCCTGTCTCACTTCAAATGATATCTTAGAAGCAACACGATTGCCGGCGCTGACGGCTGCCGGAAATTAGATGATTGTTAGGCTAGGTTGCAACGCAAATTGCTGGCAACAGGATTAATTAAAGAAATGATACATGTTATGTGATATTTAATTGGAAAAGTCGGCTGGAGATTTTTGTTATAATTTTTTGAATTCTTACTCCAAATAGTGTGATATTATTGTTATTTAGACTTTTCTATATAAGAGCAGTTGTCGATTTTAACTTATAAATAAGCTGATTTTTTTATTGTAAGTGCATAAATTATGTTTAAATATACAAATTAAATTAATTTAACAACATTATTATTATTATATTGTATTATTTAAATACTTAATTTATATAATAATAATAATTGATTCATTAATTATTAATAAATTTTATTTGTGTAATAATTTATACATAAATATTATAATAGATATGATACAATTCTTTCTAGTTAGAGATACAGAATTTATTTTATAATCTAGTGATAGAAAATCAAAATATATCTAGTTCAAATCAACCAAAATATTATTTTTTTGTTTTTCCATGTTGTCTAAGCTCTTACTGTGATGCTTTGTGAATTTTTGAAGTATATTAAGTGATATTTGCTTTTTAGCTAATATAATATAAATAATATTTATTATGAATAGAAATAAACACAGCATTTTGCAGTTTTTTTCGTCACTAAGAGCACTTAAACACAAAATCATTATGAAAAATTCTCTTTGTTTTATCCTTTTCATTTTGAATCCTCCACTGTAATTTTGTGCTCGGCACAATCCGTACAAACAAGACTGTAACGAATGCCGGAAATGACGCGATGCGTCGGGCTTGGAAATCTATTATCGGCAGAATTAGTAGTGCCTCGAGGCACATATTCCAACGACACGGACACGCACCCTTTGTCTACCCGCTAACGATATAGGGTGGTGGATAAGAGTGGTGTATCCGTGTGCAGTCCCCTCGGCAAACATCAGACTCGCGTTAGCCGTCAGAAATCAGGGGGATATCCGGAGAAACCGACCCGGGGGAATCTTCATGGTGCGGTGCTATATCAAGTTTCCTGATAATTCGATCGTCTTCCTCTGTCGGTCGCCCGCTTCTCTGCAATCCGTTCTTTCCGCATTCGTTTCACTTTGATTTTAATTTTTATTCATGCAATCCTCTGGATTTATAAAAAATTTGGTACCTTAAAAGTAAAAGGATGTAAAAGACAAAAAGCTTAAAATAATTAATTAATTTGACCAGTAAATAAAAAAACAAAATAAATAAACAGACAAGTAAAAGATAGTGAAAGAGAAAGAAGAATATTGAGTAATTGTAAATTGACTAGGTTAAAATTTGTCACAACGTAATAAATATAGTAGAACGGAAATTTTGAAAAATTAATAAAAAGAAATTAAAATCTGATGTCCTAATGTGTTCTTCGCAGTGTTTCTACATTCAGTTTATATTTGTTTCTATTCGTAGACTTTTTTCTTTTCAGATAAATACAGAAAATTTATAGAATCTTCAATATTTTAAAGATCAACGAATCATTCTCCCATCTTCTCGATCTCACATTTTTTTGTGTATTTTTCGTTATATTAAACGGGATGATCTATGTCATATCGAGAATCAATGATTTTTTCGGACACTCAAAACTGTCGATGGCAGAAATGGTCCGCTGTACATCCCAGACAGACGATTTCTGGACCGACGATTTCGCCAGATGAATTGCTTCTAGACGTGGTTATGTGGGCGTACAGTTTATATAGTTACATGGTTTATATACGGGACGGTATGTAGCTTTGCCATGGTCCTCTAGCTCGTAACGTACTGTCATGGTGCAAGATGTGAAGCTTCCGCAACTCCCGAGAGTATCGTAGCTCAAACTTGTTCCCGAATTCTCCACGAACATTCAGTATATCAAAGGAGATCCTCGAAAAACAATGCACAATAGCATACAAGAGTCTGAAGTTACTCTTGCACATTATTAGTTTAATTGGAAATCTTTAAACAAACATGTCTTCTTTTCTTTTCGTCTATTTATTATTTAAAAAATTATTCTTGTTTTCTTTTTTTAAAGAGTTTTTAAGAGATCTGAATTAATTTAATATAAAGGTTTTCTATAAAAGGAACGTTTTCATAAAATTATAGTGTAATATTTTAATAACATTTTTAATAATGTAATTTTTTAAATTCACCTAGTCGCCTAGTCTCCGGTGATGACCTAGAAGCAGTGGCAATCCAGAAATGATTAAAAATAACTCAAATTGAGTAGAATTTGATTCTTTAGTAGAAGCAGTGGTGACTACATGTAGTTAAAGATAACACAGCGAATTTAACAGTGTGACATTTGGTATTTTTCCCAATAAGTAAATGTGTCGCCTAACAACAAGTGCTGTATTAAAAATGTCTTTTAAATGTCTTTAATTGAAAACAATTTTTTATTAATTTTTTTATTATTTTATTATTATAGTTTATAGTTTTTTTTCTCAGGTCCAACTTAGGCAACCGATTTTCCAATTTTGATTATTTACCCAATTTTGGTTTTTCCATTTTATACACATAAAGAGTAATATATTTTAAAATATAAATATATATTTTATTTTATATTTATATATAATTTAAAATGTAATATTAATGTAATATCTGAAAAAGCATAAAATGCAGAATATTTTACATAACATTTTGTTTCGTTTAAGTACTCGAGAAAGATACGGGTTAAGAAAACTCAAAACAGGTCCAATATAAACAACTTTCCCCTATATACAATACAACTGTGCAATGTAATATCGAATCGACTTATCCCAAAGGCTATACTTCCTTCGTCTTACACTATATTTTATTTCACGGTTCGACGAAAAGAATTCTATCTTGCCCGAATAAAACGACATGTATCGAAAAAGCAAAGCGGTAAACACGCGTTTTATGTCATAACGAAAATTTTTATCCTTTTCCGAGTGCGCCTCGATTTCATCTGGTCTAACGCGAATCTAATGTTCCGATCGTGCATCTGGAGCTGTCCAAGAGGATTGCAAGGGGGAAGAAAGGAGAAATTACATTATTTTTCAAGATGTCGAAGGATGGACGGAAAACGTGCAGAGAAGAGGATGCGCATTAAAAGAGGATTTGCAGCACTCTCGAAATTCACGTCAAAATATAACTCGTTTAATGGTTTGGGAAATACCGTGCCACCACCCAGAAGAGAACATATCATTAGACTCGCGAAAAGTATTATTAAATTCTTAATGTTGCTTATTATTCATGTTACTTTTCGGTTGTTAAAAATGCTTACATGTGAATATAAAAAAAATAAAAAACATTTCTAAAAGAGAGCTTGAATTACAAAATTATAATATGCATAAGTTTAGTAGTTAGTTTAGTTACAACAAATAAATAAGAAATAAAATATAGTAAAAATAAAGTATGATATAATAATGTATAAAAATAATATACACATATAATATGAAAATAAAAGTAGAAAATTATATAAATATATTAAATATATTAATAATATATAAATATATTAAAAATAATAAAATAAGTAAATAAAGATTCTCCTATCTTAGTTCTTAGCGTCTTGTTAGGTTAGTATCCCATCATTATTGAATCTTGGTTCAAAAAGTCTGTATTGATTTTAAATCGTAAAAATAATTTTAATCTTAATAAGGAAATATGGATAAAATTTATTCAGACCAAGACTCAGACTTGTGAGACAAGGTAAATTTTAAAGAAAACAGGAAAACATTTGTTTTTTTATAACTTTTTTTCAACTTTAATGGCAAAAATATTAACAGAATTATAGTTTTTCTTGATATTTCCTAACACTTTTTAAAAAAAGTATTAAATTTCGATCATTTTTCGGAAGTCATGAGCAAATAAAAATAGATAAAAATTTATCCATGTTTAAGATTTAGGTAAGTTTTAGATGCTTAGGGTTCTAGAGTTAAACTACATAAACACATAAACACATAAATTTTCTTTTTTTTTCGTAAGAATTGATATTGCTTTATTTTATAATTCTTCAATTTAATAATCTACTAGATTATCTACTAGGATTATTGGTAATATTGTGGTATTAATGTTTTATGATTGAATAATACATATAAACATTATAATTAATTATATATTTATGCAATATTTATGCAAATTAGCAACTAATGTTAATTTTTATTTGTTCTGCTAACTTATAATGTAAAAGTGTTGTAAAGTTTACGCATATCAGTATACTAGAATGCCTAAAATGTAAGTTTTACAAATAATAATTTATAATTATTTTTACAGATGTTTTTAATTATTAGAAATTATACATATGAAATATAACATAAAATTAAAAAAAATAAATTTAATAATATCTTTACTTAAACAGTCTTTTCTGAAAATGTTAGTGGCTTATCGACATTGACTAAAACAATGACTAAAAAAGTCGAAAAATTTTGAAACTTATTTTTATCTACTTTTTGATAATTTCGAAGTCAGTAAATAAGTCAGTAAACACTCTGCATAACTATACATACATCACATGCATGAGATCTACAACTTAACCAAGCGGTTCTCTTTCTATAAAGGTTCTCTTAGCAAGGATACTCTTGATGGTTTGCCACTGCCTTCTGTGAGACGTTAAATAAAGGTCGATGATTTTTTTTATTGGGATTTAAACTCGGATTTTTGGCTCATTAAAAAAGCACATCCTTCTGTCACAATCACTAGTTAAATAAAAAGATTGTGTATCATAAAATATTATTCATAAAATTTATTCACTTATTTGTACAAAATAATTTAGTTATAAATAAAAATAAATTTGAATACTGAAACTTTACGGTATTTAATTTTATTGAGTATAATATTTCGACTATATACTATAATTTATCTAAATAAAATATAAGCATTAAACTTTATTTATTTTTATTAAATTTATCTTTTTAGTGAAATTTTTTATTTGCAATTCTTATAATGAAAAATAATCAAATTCAATATCAAAATTGATATCACTGCGCCAAAAAATTATGTCAAAAGGTTACATGTAACGACATCATGCGCGACATTGATTACTTGAGAAGACTAGTACGTACCATTATCAGAATCATAAATAATGATGGCATTAAGATGTCGAAGAGAACGAATGAGTTTGCGAAAGTAAAAACACGAAGTTTTCTCGACCTTCTTCTTCTTACCTTTTTCCTTTTTGTCTTCGTCTTTTTCTTCTGTACCTTGTTTATAGTATATATTATTAAACAAATTTTACTTAATATTATATTAATATTATTATATTAATATATTACAATAATTAATATCAATTACAATATCAATATTATCACATTATCTTTTAAAAAACTTATTAAAAAAGTCAAGTGCACGTGCCAGTGCAAAAACTAATATATTTAAAAAAATCTGTTCAAAACTGTTAAATAAAATAATTGTGTATTGTAACATTAACAGTACTAATTTTCATAAAAAGAATGTAAAAAAGTGTTGTTTAACATTTTACAAGTTTAAAAATGTCTTTTAAAAAATGTTGAAATTAGAAAATTACGTCTCCTCAAATAAAAAAAGAAAATATGATAAACATTTTTATTTAAAAATTAAACATTTTTAAACCTAGTAAAATAAGAAAACAAAAAAATATTTAATGCAAAAATTTTGACGCTGTAACATCTCAGAGTATAATAAAATAACAAAAACAAGTCATATTTTTAATTTAGACTTGATTTGAACATGACACACACTCGTATATGTTCATTATATTTATTCATGTATTTGGACCGTACTTGGTCTAGCAACGTCAAGATTTTTTTTGCATTAAATATCTTTTTCTTATTGGACGTTTACGAGCGCCGCATAGTGTAAAATAAAAATAAACGAACAAGGGACGATGACAATGACGTCTGATCTTAAATTTATATATTTATACATTTATAAATTTAAAATTTATACATTTCGGAATCTACATGCCAATATCTGTGTTCGTAGAATATGAAAAATAAAAACATTTTTATTATATTCAAACCCAAGCTACCGATCGAGAACCTGCAGAACTTAATTCAACCGTTATTGAGATTCGATAAATCTGAGAGTCTTAACGTCAGTCCACGTATAAATACATAGCGGTTTCACGCTTTACGCACATTTGGCGCGAGACACTATCGTGCCTCTTGATAAAAACACGTCGTAAATGTTCGCGACAGCAGTTTCGGAGGAAAACTGCTATTATTGAACTTCTGCAGCTGTATATTTTATCTCAATATTTTATAATATGCTCTGCATATTGAGACATGTTACGCTCTTTGTCTCGACAGGTAATAAACGCACAATAAAAATACATTTGTGACAATACGACAATTCACGATGTCGTTTACGCTGCACCTACTGTGAGGAACAAGATACGATGCTAAAATTTGCTCTCCACTAGATATTTCGAATCACTAGCGGAGTAAGTAGATATTGCTCACTTCGAAAACACTCTCGATATTAATCATGTAAAAAAATAACACATAACTTGAAAAGAAAATTCAGATAATTCTGTAAGTAACATTAATAAATAGTAGTACATTCTTCGTTATACATTTAGATAAAAATTAAATACTATAAAATCGTAAAGTTATTTGCTACTAACAAAATTATGTTAATGAATATTTATATTAGTGTGTAAATAAATCAAAAATAAATGTGACAATGATAAGTGTAACATAGGGTGGATTGTATCTCATGTCTTAAAGCATTGATGGGTCGCAATCGAAGCGCGAAATTAAATTTATCGAAGAGTAAATCAAATTTGTTTGAAATTGATTTCATCGTATTTCAAAAGCATGTAACGAACCAAAAAATCGTCACAAGAAAATAGTGAGAGAAACATATATTGCCTGTTATATTTTAATATCCAATATCAAGTATTATTTTTAAAAGTTGAATTTAATATGCATGGAATATCAAAATTTCAATCCATAATTTTTATGAAAATATTAATTTGTGTGTGTGTGTGTGTGTGTGTGTCTGGCTGTGTGTGTGTGTGTATCTGCATGTGCTGTGCCTGACTCTGGTGTGTGTGTGTGTGTGTGTGTGTGTGTGTGTGTGTGTGTGTGTGTGTGTGTGTGTGTGTGTGTGTGGTATAAAAAATTATTAATATTTCAATATAATGAACACAATCTTTTTCTAAAATATTAAAATATTAGAATAGAAATTAAAGTATAAAATAGAAATTATAAACTGTAAGTAAAGTACAATATAAAATATTTTAAACAGAAGATATAGAAAACTTATTTATACAACATACTTAAGTACAGCATAATTAATGTAATTTCAAGAAATATCTTCAAAAACATATATAAATTTTATATATTTCATTTAATATGTTTTGTAATTAATTTTCAGAATATATTTAATTATATCAACATTATTTCAAAATATTGTAGATTATACAAAATATATTAAAAGTGTTTAATTGTAGCATTTATTTAAAATATTTAAGCAGTTAGAGTTTAAATTGCAAGAAAATGGAAATAAAAATTAAAATTGCAACGCAACGGCATAAAATAATGATAATATACTAACTGTGTATGTGTACGCGTATGCATATATATGTATATGTATACCTATTGGAAAACCTGTAAAATTTTAACAAAAAGAATCCAATTTCTTCCGTCTATTTACTTACACAAAAGAAAATTATTTTAAAAGGGATGGAAGGGCTTTCCTTTTTTAGTCACGGTCCCAGCTGCACTGGTCAAGCCGTAGGCAATTTCGTAAATTACCGTATTACAAGTTACAATCGACACACAAATTGGAAAGATAGATCAATTTGATAATGAAGTTACTTACCATGGTTGAGGCGAACACGATAAAATATAGGGAAATATTTCCGATAAATAATTCCAATATTGAAATTTATACGAATCGCTTATGCAAGAAAAAAAGAAATAAAAAATGTATCGTATACTAGTTTTAAGAGATAAGTGAATTTTTTAACTTGAAGTATCAGCTGACAGAAAGTTTGCAAAAATTAAAAAAAATCGATTATAATAATTTACGAAAATATGCTCAATTTCTATAAAATTGATATTAACCTGTTATTTTTCTTTGGCATTATTAACTTTTGCGTTACGTATTTTACAAATTTACAGAGTTGACGAGACACTCATCGATTGGACAGTCGCGCGGTGCAGATAGAATCGATAATGACCTACCACCCTTCCGCGCATAAACCAACGACTGTCGCTTACATCTGCACTGCTGCGTTCAAAACTAATCATGCGAATTGCGCTTGCGGTGAAAACACCGTACTAATTACGGTTTGTCACTGCACGTGTCATTTCTGTTCCGAAGCGAAATTGCGTTTTCCCTGACACAGGGGTTTAATAATCGACAAACATTATATAAAATTGTGAATTTCAAGTGACGAATATATTTGTTGGATGTAGTTAATGAGTGTGGTTAAAAAATAAACAAAAAAAAAATTAAAATTAGAAAAAATTTATTATAATATATAATATATATAAATTAAATATTATGAGAAATAATTCTTTACTTGAATAAAAACTCAACCATTTATTACGCACAACACAAAAAGAAATATATAATTTAAATAAAATTTTGATTATTTTATTAAATTGTATTATATTTTTTTAAAAATTTATAAATTTTATTTATTATATTGTTATTATACTGTTATATTTTATTACTGTTATATATTATACTGTTATATTTTAATACATTTTATTTATTGTATTTTTGTTTAAAATTTTATTTTTTAGTCTCTAACGATGAGAGTTATATTATTAAAAAAAAGAAAGATATAAGTCATATTTTATCTCATATTTTATTTCTAATATGGATAGTAGTTAACTCTAATATTACTTTCACGCATTTGCCTAATTTTATTTACCCTCTCTCTTTCCCTAATAAAAATTAAAAAATGTCAAACTGTGTATTAAAACAAGGATTAATAATTATATTTGAGAGGAGTAAGTGATTTAATAACTTTTGAATTTTAATTTCTTGATAATGTATGTTTATTAGATGGTATTTTTCAATCATTAAAAATGAAAGTTGTAGCAACAGAGTTAATGTGAATCAAGAGATACGATATTGTTTCGCCCTAATTGCGTACGGATAGCGCGACACTACCTTGTAAATCTATGCACGAACAAGTCCCAGTTGTGAGTTCATGAGATTGTATCTCAGAAACAGCTAAATTAATCGAATTCTTACTAGGCTGAATCAATAGCTGGGATAGTGGTTTATATAAGATTTGATTTATATAAAAAAAGTATCTTCGGTTTCCTTCTACGTATTTTAATTGCAATATATACAAAAAATGTTTCAATGTATATTATAAAATTTTATTTAAGAAACATCATTATCGTCATCTTTTTCTGTTCTTTTCTATCATATGCTATTACATATGTTTCTTCAAATTCTGCACAGAGTTTTACTTTTTGATCTTCCGACAAATAACTTTGGAAAAGTATATAGGTTAAATGTACACAAAAAAGTTATACAGTAATATATAACATATAATCCTGTAATTCTTGTTGTTTTCAAAGGAAGTATTTTTAATGGAAAAGTTCATTTCATAAATATATAATATTATATATAGGGTATAACGATATAGAGTGTTTAAAAAGTCTGAAATGAAATGCCTTGGAAAGGATTAGAGAAAAAATTCTTGGAACCGAAGATGCATGCGATAGACTATCAGATGAGACGGTTAAAATTTGGATCCGGGATCCATGTTGGGTCCTATTGAGCCCAAATCACATTTTTAAAATGGGATGTCCCATTTTTTAGTACATATTTTGTTTAGCACAATTTTCTGCATCCAGATAGAATTTTCTAAATTTTGGGATTCTCTTTGGATTCCATAAGGCCTACGAAGTATAGAAACGGTTGAATTGATGCTCGACAAAGGATGCCATTTAAAAAATGTTCAAAATTGCTCGGCTTGAGATGGGCTATCAGAAGAGCTGATAAAAATTGGAGCCCGTGGATCCTATTGGAGTCAAGTCACATTTTTTTAAACGGAAATCCCCATTTTTTTAGAGAATCGATAAATCTAACATTCTATCAGTACCGTTGGAATTGACGCATCTGACATTTATTTTTTCAATACTATCGGAGCATTGACACGTCTGACATTTATTTGCCACTTCCGTCAGAGAGAATTGATGTATCTGACATTTATTTATATTAACCTAATCTGTAGACTCTTTTTTTCTTCTGTTCTCGAGAGCGAAGTAGTTTCTTCATTTCTTTATTACCATGGTACTGATCCTAAGCTAACACAGCGAGGCACAAGAACGAGCATGCAAAAAAGTGAGAAAAAGAAAGTTATGAATGTGTGGGTACATACATCAATGATTTCAGATCTTTTCATTTTCCGAAAGTCGTGGAGATACCCACATAAAAAAAAAGCACGTACATATAGAGCTATTGAAGTAGATATAATGTTCTCTTCTTCTCTCGTTGCATAATGTTCTCTTTCTTTCGATCTATTAGAATCAGATGTCGCGAATCAATCACGCTTTATTATATCAATCACGCTTTATTTGCAATATTTATGTATATAATGTTTGTCATATTAAAATAATTAAAATTATTTATACATATATATCTTTAATAAAAAAATAATAAAGAATAGATCTAAGAATTTCTACGTATATATTAATATTAACCGAGACACAATAAATAAGAGTAATAACAAAAATAAAAAAGTACTATTGTTAATAATAAATTAATACTTATAAAATAAACTTATAAAATAAACATTAAATAGACATTAATTAATTTTCTAAACATTTGTTTAGAATTCATTTTGATTGCTTATGTGTGAAATTATTATAGAAATCGATCTAAAAAGCTTTTATATACATATTATATATACTATGAATAAAGTACAAATGGATATTTAAATGTTTTTTAAATAAACTTATCTTATTAATCTTATTATTTAATGACACCCGCACGGAATGGGGGTGTTCCAGGTTCGAATCCTGGCTGAGGTAATATTTTTCGCAATAAATTATTTATATGTGGGGGATGGGGGATCCTTATTAACACTAACAAATGGAATCGGGTTGATTTCATGTTGGTGATTTGCGTTTTAAGTTCGACTGTGTCGACGCGCACCTTGTATTTTAAATTGTGTACTGCGATTGCGCAGATCATTGATTGGCAGAAAGATCCAAGGCTCGATCGTTAAGAGGCAAAAACTGATGTTTATTTCTTTACTATTTAGTAACGAGCGGTCGGAAATGTATTAATTGATGTTGCTTATTATTTATTGTTCATGATGAAAAAGAGGCTTCATGATTCTACAAATATAACGCTTTAAAGCAAATAAATATGAAATTTAAAATAAAGATTTATAAAATTAATTATTTTTAGTGTGTGTATTATTATTTCTTAAAGTTTAATTTATTAATTTGATTGCTGAACGTAATGTTAATAAGAGTAATATATACATTGTTGCTGGGTAAATTTCCCTACAAATTTTCCTTAGATCTATTCCTTATTATTTTCCAAAAATTAAACATATTTTTAAATATTTTATTAATATAACAAACATTCATCATATATTATATTAATATTACATATATTAATATTGCGAATAAAGTGATTGATTGAACATCTGATTCTAAATTGGCGAGTCGTCTAGTCGTAATTACGTTGTAAATGGCAAGAATACAACGCGAGAAAAATATTTCGTACCTATTGCTGCACATAATTACTGTTATGTTTATTGCCATTCTGCATCTATACTGTATGCATAAAATTACATTTTAAAAGAATATCTTTCTTATTAAGCTTTTAATTGCTTCAATGATTCAATTCTATTTTTTAATCTAATCTGAAAAAACGTGAGACAATTTCTATTTGTACACATAAGTTACATTATATAATTTGTATATTAAGCGAACGTTTCTATGAACTAACAACTCTAGGCGCAAAAGGATGCACTAACAATAAGTATAATTTTGTATTTTTTTTTCGTTCTTAGTTTTAAATTGATTATCTCGCACTTTGTTGTTCTTACGCACTTTGTTTGTATTTTTAATTTCTAAATGGGTTTTCAATTCTGTAAAGCCAGTTAAAAAAAGTTCAAGTCTGTAAATATAGGGATTTTATTTCAATTTCGTGCCTCTTTCCCTTATTCTTACTCCCGTTGTTGGAAACTGCAAGTGACAGTGACGCGGGACCAGCCCAGAAATCTGTTTATGACGTTGTTGATCAAAAGTCCACAGAGCATTGTATCACGGACATTTCGTTCCTTTTGACAAAAAAGAGCTAAAAAGCTCAATAAAAAGTGAAAAAAAAATTAGAATGCTGCGTCAAACCTTAAAAAGTTAGAAATATTAGAATAGAAATTTTGAAAAATTAAAAGAATATTTTTAATGCAACAAATTAAATTTTTTTCTAAACACGGCAAATTTCCTACCATATTTTACAGTCGTTCAAAAAATCTCCTGTTAAATGGAAGATTTTTATGCAGGTTATATACAATCGTAAAGTAACCATGTATAAAAAAATTTTTTTATATAAAAATAAATTTGAAAATATTTAATTTGAATTAATCGATCCCATGAATTTATATAGTAATCGCTTTTATAGTAATTCTTTTATTTTTTTCTTCTTCTTTTCTCTTTATAATGAAGTATAAAAATGCTGTGATTTCAGATTCCTGCAACAATGCAAAAAATGAGGGTGAGAGACAATGGCGAAAAAAGTTTCGCACTTGTCACGTCGGTCATTTTTTCGGAAACACTCTTTTTCTTCTTTTTTCGCTGGCACCCCGGAGAAAACGTAGATTATCACGTTTGTATTTGACGAACAAAAGTGTCGGGAACAGAGAATGACGTTTCCGAGAAAAAAAAAGTCGAAGGTGGTGTTTGATATTTCGGAGAGTGGAGAGCGATAGGAAAGAAATTGGAAATTTTGTTCGCACCAAACACGTCACATCGTGTCACTCGTTTATCTGTCCGGCTAATTTACATACGTATTCGTAAATTTTTTACGAATGACACGAACGTGTCAATAACTAAAGACAGAGATTTGATCATTTTTTGGTTATTCCTGATACAACACGTTCATCACAATCAAATCCGCGATACTTAAAAGCAGAATGAAATATACGAATTGCTTTAAATTTAAATCAATATTATATGAAAAGGTACATATACACTCTATTACTTTTAAAAATTAATAATCTATTGTAACGTGTATTTATTTTTTTGAGAATGACTTTTACAAGCAAGTATTTAGCAATAAAGAATGAAAAGTATGTCTTCTGTTATGGAAAATTATAAAAAACTCTTCTTTTTCTATAAAAATGTTTCTATCTTAAAATAAAAATATTTTGATTTTCATAATATACGTATTTATAACATGTATATTACATATATAAAATGTCATTCATAATATTACAATAATCCATTAAATTACAACATTTGAAAGTAATTATAAATACTTCAACTATATCTTGCAAAAATTATTACAATGTTTATTTTATATAATTAATATTAATTATCATATGTAATATATTATTAAATATACGTAAAAAAATATAATAATTATTATATATAAGATTATATGCGCACACACACACACACACACACACACACACATACAAAATTGAGGAAAGTTTGGACTTTTCGTAAAGGAAAAAAAGAAATAGGAAATGTGCTTATCTTACAGAAAGATTATAAAAGTTTGCTATGTTTCTAGATGATGTGATTAAAATAAATGTACAAATGTTAGATGTAACTTTGAAAAAGCGAGAGAAAGGATGCATTTTCATAAATGTAAAGTAATAAGAAACTAGCTTTAAAAACTTATAATAACAAAATATGAATAAATTTTCATTGTGTATTAAAAATAAAATTACATAAAAACCCGAAACGATAACAGAAATTATAACAATGTTTAGAATTAATAACTTACTATACGGAGATTATAATTTATCTTCATTTATTTGAACTCAATCTCCGATAAAAAATGTTCCCTATTTAATGAAATATTTAAAAATAAGGAGTTTTAGCTTGATATTTTTTAGAATACAGGAATTACAAATATTTTAGAATATTTGATAATGTTAGCTTGGAATAATGTTCAATTTTTATTAGCACTGAAACCATGCAAAAAAAAGCAAAATTATAACTGTTCTATTTTTGTAATTAATGATTAATAATTTTCCCAATCAATAGAAAAAATCATAACAATGCAATAATAGTAGTATACGAAATTATGAGAGAAATATCATGTAAATTTCAATCCTCTGTTCAATCCATAACGAAACAGAACAGTTTCAATATTTTACGTTATTCTCATTATTCTTTCACTCTGTCATAAAGTTAAAAATTTAATTTTTTGACCATTAATTGTCTTAAGTGTTTCAAGTATGAAGCTATCTTAAGACCGAAATGTGAAGATTAATATCATGAATGCATGCAAAATCGCTGCCAGACCTAAGAAACGACCTAATTCATGACATGTGCTCGGAATTAGTGTCGTAATATTATGCATAATTGCTCGTCCGTTGCCAGCTGTCCGCCATTTCGCTACTACTTAATAAAGTTTATATCCTTAGAAGAAAATAAATTTTTTTAGGATAAAAATTCTTAAGAAAAATGTACATGTAGATTTGATTTGGTTAATAATTCCATTTTTTAAATAATAATAAAATAATATTTTTGATGCAAATACACAACATGTTAGTTAGGGGGAGCCATTTCACAAATTTTGCAAACAAAATTAATATCAATATTTTGTTATTAAAAATACTAATAACTTTATAAAAATCTGAATTTTATTGTATGCTTTAAAAATATATTTTAAAATTAATTTATATACAATTTTTTATTATTAACAATAGAAAACATGTATTGATTATTTTTCCGCTTTAATCTGTATGATATTCTGGAAATTACAAAAAAATATTCTACACATTTAAAATAAAACAATGTTAACGTCAAATGTTATTGTTTAAAAATAATATATTATTAAAAATAACATAATTATCTTTATGTTAACATCCTCTTTTTTTAGCAATTTCGTGCTACAACAAAATTAAGTGAAATTAATAATGTACGATACGATGAAATTAATACCGTAATCTAATGCCCTACTTTGTAAACAACTAGCTTGAGTCATGTCAAACGAAGCACGCGTAATCATCGCCCCGTTTAATTGTCGCACTTAATCATGTTCGTCGATATAGAACTACATAACTAACCATAGTTAGACCAAGTTTCAAACTTAGGCGAGTGTGGACCCTTCTCGAGCCCCATTGAAATTTTGCGTCCTTTCAGGAAGATATCGTCCACCTTGCTTTGGAATGAATAGAAGGGTGCACCCTAAACGTTAAATTTTAAGGTTTAACCCTGTCATGTACAATACATACACAAGAATCTATATCTATGCATTGTGTACGTAACCGCGTTCTATGCAAATATTTTATATAACGGGTGATCGAAAAGAAAGCGTCAAGTCGTTTTATCAAGAAAAAGATGTTAAATATTTTTTGTTATTATAAAAATATTATTATTATTTTTTGTAAATACATAAATAAAGTAACAATGAGCAAGATTTCTTATTTTAATTCTTTGTTTTTTTGTTTCTTTGCGCCGCTCCAATGAACCGAAGAAGAAGTCAAAGAAGAAGAAGATTAAGCAAAAATATTGAGTAAAGCATGAATCAGGCTTGCAATGTTTTACTGGAATATTTTTAAATTTCATATAATCTCAACTTCTGGCCGTAGTATTAAATATTCAGGTTAGTAGTAGGTGTGTATAGCAGCTTTTGCTTTCGTGTTTTCGTCTGATTTTTTTGAAAAAGATTCCAGATAAAATTGACAGTTAATTATTCGGAGTATATAAATCTATAGTGATGATTAACGACTTCAACACATGTGTGAAAGTCGTGTCATTGATTTCATAATGAATCAACGACGAAAAAGTGAAAAGTTTCGTGGATTCGTACTTCCGGAATTTAGGCACGCAGCAGAATAAAGGCAGAATAAACAAACTGATCTGCCTTTGGATAAATCCAAATGATTAGCAATCGAGTTGTGATGAGTTATCGATTTGCGATTTTGTGTAGGAAATTTCATTTATTGATAAATGATGATTTAATATCATTTAATAGATATATGTCATAATAATCTGTCTCTATAGTCAGTTTTTGATTAACATCAACAGATCTACATTAAATTGCGAATAAGCGGAATTAATTTATAGCGAATATAAAGGACGTGATGACCGCCCGGTATAATATCTAGTATTCCATGTAACATCTCGAATATTGGTAGGTGCAGTCTTTCTCATACATCACGAGGAGGATTCTGTGCGATATGGAAATTATTCGCGCGAGATTTTCGTCATAAATTACGGGGATTAATTCGATTTAACCTCCACCGCACGTAGCAAGGATGGTTAATGTCCTTTTTCTCCCCGCTTTACATCACAAGTCAAATTGTTCCATACATATTGCATACATATTGCATACATATTGCATACATATTGCATATATATTGCATATATATTGCAATATTTAAGGAGTATATACATATATATTGCAATGTAATAGATTATAGATAATTAGATATAAACAGACTAGATTGTAGATAATTATATAAAAAAGCTTAATATGTATAGGATGTATACTTAAACATATTATATATTTTGATAATAACTATTTATTTCTTGATAATTAATTAATTTGCAAATTATGAGAATGATCAACGCAACAACGTGATGCTCAAATGTGATTTTGTCATCTATCGATTTATGTTTCGAAATGAATGACAGGAAAAAAGGCCAAAGAAGAAAAAAGATGTACTCACTGTTTGTAGGAATCCGGCGTCGTGCAGAGCTCGCTCAACATGCAGTCCAAATCGGTCGCCAGAGAATTAAGTAGCTGAAAGACAAAAGCAGAGAAGAAGATTAGGGTTCTCAGTGAGAGAAGACTAGTTTGACAATAGGTTATGATTCTATCAACTGACCATTTGGCCGATCAATAACGCTTATATTAGAGAACTATTATTATATAAATTCCAATATATAGAAATATTCCGAAATTGATATAATAATAATCGTCCTTTTAAAGAATTATACCCGGCCAGCAGGTAAAAAAATGTATTTTTTGAAAATTAAAAAAACTGTTAGGTATTTTTATTTCATCGATTCTCTATCATAATATACATTTATCAGATAAATTTTCATAATTTTTTCAATTAAAAATATCGAGAATATAGACACAGTAGCTGTTTTCCGGAGACATCTTTTTTCGGAGACGCTTGATGGTGAGCAAGATTGCTCAGAGTTAGATCATCTAAAATCAAAAATTCAAAAAAAAGCTTTTGTATGAATTTGTCTAGTCGGTGAACAAAGGATTTTACAAAAAATTGATTTTTGACAAAATGACAGTCGTTTAATGCAAAAGTACAAATTTTTCGTGTTAAAAATTTTCATTTTTTGTTAATAAAAACAAAAGTTTTCATTAAAATTAAATTTTTTTTCCTGTTGACTAGGTATAACCTCTTAATCGTTTTTAGTTTCAGTTTGAAGACTCTCTTAAATTCTAATATATTACAGAATATATATTCTCTTCCTTCGAATTCAATTTTTAAACAAAATTAGAATTTTATAAAAATGAATCTGTTTAAGAAATTAAATTACATTGATATTATTACATTTTATTCTGGTATTACCATGAATCCAATGCATTATCAAGATGTCTCAAAAGAGACCGCCCCATGTATCTATACGCAAATCAACCAATTACAAATACTTGAGATTACCAGCTTTCAGAAACAGCTGAAGCGACTGAATTGTTATTAAACTTAACTTTTTTTTTACTTTGATTTGACATGTGTAAGAAAAGTATCTTTATTTTTCCTCTACGTAATCTAATAGCAAATATATTGCTATACAAAATCCCAATGTTGAAATTTTGATTCAAAAAAGGTCTTCGTCTTTTTTTTTATTTTTTTCTATTATGTGCTATTACCCACATTTATCTTTTTCTTTAAATTATGTATGGTTGCAATTTTTAACACATGCGCTCGCAATAACGCTAAAAGCATTCTATCTGACTTGACAGGTTAATTTGAGAAACTGTGCTGTTTTATATGATAAAGACTATCCACTTGATGCTAAAAATGCTTCGAAGCGTTCGCCTTTTCTTTCTTCATTGAAGAAAAGGAAAAGAGGAATGTTTCGAAGCATTGTAAATAAATAATTGTAGCTATAGTTATACAGTAATTTAATCCTATAGTTCTTTTCAAAGGAAGAACTGTTTTCAATGGAATAATTTGTTTCGTAAATATATGTACATAATATACAATATGTATGGCATAGATAAAATATGATATGATATGATGATGTATCTCTCCCTCTTTCTCATATTTTCTCTCTCTCTTTCTCATTTTTGAGAAGTCGTAAATTCTTATGGAATTTTTGATTAACATTTTTCACATTTTTGAGTAATATTTTAGCAATATCTTGATTTCTTATAATAACGAGTATAGATTCTTCTTGATAATATCACGTGTTATAAAACTATTTATTCTATTATATCTTATATAATACTATATTATAAACTATTTTTTGATCAGAATCTAATAATATTTGTCTATCTTGTTTACACTGAGAATTTATGAAAATAACATACGCTTTTTAATGTGATTTTAAAAAATCTTCATATCTATGTTACTTTTTTGTTCAAGGTGAATGGCTGACAGATAATCATATAGGTCATTTTCCATGTTTCTTAAAAAATTGTTCAGATTATAGACCTGTTAAAATATAACAATTGCAAATAGATCAACAGAAATTAAATCGAATAAAAAAGAATTCTAATATATGTTAACTTACAAGGAAAAAATTAAACAATAATCAAAAACACCAAGCATTCCAATTTATAATAAAGATGAGTTAACATAATAATATTCAATTTTAGAAGATATTAATGAAGGGAAATAATATCAGTAATTCTTTAATCTAATCCAATTTGCGTGAAACTTTCGATTTGTACACATAAGTTACTAAGTGAACAATTCCATAAGCTAACAGTTCTAGGTGCAAAAAGGTGCAAATATAATCTTTTAATTTTTTCTTTTATTCCTAGCCTTCAATTGACCACTTCGCAGTTTATTCGTTTACATACTTCAACCATGTAAAAGGATTTTCAATTCTATAAAGTCAATTTAAAGTACTTCTACTACTTAATAACTTAAATGACATAATTCGGTAATTGCCATCATTCTAGTATTTCCTTAAATAACTATCCACCTAGTCTTTTTGACATGGTTCATGCTTAAACTATGATATGTGGATCGATTCCTGATAGAATGTCATATCAAGTTGCCACATTTATCAATGTTTTTTTCGATATGTTTGATAAACTAGACCACAAATTTTTGTTTATTATTGTCAGGCATGCTAAACTGGTCGCCAAGTTGTAAAAGACATTTTACATTTTCGGGAACACGCGCATTAATTAATGAAATTAATGACTTGTCGTTATTGGATGTTCAAAGGAACATTTAATTGAAAAGCGTTCAAAGAAATGTCTATTTGATGAAAAGGAAGAAACCGATGTTGCGCGAACGAGAAAAAAAGATTTTTCACATAAGTTGAAAAAAATATTCAAACTGTGTTTAAAAAATGTGATAATTATTAAAAATTACCTTTTCAAAAACGATGAAAAAGAAGCTACATGCACTTATTGTAAAAAAAATGTTTTGTAAAGTAATACTATTTTAATCAAAATAATAATTATATATAAAAAATAATGTATTACAGATCAAATTATTTGACTGTTATTTCTTGACTATTTTATTATTAATTGTTATTTTATTATTAAGTGTTATTTTGAAGTTTATAATTTATTTTATTTTAGTTCATACAAAAGTTTTTATATCATTACTTTTATAAATAAATATAAACTGAAACAACATTAATTAAAAACTAAATAATAGTCAATAATTAAATAACAGTCAATTTTGTAAAACATTTATATTTCGTGTAATTTTTATTTTGATTAAAATAATATTGTTTTACAAAACGTTTCTTTTACAAAAAGCACATGTAGTTGGTGCTTTTTTTAGTACTCTTTTGAAAAGACAATTTTTAATAGACTAGATTTTTAATAGACTATTATACATGCATACGTAAATAAGATATTGGGACATATTAAAAATGTTATTGCGAGATAGTAATCGTGACAAAAATAATGGTCGCAGTTTATTCTTGTCGCAGCATAGCAAACCGCTCCTGTATTTGCATTGCGTCGACAAAAATTACGAGGTCGGAAAATTAGAAGGTTTCCGTCCAGCAGAGTCAATATTGAACGTCGTGAGGGAAAAAAACGAGCTGCTAAAGCTTCCATGTACGAAAAGATTTTATATACATGTAAAAGTTCTTTATTCGTAGTTCGATATAGGTATATAATAATATTTTGTAATATATTGCTAATCTATAACTTGATCATTCGCAAAGAAAACTTCTGAGATTCTACATTATAGATTTTAAATATATTTTATCTAAAAAGACAGTTCTTCTTGATACTTATAGATATACAATCTATACTTATAGATTGTCATTTATGGCTCAGTGGTCGAATTGGCTAAAACACCTGCCGCGAATTGTCGAGAGGTTCGAAGCCTTGAGGTAATATTTTTCGCAACATATTCTTTGCGATGTCGCGTGGGATTCTAAAAGATACGTATTATTATATATTATATACGTAAATTGATAATCAATTTAATGATGTGTTCATACATTTCTAGGTCTGAGATTTTGACTGAAAGTGATGGTTTGTTAAAGCGTGAAACGTAATCGTGAAACATAAATTCACACGAATAATATTATCAGCGCTAAAGAGTCAGTGAAATGACACGTCATGTATTTATCGATTATTATTTATTATTATTTATTATTATTATTATTATTATTATTACAGAAACGATTGCAACTTCTTAATAAAATTAATAAATATCATTTGAAGGAGGTATTTCATTGTTCTGCGACAGGCTGTAAATTTTTTCTACTACAGCTGAACATCGCGATCATTAGTGAACCACAACCGACCATTCAGACTCACGTAAAGCGCGTATTTGCGCACAATAATACGTGTACGTAATTTAAATGCGTGCTTCCCTCCCTTGGAAAAGGGGATTTGCGTGAACAAGTGCAAAGGGTCATCGCGAAAATGTAATTGCAGGCTATCTTTGACTATATATTCCGATCAACTCTCTCCCATTTGTTCTTCCCTGTCTTCCATCTGTAGATAAAATATCGCAGTCTGTCAATACAAGTATCAGTTCCCGTCATGGCTACAACTGTCATGCTATTCCATTTACAAACTTGTTCTCTTGAAATTTTTATAACGACACATTTGATGGACGACTACAAAAAATCCAAGTCCCGCCTTTGCAATGTTAATCTACTCGATTAAATTTGCCGAGAATTCTTATAAAATGACTTTCACGGATTTTTTGAAAAACATATTATTGTTATTGTCTTATACTAGGTTTATATATAATTTCTTCTTAAATAGTAAATTATTTTAAAATGCATAACAATATTTTAAAAAATAGTGTTGTAAAAATATACTGTTAATAAATTAATTCTCTCATAAAATATACGAAATAATATACAAAATAATATAATTATTATTAATCTGCGCGCGCGCACGCGCATACAAATTTATTTGTTATGTATCTGTATGTCTGTTTGTATTGTATGATAAACTCGAGAAAACACTGGACCGAAGTTTAATAAAACTTTTACTGCTAGATAGCTTACTATATTCTTTCAATTTGAACATATATATACTATACATTACTCTATCGTAACCAGGTAGTAGTAAACAAAAATGCAAATCAAATTAGCATTACCTTATTATTTCACCGTTTCACGCGAAACACTGACCAAATTATGAGACATATGTATCATTATCATTTCCTACAAAAAAGTCAGCGGCTGTGTCTTTAAAAAATCAACAATTTATAATAATAGTTTTAATACTTTTAATTTTTTGATTTAATCTTTTAGTTTAATTCGGTTTACACATAAGACAGTGTAACTTCGAAAGAGCTGAACTAATTCACATGAAATATTTTTGGTTATACAAGAAATATCCTAAAAATATACTTTTGTGTCAAAGTCGATGTAGTTCCCAAGATAACAAGATGTAAAAGGATAAAATTCGTTCGCCATTACAGCGCATCGATTTAAAAAAAAGTGTGTACCCTACATTATTTCTAAAATTTTAAGGAATACTTCTGTAACGAATAATTTTATCCGTGGTAGATTGATATAAACGCAGACGAAGTTGCAGGCAAAAATTAATTCGAGTAATTTATAAACTTTTTATAATTCTTCGAGATAAAAAATAATAGTCAGAGAATAATTATATTATTTATTTATAAGAATGCGTGTTTATCTCCCTATAGAATATTTATAAACAGTATCTCTTACATCACTATCTTTTTAAATATTTTAAATATTTTTAAAATATTTTAAAATAATAATCATTATTTTTATCGACAAAAAAATTGTAAATTCCGTCGTTTTTATGTTTATCGACTAATTTTAATCACGCGTGAATTACTGATCCAATATCAATAAAAAGAAAAGTAGCAAATAGTAAGTCGCGAGAAATTTGACAAGTCGAGGATACGCTTCGGAACGCATGCAATGTGAAAGGTGCATCCGTCCATGTGACCACGTGGCACGCGTACTCGTGTGCATTCGACGTGAGTCACGCCTCACGGGAGTCGGCGGAGCATGAAGCCCCAGTAAAGTGGCGAACCGGCTGAATATTTCGTCCGTCGAAGAGTCGAAGCTCTCGTTGGAACCGATAGATTCTCGTGGGACGTGCCGAGAAAGACACCGAGAGACTCTTCGTCAATTCCGGAGGAAGTGCAAACTTCAATCAATCTGAATCCGTAGAAATGACGGCCTTGATGCCTGCTTTTTAAGAGAGAAGCAGAGAGCGACTCATTTAATTGGATACGAATAATAGGATTTACACGATCTCTGACAACATTTACTTAAATCCGAATTCCGCGACGCGAAATGTAAACATGGAATGTCGCGATGTGACCAGAGATTGAAGTTAAAAAGATAGTGGAAAATTCAAATATTCCGACCGCAAACTGATTTAATTGAACAAAGATCGAGTTAAACGTATTCCCCATCGTTATGCAACGTGTTGCGTGCTCTGCTTCGCTTCTTCAGCAAGCAATAGCAGCAGCAGCAGCAGCAGCAGCGGCAACGACCGCGACGAGTGCTGATTGGATCTAATCCGTTTAATTCGGGGAATGAGTTTCAGTGGACCATTTTAATTCAAGTCCGTCGCGTCGCGTTTGCTCTCTCTCACTTGGTTCGAGTGCCCTTCTTAAACTTCAAGCCTCGAGAGCGCTTTAGGCACGCTGTCTCGATATTGAACAGCCTTTTACATTCATTCCTTAATGACCGGAAATTTGAGAACCCAATCTCAAGGGAATGTGTTACGATCTTAACGAGATTAAGCAAATTCCCCTATTTTAAGGAAAGGGTCTAGCGGAATAAGTATGGTGAATTTGTAGCCGCAATTTTTTCCAAAGTTTACTATGTATTATAAAAAGACATCTGTGTGCAAAATTTCAAATTTTTATATTGATTCCCAGCAGTTTTAGAGCCTATTTAATATTTAATAGAGCCTATTATTATATAAAACCTATTCAATTTTATCATTTTTTAAAAATATACATATAATAAAAATCTGCAAAAATTCAGAAAAATCAGTAAAATTTTAATATTAATGAAAAAAATTTTTCTAAATTTTTTTGGCCTCAAATTCATCATAAAAAATAATTTTTTTTTTTTTAAAATTCATTTCCCTACTTTTGGATCTTTCTACTACGATCAAAAAATTTAATATGATTCTGTTTTCAATTTTTTAATTTAAAAAAAAATTTATCTCAATATTCCATCTGCAAGACATTTAAAAAAATTGAAACCGTCTTTTTTGTCACAAAGAAATGAAAGAAATTACGATAGTTTATGACATATTACGACACTATTAAATTATTTTTTAAATTAGAGAATTGAAAACAGAATCATATTACATTTTTGATCGTAGTATGAAAATCCAAAAGTAGGAAAATGAATTTTTTGAAAAAATTTTTTATATGGAATTTTTTTCACTAATTTTAGTATTTTATTGATTTTTTTAGAATTTTTTCAGATTTTTAAATAGTTTTTTATAATAAATATATTAAAAAAACAATAAAATCGAAGAAATAGGTTTTTTACTCTAAAATTGCTAGGAATCAATATAAAAATCTGAAATTTTGCACACAGATGTCTTTTTACATAGTAAAGTTTGGAAAAAATTGCGGCTACAAAATTCGGAGGCAAATTCATCATACTTATTCTGCTAGATCCTTTCCCTATTTCAGGTTTGAAGTTGATTGCAATAAGATTATATAAAATTTTTGTAGAGAGACTTCCTGATAAAAAAATACAAAAATGATCGAAATTATATTGCATTTATAATTTCGACAAAATATCTGTCTTCGGTTTCTGGTTCAAAATGAATAAATTTTCTTTCAAATTGGTTCCAATCCAGACAGCTTTCCCCTTCATTAGATAACACAATTCGGATAGCTTATCACACACCTTTATCAGTCGTATTCGTACACACATGTTAACCTTACGTGTAACTTCGCGTATTCCCAGCGCTCGACGTTTGCGTAGACGTGGAAGAACAATGGCTATTAGGCGCAGCAACGCAAACGACGAGACGATAATTAAACGTGTTCTGCGCGCAGCTCGTTATCGTAATGGACAACACGTCGGCCGCATAACGCACATATGTACTCGGTTGCACATGTAGAATCACGTTGGGCAGGAACTCGAGCAGATAGCAGATCCACACACGAATAACATCACGGATGCGCACGGAAACGAAGACAAATAAACGTTGGAGGCCTAGGCATCCGGCTAACGCGACATGTGTCCGCTGCAAAAGTCCAGTGTCCACTGTGGCGTCGTCGTAAGAATACGTTTAATAAGATTGCGCCAGCGGAAAAGAAGGCTACTGGGTGTCTCGAAGAAAAGCGCGCGTATGATTGTGCTACATTCCATAAAATGTACAACTGTCAAATCAATTAGAAATTACATGCAAAATCTACAAAAATTAAAATATCTACTTTTTGTCAGAGAGAATTACAATATCCAAAAATAAGTGGCATTTTTTTACATACTCAATATAATATATTTTTCAATTAATTTGATTGGCGTTTGATTTCGGAATTCTTGTTTTCTCATTTCAATAATAAATTATAACATGCTGAATTATTTAGGGTGCAAAATTCATATGAATTCTTTCTTGCATAATAATAATAATAATATTTCTATGAATATTGTATACTTTTACTAACTTGGTAGACTGCGCATCGATTATTTATCTCAAAAACACTTCCTTGGAACAGTAAATCTACATACTTGAATCGATTAATCGATTAATTTTGAAGAATTTATTGCGAAAAATATCATCTTCCCGACTACTCGGTGCCAATTCGATCACTGAGGTATTTGGTGATATTTATCGCAATAACTGATGTATAAATAATAAGAATGCCTTTTTCAGGCATAATAACAATAATTAATAACATAAATAAGTGAAATAGGATATTAATGTATTAATTTATATATTGCAAAAGAAAAAACCTAATATAGTGATAGTGAGAAAACAGCGGTTTTAGAAGAATTATGATTTAACTCTAAAAGATAAAATTAAAGCGCAACATATCTGGACAATTATACAGGAAATAACATTCTCCTTCAATGTTTCGAGGCAAATATCGAATTTCCGTCAAAGAAACCTGCCATTAAATGATATGATTATTGATAATGTAATAGGAAGAGACATTCTATATACTTTTTACATTTAAATATCATTGTTCACTATTAATCAAATTATTAATTAACTAATTAATACGTAATTCTTTCAGTTTTGAATAGAAGGTAGAACTTGAATTTGTTTCTTCTCATAAAATGTAATGATCATTTCTTATTTAATATCAAGAGATATTAAGTCAAGTGTATTCACAACGCGAGATCATTCCGTGTATCTTTACGCGAGCTGACGAATGAGATTGAGATTGTTGAGAGATCCTTAGAATCGAAAATCAATAATGACTGACCCACTCGAGTCCTGAGTAGGTCTCAATTGATAGCTTGGGTTTGAATTATATAATAAAAGTGTTTTTATTTTTTGCCATTAATTTTTCTATGTGTCCTACAAGCGGAGATATCACGCAAAGTCCGATTTAGGAAATTTACAATACTTATTTAAGGAACGTCGTCATCGTCAGCATTGTCGTCGCTTACTGTAGAATTTTTCATTGCTGATGGCGCGATATCTTCTGAGTTTCCAATGAATCACACGTGCGTTATCGACCCAACAGTTTCATTATTAGATTATTTCTAGACTATTATTAGATTATCGACTACGATTTATTAAAAATGTTTTCAACGTCTCCATAACAACGTTATTGGCGGCAACGATGACCTTGGCGATAGAATTTCTAATGTCATCGGGGGTTCTGCGAGTCACCGCTGCAGACTTTAATTGGGATGATGAAGCAAAAGCTAGAGTAGCGAGAACTATTGCGGAGCTCAAAAGATGAGTAAGTTTTATAAATTTTATCAACATTCTCTCTCTCTCTTTCTTTTATTCTTTATACTTACTATTTGTAGTAACTCGAATTTTATCATGGATCTAGACTCCCGACTTCATGCGTAACGAAGTTCTAATTCAAGTAAGTTACTACAGAAGTAACGCTCGCATAAACGTAGTATTAATTATATATTTTTTAACATAACGTTACACAATTTCTTTGAGTAATAGAGTATTAATCAGAGAACTTATGCAAACAAAACTGTAGATTTATGGAATCAAAACTGCGGATTCTTTGGTACTTATTAATCACGGTCAATGTGAATTGATAAATCAAAAATGTTCATTGACGACAAAGAAAAGAAAAAGAATTTATATTGCATTTCTAGGAAGGAGTTATACGTCCAATCTATGGAACATCATACAGATGAGTTAACGATAGTGCTTCGTTGTAGTAACAAAAATCGTAACTGTAGTATCCTTATCAAGCAGCAGTCAATAAAATCAAAAATCCGAGCAATGACAGTCACTGCACTGACATCGAGATTCGAGACGCTACTAACTAGCTTCCAGTTATCCGACATTTAATCACACAAATTTTCAATTGAAATATAATATTTCAGGAATTAAAATTTCAATAAAAAATCTAACGGCATTTTTATCACATAATGTGAATATAAACTTTCTATTGCGACCAGTTTTGAATGAATAAATATAATGAGCATATGTGTCATATTTTAGGTTTTGATAGGTTTAATGATATTGGTAGGTTTAAAAATGTTTAATTTTTTAAACGTTTATCATATTTCTCTTTTTATTTGATGCAATTTTCTGATTTTAACACTTTTTTGAAGAATATTTTTAAGATTATGAAACGTTAAACTATTACCCTCATCTAAACATTCTTTTTACGAAAATCTACCATTTATGTTGTAATTATTTTCTTATTAGATATATTAAAATAAATTTATACAATAGATTTTATCAATATAAAACAGTTTTTCTGTGCACTTGATGACTTTCTTTAAAGAAGAAATTTTTTAATGATCGTTATACAAAGTGTTTACAAAATACTTCTAGGGTGTATTCGTCAAAATAAAGAAAAAAGTTTATATAAACTTAGTTATAGTAAAACAAAGTTAATGTTTCGTGGCATAAGAGTTATCGAAACAAAATACCATAATCACGAGTGGAATGATCAGAATCATCATGTTATCGTCCAGAGTAGACATCAACAGCAATTGTGTGTTAATGCATTGGATGCATCAACACACCTTCTAATAATGGATTGAAATTGTGAGCACCTGCTTAATTGATACTTTGCCACAACATCTCACGGGCGACACATTCTTTCAAAATTACTGAAGGGTTCTTTAAATTTAAGGATATGGTTTATACACGACGGTTTATGCGAGACCACCACATTTTAGTCATTAAGAGAAAAATGTGTTTAAGGGATCATTCCACTGTGACGGGTCCAAAAAATCGTAATTTTTTTTTATTAATCAATAACAAATATATTCAAGAATATACAGTTCAAATTTCACGCTCTAATATCACTTAGTTTTACTGCTACACATGAATTTCTACTATGTCGGTCACGACAATTATCGACGCGTCAAAATTTTAAACGCTTTTTACACAAAACACGATTTATTTAGTCTGCGGACAAAAAATAAAAGAAACTACTAAACCGATCGGTCTGAAATTTCAGCACATTATTCACATTAATGGTTATTATTATCGGAACTAGAATAAAGTTCATACAATTTTTTTTCGACTTTTTGAAGCAAAAAATGATAAAACAAAACATGAAATTTCGAAAGTTCATTTTCCAACTTTTGCCATTTTGTTAATTCGATATAGATTTAATTCATTCTAGTTCCGACGATAGCGACGCACATATAATTTAAAAATCTTTTTGGTTTGTCCCATGCATAGTTTCTTCGGAATTTTGTCCGCAGCCGAATAATTTTTTTTTCGAGGCAGTGCGTTTCATGCAGCTGTATCTCTGATAATCAGTACCAAATAATTAAAAAAAAATTGTATGTACTTTTAAAATGTGTTAATAAAAATCTATAATATTTATATATTACAAAAACATTGTTTTCATTCCATAAAAAAATCCTAAATATTGGTAATTCTTCAGGCCGTTACAGTGGAGGCAGTCACCTTAATAATTATTATCCAGATAGCAGAGGAGAACCAGTTGCATTCTCCAGACTTGAATTCGCTAGATTTTTATCTATGGAGGTATTTAAAGCATTTAGTGTATTCGCAACATATTGATAACAAAGATACGCTTCGTCATTACTAAGCGTTATTATTAGCTTATGAGACTGTACGGAATCGTCCCTTTAAATGATTCAACAATTCTTATTCTGCTGTGTCAGTGTTTGTCTTCAATCAAATGGCGGTCATTTATTACAATTTAAATGTTTACGTATGATTATTTAATAATAACATTAACATAAACTCTGTTTTGCTATAACTTCGCAACTCATATTTGACTTTATGGGTTTTTATACATTTTTTCTTTATTTTGACGAGAAAAATGCACTCCAAAAATTTGTCCAATTATTTCGTAAATACAGTACGTGATTAAAATTAATGTGCAGGAAGAAGCAGGGATCCCGAGGTCGGAAGAGTACATGAGAAAAGACGAGCACGCGCGCGACACATTTTTCTCGCGCATGGGACATGACTCATTGCGAATCGTCGAGACGATTGCGTGTTTTATCATACGATATAGTAATTGTCGATTTCACTTGCGTGTATCGTAACTATTGGAACACACTATATACGGGAACGACAGCTGCGGCCAATCAGCTGTGGTCGTGTTCTTCTGCGCTCGTAAGCTGCGAGATGATAAGGCCACTGAAAAATATATGTGTGCGTATCTCCGTTGCACGAAGAACCTTGCAACAATGTACAGATGAAGAAGCCAGTATGAACGCCTGAAAGGGTATAAGTGAAACGGATGCAGCTCGGAGAGCCGTCAAATAAATGAGAGGCGATCCAATCGCGAGCTGACGTTCACACGCACGATTAGATACTTAAATAACAGTATTTTTTACCAACCAGTTTTGTGAAATTGTGTTTTTCGCGATTAAACAGAAAGAGATTGGAAGAATATAAATAAAAATAGAAAAGGAGAGAAATGAAATAAATATATAAAGATGTATTATAATTATTTTTATATTTAATTTTCATTTTATTTGCAATTATGCTTTTACTTATATAATTATACTTTTTCAAAGTAACATTATGAGTTGAAACACTTTGTTATTTGATGGCTCATTTGCTTTATTAATGGAAGGATAAGGTGTGTCCTCTGTACAATGCTATTGGTGGGTTTAAAGCATTAAACGTTAATCTTGGTAGGCTTAAAATGCCAAGACCTTTCTATTGCTGAATTATCCTAATAATCTTGCAGTGGTGTTCTTAATATACTTTCTGTTACTATTTATTGGGGTTACTATTTATGCGTCTATATACAATAACATTTTTATTCTTTTTATAAAAATAATGTCAGATTAAAAGAAAAAAAGCATTTATCCATTTATAATTTATACGTCTATAACATTTTTATAATTTATACGTCTATAACATTTTACAATAACATTTTTATACTGTTTATAAAAATAATATCAGATTAGAAGAAAAAAAAGCATTTATTTATTTATAATTTAAGATGTAGCGCATATGATTACGTTTCAAATTGCAATGACTATTGATGAAACACCTCGTTAATGATGAGCTCAGTCCAAATAAATGAGTAAAAAAAATTTTCCAAAAAAGTGATCTGGCATTGCTAGAAGAAAAAAAAATCTGATGCGAATGGGTCCATAAACACGATTCAGATGTGCAATCATAGAGATGCCTGTATATGGAGTGATCATAAATAAAACTTTCAAAATGTACTGCGTGACGGCAAATCCGATTTCAAATTTGCATCTCGTTTTGATAGCGACCGTCGGCCGTTGTCGCTCTTCGAGAATGTGCAAACGCGGCGGAATGACATTTCTCACGATTAAGACGCGTGGTTTCACTTCGCGTTGACTGCGTTCCATCATCTACGAAGCATAGAACATGTATTTTCTCGCGACCCGATGCGAGTGAAGAGTGAACTTTAGAAGAGAGATCGCGTGAAAAATTTATCGCGCGTTCTTCTTCAAGAAAAAAATGCGCAAACGAAAAATTGTATTAAATTCTGCATATTACTCGTGATTAAAGATCTCACGTGTGAAAGGCATTTCGTGCATTTCGAATCGATCTAAAATTCGTGACGAATAAAATTATGAAATACTCAAGGAGATACCTTGTATTTCTGAAAAAAATCATTTTTCTTTTCTTTCACTTGAAGGAGAAACTTACTGTCGAAGAAAAATGAAGTTCAGAGGTTGTTCTTTCCAATTATCTTTTCTCTCTTGCTTTTATCTTCTATTGTGTCACTGACAATAATTTAGTACACTACATAAGGACATCACTGTCCCGCACAAATTTTAAATTGCACTCACTAACGTCGTTTCACGATATTAAAAAGTATTAAAAATATCAGAATGACTCGCGCATGAAAAATACCTTGAGACAAGAAATAATATTTTTATACAAAGCTGATGAAAAAAAAAAACGAAATGATTTTTCCACCTTTTCACCTTTTCTGTTTATCTTTCGTATAGAATTTAGATTTCGTATAAAATTCAGCCGATAAAGGTGGTTGTGTAGTGATATTTCTCGCGATATTTGACGGATTTTGATTTCTCACATATTACATGAAGATATCTTAACACATATTTAGTATTAGATTATATATGTGTATGTATATAAAGTGTCCCGAAATTCTAGGATAATGAAATTGTTCAGCATAAAAATTTGTTATAAGGATTAAAAAAGTAATCTTTTAATCAATTATAAGTGTTGGTTAAAGAATCTGTTGTGTATAGATATGAGTGTGTGGTAGGATGCAAACAGTATCAAGCATGTATTTTGTTTGCGAGTCGGTGATTTGACACGTAATACCTAATACCTAATTGTATGCACTACACATGGACAGATGACTTTAACCAATGACTGGCTATACTTTAAACCTTTATATTCAAAAAACTACTTTATAAAAAATGGTATTCACTTCCATTATTTAATTTTTCTTGAACTTTCATCCTTTAATCTCTCTTATTATCCTCAAATTTCAAGACACTCTGTATACACTCACATATTCTATATAATATTCTATATAATATTTTACAGGATGTTTATAAAATAATTGGACAAACTTATCGAGTGTCTTTCTCTGAAAATGAAGAAAAAAGTTTATACAGTATTATGGACTGGAATTGTGGGCGACTGCTTAATTAGTTTAATACATTTTTGTTACAATATCTCACAGACAACAGTAAAGTTTATTTAAGTCGATTAGTAAATATTCTTCCAGAATTACAGAAGGATGTTTCTTTAAATTTGAAATAAACATATGACTTGTGTACGATGACACTACATTTTAGTCAAGTGAGAGTGTATTTAATAATAATTATCCAGAATTGACAGAGAACCAATCATAGCTTCCACGTTTCTTAGATTAAAATCTTAGATTTGAATTAATTTTATTTTTTTATTTTAGCGTTTTTTAATATATATTTTAATGTGTATTTGCAACTATCGATAACGAAGAGATGCTTCGCCAACGCATTATTAATGCTTGTGAGACGAAATCGTCCACACATCTTTAAAATAGTTCAACAATTCTCTCCTTTGTGTCAATGCATGTATTCGAATTGCGGGCATTTTGAGTACTTGTTAGAATTTAAATATTTACTTATGATTATTTGATAACAACATTAATGTAAAATTTGTCTTACTGTAACTTCGCAACCACTTATATTTTACTGTTTATATAAACTTTTTCTTTTATTTTAACGAAAGGAATATATTCTAGAAGTTTATCCAAGTATTTCGTAAACATCTTTATATACATATTATACATATACCTTATACATATGTATATAAGACAGAACTAGGATTTATTGTAAATTAGATTGTAAACTAATTTAAGTAATTTAATTATTTAAACTAAAAAACTGGATTTATTCCGTTATTATATAGAGAAAATGTGTCTGCTTTATATTGTTAAAATATGTTAGTTCATATTACACTCTAGGAATTTAACATTATATTATTAAATGCTGATATAACTATCTACAACACTACTAACACGCGTGGGTGACTGAACTTAATCGTGAATGTGCAAGCACTGACTGCCACCTGGGAGTCGATATTCTGCTACTAATGGTAACTGGTTGAATTGCTATAGCAACATCCGATCAAAACAGAAGATGTGTATTTAGAACGCGCCATGCTAACTTCAAAAGTGAGAGAGAGAAAAAAATAGAACTTTGTGATCGGAATTTGGATTCAATATGTTTACATGTATGTTTACAATATCTGTTTACAATATCTCACAGACAACAGTAAAGTTTATTTAAATCGATTAGTGAATATTCTTCTAGAATTACAGAAGGATGTTCCTTTAAATTTGAAATAAATATATGACTTGTGTACGATGACACTACATTTTAGTCATGTTTATGTTTTTATTCAATTCTCATTTTTTAAATATTAATTGTTATAATAATTCTTACTAAAACTCAAAGAGACGAAAGTTGTTTAAATTAATTAATAGAAAAAGAGCATACAAATGAACCCAAATATGCACTTAAGTATACAAATTCACTCATACTCACTATTTTACATCGAAGATACCCATACAAACGCATACATATAGTAATACTTATTCACATTATATATATATATATATATATATATATATATGTATATACTATAGATAAAATATATATATGTATATATACGATAATAAAATTAATAAAAATATATTTAAAAAGTTAAACTATTATAAATTTTAAAAATCATTACAGATAAATTTTTTTAAATGTAAATTTAATAAATAACAAATTAATAAATGTAATAATTTATAAAAACATAAATAACAAAAATATTGAAACTTATTCAATATGTTGAATATGTTTATTTAATATGTTACTATATGCACAATAATTTATCAAGCAGATTTAATGTCACTTGAATGAGTTAAGTTTTTGTATGCTAGTTTTTTATTTTATTAACATTTTAATATTATAATTCGGAATTAAAAGTTAGCGTTTGATGTTACTTTTTTATTAATAAATAGCCTTCTTTATTATTAAATAGTTTTCATTTTCTGTGTTGGTAATGCCAAAAATAGAAGCATCCTCCCCACCTATCACACTTCGCAAATGATCGATCATGTCTCCTTAAGGTAACGTAATAGAAAATTCTGACAAACATAATATTTACAAATATACTATCTTTTTTCCTACAAAGATGTTTATCAGAAATATTTCTCATCAATATTATAATTGTCGATGATATTATTATGACGGCTCCTGTAGATAAAATTCAATATATTTTAAATGCGTTTAACAGCTATCATGATCGTTTGCAATTTACCTTAGAGATTATGAAGGAGGCTCTCCTTATCCAATCTCTAAAAAGTAAATTGAATTTTTTAGATAAAACATTTTTCTTGAGAATAACACGATCATTCTTGATTGGTTCACCAAAAAAATTTCACAAAAAGACTTTCTCAGGAAGAATACTTTTCTCGTACCACCCAGATTGCCAAAAAACAAGAAGAACTATATTTAGCTTGGTTGATAGAGACGATTTTGTTGTTTCATCCCAGATTCTATAAAAAAAATATCAATTTATGTATCAACCTTTTTGATAAACAATATCCGATTGATATGATTTTTTTATCAAATTAATAGAAGATTGAAATACTTAATCAATAATAACAATTTTCACAGAGACAACAAGAAGGACATGATAACTGATACAAAATCTGTTTATGGTATTACACTACATTAAAAATATTTCAAACACCAGCTAAATTGAAATTGAGATCTGACAAGAATGGGATTCTGGTGTCTGAATCGTCTTTCCCATTTCAGAGAGAGATTCTCAAAGATACATAAAGATAAAAATAAAAGAGAAGAAAACAACTCAGTTTATAAAATTTATTGCAAAGATTGTGACACATCTTATGTGGGACAGATGAAGAGACAATTGGGCAGGAGAATCAAAGATAAAGCCAATATCAAGCTAGATCCGTCGAGATCAGTAGTTACAGAATACATTCTGAATCAGAATACATTCTGAATCATTCGTTTGATTGAACCAAAATTCTTGATACTGAATATAAATTCTTTAAGAGAATGGTCTCAGAAATGATTTTCATATAAGAACAAAAAATGTCAATGTATGTCCTACATGTCAATTTAAGTTTAAGTAATGATAAGATGTCCAACTTTGTTTCTTTTTTAATTCTCAGTTTTATCTTTTATCAATTTGAGATTTTTACATCAGTAAGTGTAGTTGATTTTTAATTTTTAATTTTTTAAATGTTATTATTTAAATTCCTTTTTGTTTTCAGGGTTTTTTTATTAATTTGATAGTTTCTTTTTTGAATTTGATTTGGTTTATTGTTTGACTTTGGTTCTTGGACAATTCAATCTGAAAGTAGATGACAGTGATCAAAGATTTGAACATGACTACCATTTTTTCGTTCACCAACGTTAATTTGGTTCATTGTGGATTTTACATCAAATTCCACAAAATTATGGATCATAATTTTACCGTGTTTGACGTTGCTTTTTGTAGATGTCCTTTTTCTATGTTTGTTTCGCGACTTTTTGTTATTTATTGCTGCTCGTGTGTTGACCTTTTGTTATATTGATTTTATTTAATATTATAAATTTATATAATGAAATCACTTTAATATTACAAAATTAAGGACGGTGATTCAAGAGGGAACAGCGCGAAAAGCCTCGTATATAATATCGTAATAAATCTCGTCTTCAATCAACTTAAAACGATGTTAAATTATTTGGAAAGGCGCAACGCAGCATCGCTAAAAGTCGAAACCTATAAAATATACGACGGCGCTTACTCCGGATTATTTCTACCGAGTAGAAGCGCTCCTTTAAGTCGACGACTTAAAGGGGACCGGTCGTCCCCCAAACTCCCGATATGATCAATCGTTGTAAAATTAAGGCGTCGCCAACGAGAAAAACCCTTGCAAGGTTGCTACTCTGCACGAGTTTTACTTTTTCTGTTTGATATCTTTTAAATGGCCAAGGCAATGTCAAAAAAGCAGAAAAAAAATATATATACGCATACAAGCGCACGCACATACATGCTAATCATAACATATGTTACAATACGAATGATTAAAAAATAAAACTTTTTTTTAATATAAAGTATTAGAATAAAATCATAAATAATTTTTTTGTAAATATAAATACGAGAATATACATATAATATAATTTGACTAATACAAAACATAGATTATCTTCATTATTAGAGAATTAAAATGTGAAATTTAAAGTATATAATAAAAAGCTTTTAATAATTTATAAAAAGATTTAAATATTTACAAACAGAAGGAATAACAAGATGTCTCTATATTCTCATTTCCCTCTTTTTTCAAGTGAATGATAAATATGTTGATAAAACACATTTTAACTTCTTCTTAGATCATTTTATTAGTTAAAATTCAGTGATAAATATTTTTTCTTTTTACGATACTTTTCGACAAGCTAACATTATTTATCGTCATTTGGATGTTAAAAATAACGTTTTTGATGACATGTTTCGATATTAAAATAACGTCAACTATCTGGTTTATATGCGTTTATAATTATTAGATAATTGATAATTGCACACATTTCAAGAATAAACATTTTGCATAAATATTATTATAGATTCAAGATACAGTTTCGGTCATATCAATAACACAATGCTCTCTTCTGTTTTCGAGCTTCGCACGATTAATAACGGCGAATGACAACAACGACTATGACCAAGTTTAGCTTGCGACGAGGAATATACTCATTTGTAAAATGTCCGCAATTATCCGAAACGCGGATATGAAGTGAGCTGTCTGCGCGATTATGCCGGAGCACGACTCAGTCCGTTCCATCATCGTTGTCCCCCGTTGACGACCCTCGTATTAGCAGCTACCCCGCTGTCCCGGCAGCTTAAAAACGCTTTAACTTGGCGCGCGGATAAGTACAGATGGTCTCAGCCCCAGTAAGCTATGCAATGAGTTAATGCTTCACTGAATATTCACGAGTAATTTTGTGTAGTGACCCTTATGCATATCTCACATATCTAACATATATACGGATTTGCATAAAACCCATTTTAGACTATCCATTGTTAGAAGTTGATTTTCGTCTATAATTTTTATGTGTCAAAAAAGATAAGAAATATAATTGCAAGTTGATTGCTAAACTATCTTATTTCTATAATTTCAAAATGGAATTTATATGTGTGTATTTTACGAAGCTCTTGATGTATAATTTATAATATTTTTAAATTAAAATAAATAAAAAAAAATATATTATATTATATTTATATTGTACATAGTTAAACATACATATAATCATATGTATTATGTTTCACACTTGTCGCTCGACTTTCGTGGTCAGAAAATATACCAATATACGATGATAATGAAACTGAAGTGCCAAAATAAAACGGAGACTGCGTATAAAAAGAGGAGAGAATAGTAATATGAAAGATGGAAGATGAAAAGAAACATGGAAGCTGTAATAAGAGAATTGCTGTTAAAATTTGATACACAGGAGCTATTTAGTAATAACTCGTCATAAATATTTAATAACTTTTTGTCTATCTATGGTATCCCCAGTCAATTAAAGAAAAGACTATGAAAAGAACGGACATGATTTTTTACCCCATTACAAAACTTTTACAAGGTAAAAAATCAGTTTATTTTTCTTAATAAGTTGAGTGGCTTTAAATAATTTTTACTAAATTATAATAAAAGTGTTATGTTCAGTGTGTAAAATAGGATACTTGTGCTTTTAGTGCAATCGCCAGTTTGTTCTCCGAATATTTACATACAGGTTAAACATAACGAAGGGGATAATACGGAAATTAATATTGCTCATAATATTCCCACATTACGACTCCTATGTTTTCTCACGATCGCAGAGATATGCGAAGAAGTAATTTAAGTTCTATGTTTTTAAATTTATTCCATTTTTTGTAATTTTTTTTCATGAATTTCTATTTTACACGTTTTAAAAAATTACAGATAAAAATAATTATTTCTATTGATATTTTTATAAAATGTTATAACTTGTTATAACTTTTGTGTAAATCTAAACGAAGGGATTATTTATCATGTAAAAAAAAACCACATCGAACAAATACTTTGTAAAAGTCGAGGGGGACAAGTGTAACTTAATAAAAATATTAAAACGACAAATTGAAACATATCATATTATAGAACAGTATTACAGAATCCTAAAAACCAGAATATAAATAAAATATATATACAAATAAAAAATATATACTAAGTAAATTCGATGTTATGTATTTTATTTATTTGTATATATTTTTTATTTGTATAAATAAAAAAAATATATATGTGTATGTGTGTATGTATATATGTACATTGTATACTTTCATTTAAGTATCTTCTATTGTAAGCTATATAATTTTTTGCTCTGTGTGTGTGTGTGTGTGTGTGTCCTATGTTTCTGGATGTATATTGTCCAAATATATGCACGGGTTATTTTTGTCGCGAAGATGCAATCTCGCGTAGTATATTCGGGCGATCCATCACATTTTGAGAACCACCCTTAAGTAAGTTCACGGTCGGAAATGAAAGGGAAACATCGCCAACATTAATTCTACAAAGACTCTCGATATCTCAACTCAGGAGCAATGCATGACGAAATTTGCATTAACGACGGAATTTTGCCGACTTCGTATTTCGCCACAGGCTTTCCCCAGGTGCCTCGATGATACTTCACTTTCTGCCCCACTGTCAATCCCCTTGTTATTTTTCATATATCCATCATATACTTCCGTCATCGTTTATAATATTCTTCCGCATTAATTATTCGATATTTATCTTAAATATTATAAAAAAAAGGGAAAATATAACAAATCTTATTGTTGTACAAGCAAAATTAATTTCTAAAAAAATTATTGAAGAAATTTAGAAATAAGTTTTAAAACTAATTTTAAAATATGTCTTTAAAAATAACTATTACATCGGTCACTTTATTCAAATTATCCTGTATTTCCTTAGTTAAAAATATTCCTTCTATTTAAAAAAAGTCTGATATTTTATTTTTTATCTTTTCTTCTTTCTTTATCACGCGTATGAAAAACTACATTGTGGTTCTAGTGGTTGAATTTTGAATTCTCGGCTTGTGCACGAATAAATACAAGGAAATAAAAACTGAAAATAACGCACGCAAAAGTAATCAAAGCGAAAGACGACGCCGATAATAATGCAGAAAGACGTGGGGTAACGTCGCGTCGGGAAAAGACTTTTTCCATACTCGCCGAAAATTTTCCTGTGACAGCATCCGCCATTCCCTCATGCCTCACCATGACAAATAGCATCAGTTTCTCTTGTACGTCACGCAATTTCCTCTTTCACAGCGGTAAAAGACACGCTTATTCGCATCCAAGTTATCTGCGTGGATATTCGCGCCGTGACACGTGCGAATCACCAACTACTAGGTGTCCTAAAATTACCGATTCGAATTGATTTTCCTCTTAAACATACTTACGAAAATAAAAATCTATCTCTCATGTGGAAATAATAAAAATTTTTAAAAAGTTCTTTCTAAAAATATTCCGAATTATATAGGATAATCACGGACTAATGTTTGAATTAAATATTAAATATTAAAAAAAATTATACATACAAAAAATATATTAAAGGGGCAAATAAATCGCATGAATTATATTTCTTAATTAATGCCGATTGAAAACTTTGTTACAATAACTTTTTAATTGATAACTTGATCATAAATGTAAATTATTTTTTAAATTAACAGATATTGGAGGATTCCAGAGATCGACCAGTAGAGAAACTAATTTGGAACGTGACTTATAATAAGACAACGTTTTTTTTTTATAAAAAAGGATGCTGAAGTAAGTCAGTAATAAGTTAAGTCTTAGAAGCGTCCTAGCACAATATATTGGTGCAATATTAAAAAATAAATGTAAATCTAATATTATACAATATATTAGATATAATTTGATTTTCAACATTAGTCAATATTATAAAGTAGAAACCGTCTTATTTAGCCAGTATTGCATATTGTCAAATAAGTGGAATTGGTCCAAGCAATAATATTCTCCCAATTTTTCAAATTGAACATAATTGCATCTTAATATGAAACCAATATTAAAATAAATGTCTTCTCTTACTCTATTGTAATTATATTGGATCAATATCGCATAATAATAATCCAAATTTATATTAATTGCTTTTTAACATTGAATTAATATTGTTAACTGAGCTCGTTTTGATTATTTATAGTAGTAATATAGTACGAAATTTTTGCTGATTATTTACAGTAGTAGTATAGTATAGTAGTAAGTTTTTACAAGTCTTGTAAAAATTCACTTTACACTCAATAGAGGATAAAGATCTAAGTGAGTTTATTAAATATAGTAAACTAGAATTACAAATAAATGAAAGGACCCCGCACAAATCTTATGGAAAATGGATTCCGGTCAAATTGGCTGAAATTGTAGTATAATGTAGTTCATTACATTCTAATGAAAAGTGTTAATGAGCACAAGGTCGAAAAAGGGACAGTTTCCGAGTTATAGAGCATCGAAGATCGGAAAAATGGGTTTATCTACTCAATGCAAATAAATTTCATTCATTTGTAACTCTGTGAAAAAATCGTACAAACCTGATTTTTTTTTAAATTTGTTCAGAAAAGTTCATATATTCAGATAATTCAAATAAAAATTGCGAAAAAAATTCACTCCACCCCGTACAGTGCATCAAACTCAGCAATTTTTTGATGTCGTTACACGCCTTTACGTTTAGGAAGATAGCAAAAAAGGGTCGAGATCAATTTTAATTCTGCTTATGGCATTTCAAAGTAAAGACTTTAAGCTTCAAAATAAAAAAGAAAGAGTTAAATACGATCTTTTTTGACGGAATTATTTAGGCAAAAATTTGACTGAAATTAACCTATGCGTCAATTTTATGGGCCAGTGTATATATACATATACCATATCAGTATTTAATTTTTTAAATTTGTATGGGAATAAGTTTCTGGCTCACTTTTGCCTAATTCTTCTGAAGAATAATAAGCTGCATATCTGTAGTGTATGTCTTTTTATGAAACTTATAGTTTTATGCCGATTCTGAACGGTCTCGTATGTAATTTATGTAATTTATCATGATTGTAATATTTACCAATAAATAGCTGGACGCTGTGCTGCTGGTGGAATCCCTCTTTTTTTGGGACCTGCAGTCCCTCTGAATCAGCGACGTCATCTTCTCATATTAGTTTATATCACACAATAGTTCTATAATAGTTTCACACTTCAAAACTCAATCAACTAATTTTTCACACTTTATTAAAAATTAAAACACATACACTTACGTAGGTCATACTCAATAACAAATCTGCAACAAAAAGAAATAACAATAATTAATTATAAAATATATAAATAATTATATTATACAAATATTTTTTTTACAATTATGCTATAAAATATGATAAAGAAATAACCAGAGTATATGTGCAATTAAAAATATTTTGTACAATATATACGTAAGTTATTCTTCTTTTATTAAAACTATGCAAAAAAAATTTTACCTGAATTTTATATTATAGTCTATAACGTGTTCTATATATTATAATCTAAAGACACGGTAAAGTCTCACACCAAGTTCACGCGCAACGAAATCGCGTAAAATGACACACCGTGTATCTCTTTAAATGAGTTTAGAAAATTACACTAATAACAAATTATTAGATGTTGTTAGCAATGTAATTTTTTATATATATATATATATATATATATATATATATATTTCATAATACTATTTTCATAATATTTTTTATTTATGAAAACAGAATTTATCATGTATGTGTGTATAATTAAATACTAGTAATAATATTTACAATTTATAAGTTATTCCTACATGACAAAAATGTCTGGATTATCCATTTTTATTGACTAAAAATATTTTAAGATAAGTAGCGCCAAGTTTTTTGTATTAAATTTTTTCACTGTTGCCTAGTTCAATTTTTTTTCTACATACATGGAGAAATTTTTTATAAAAAGTTACTGTAATATGATAGCTGAGGACTCTCAAGGAATTATAAATTTTTAAATGCTATAGTTATTTAAAAACAATAAAGTAATGCAATTTTTACTTTCTCATAGTACACTAGAAATTATTATGTTGCAAAGCAAAAACTTGCTAGATAAAAGTTAGTTTTACAAAAGAAAGTAAAAGATATATTGATAGAATGAATTTTTACTGCATACAATGTACAGTAAAAATTAACTTTCTTACTTTAGAATATGAATGCAATTTCACAAAAATTATTTTATCTATGTAAAAGACAATTTGCTATAGTAAATAAAAGTTACGTTAAAGTCATTAAACATTTCAAATTCGATAACTTGTTGTAAGAATTCAAGGAGAAAGGAGTTGTTTATAAAAATAGATCAAAACGCGTAGATTTTGTCGAGACTTATCATGCACTGTCTTTTAGCAGAAACACGCTTCTGGTTTTTGACTGCGAATTTAATTGTTACATGCTCGACAAGCGCGTTTCGGCAACTCTTCGGCCTAAAGCTTACTTTATTGTTTACACTATCGCTGTAATTTCATTATAAAAGTGCTGTGAGTAAAAGAAAGTGTTGTGAATAAAATATCTTTTTTGGTAATAAAAAACATATACAGGGTGTAACAAAAAGGTAGGGACACTCGATTATTTCGGAAACGTCACGTTTTACAAAAAAAATGTTACATACAAAAATTGCAAGACTTCAAAAGATCTATTTACTAACACTACAAATTTGACTTTGGGATGACCTTGAAAAGCTCAGTCAAAGTCAACATAAAAATCTTAAATAGAAACCCTAATATTATTGCATATTCTTGTAGCTGATCTCGAGAGCTTTCTAAAACAGTAAAATTATTCGCATTTGGCCAAAAACTATTTGAGATATGCGCCGCTATAATTTAAATACTGCCATTCCAATCGATTTTAAAAAGAGTCCTAGTGTTTAAAATGATGAAAACATCATTTGAAAAATGGGAGGGTTAACTTCACGGCGTCTCTCATTTTTGAAAAGATGCAATTTTCTTTGCAGATTTGAAAAGATTTCGATAAGTTCTAGAATTTTCTTAGATTTTAAAAAGAGTTCCGTTCAAATAACTAAAAAAAATGATGTTAAAAATGATGAGACCGAAAATTTCTAAGCTTGGAAAATTTCTAATTTTTACGACAAATTTCGCCTCTCGGGACTTAAAAATTTTTTGGATCTTTACAATTAAATATAAAACTTTACAATTAAATATAAATATAACTTTACAATTAAATATAATATAACTTTACAATTAAATATAAAATATAAAAATAATTATTACAACTTAAAATCTGAAGAATGATATAAAAGTTATTTAAGAGAAAAATAAGAATTTATGGCGTTACTTTTACCTGCTTTACATGTCCATGAGAGATTGCCATTCTTTACCGAAACACTGTATACAGGGTGTATCTGACTATCTGTTCACCCCTTTTCCTTCAAAAACTAAGCATTTTAGAGAAAAACGTTTCACATGAAAATTGTATGGTTTTGAGAAAATAAGATGGTGTCATTGGTTTGACCTTAGATGGCGTTAAGATCAGGTCAAGGACACCTTCAATTTCTTAAATGGACACCCCCCCTATTTTTTATTGCATATTCTAGTAGCTTATCTTGAGAGCTTTCCAAAACACTATAATAAAGTATTTTTTCATTAAGTATTTTCTGAGTTATAAGGCTTGAAATAATTTCTTAATTTTACATAAACTATAAAATATCTCGTAAAATATTCATCTTTCGATGACCTTACCTCAATACTTTTATGCACAAAATAATGAGAGGAATCAATTTGTGTAAAGAAAACACATAGTTGTTTTTAACAAAAAATATGTAATTGTTAGTTACAAATTGCATATTTTTTGTTAAAAACAACTATGTATTTTCTTTACACCATTTAGTTTTTTAAAGAAAAGAGGTGGACGGGTGGTCAGATACACCCTGTATATGTATTATATATACAGAGTGTCATTTGAAACCGCTAAATATATAGTGTTATACCTTATCAAAAATTAAATTGAAAAATTCTGAACTATTTTTTCAATAATGCTTGATAAAACATAGTGTTATTCTTTAGCAAAAACTGAATCAAAAAGTTCAAAGCTATTTTTTTATAATGCTAAATGAAGCAGTATATTAATTATTATGCGTGGTTCACGTGCGCCCAGCTAAAAAACACGCTGACTGGATCAATTGGACCTTACTCAATAATTATTGCTTCGATAAGCATTATAAAAAAAATAACTTTTCAATTTAGTTTTTGGTAAGAAATAATGCTTTCAGAGTTTGACAGTCTCTCTAGCATTTCTCTCCTTAACTCTACATTTTTTCATAATCGTAACAGTTCAATCATAACATTAGACTCTTAGTTTTTATCTTTTTTTTCTACCATATTTTTTCTCCTTTAATTCCTTAACGGAATCGTTTCTTTTTATTCTGAACCTAAACAACTCCCGAAAAAGGGGAATATTGTGGGATGAGAGGAGGACCTGGAATCGAACCTGGGACCCTTCACTTTCTAATCACTCGTGTGCACAGAGCTACGTGCCTGTTCATCCACTTGTCTGTACATTACAATCGATCCAAGCAGCTGTCATCTATGTGCTGTTTAGTTTATTAAAGTTGCAGTCGGTAATCTGTCTCTCATGGTAAAAGATTGTGACGTGCTACGCGTATGTGTGCGCATGCGCGCGCGCGATTCAAAATAACCTTCAAATGTCCTTAAAATGTCGTATTCACTAATCCTAAGACGATTTTACTCTCCCAAAATTTTCTTTTTTTCTTCTTAGATTTTAAATTATAAATAAAAATAGTGTTAGCTAATTGCGGATAGAGAGATAGGCAAGGGCATCGCGACTCACTTCAGGTGTCTGCTGCAATCAGCTGATCGCCACAAACGATGGCTGCTTTTTGAGTTTACATCACGTATACTATATATTTTCAATGAATATCGGACGAATAGCTGATAGTATACACACACATTTGTAAACACTTTCTCTCTTTCTCTCTCTCTCTCTCTCATACTCTCATTCACTCACATTTACTATTACTTTGTAGAAATTCGATGACTTTGTATTGCTTTAGTTTCTTGAGCAAGACAGATAAAGTACCTGATGAATCGCAGTTTGAAACCAGTATTTGCAACTTTCATTCAAATATATGGACACATAAAATATCTAATCGCACGTTTCTACTGAGATAGATTCATACTGAGTGATTAATTGCGGAAGTTTTTTTTTTTACACTACTTCGATACAGTCACACATCTACTCACTTACTTGATCAATAAAACGAGAAATTTACTAATTTAATAACTATTAATCACTATCAATCACTGCCAAGTAATCATTCGGCGACAAAACGAGAAATTTAATAATGACTATTAATCCCTATCAAACACTGCCGAGCAATTATTCGGTGAAAATTACTCAAAGAAAGAAACACAATACGTTATGCACAATACATTTACTCGATCGCAACAAGCAATCGACTGATTTTTTGTTATGTACACTGAAGTGCATTAATAACATTTTTTTTGAGGTATTATAAATAGATGTATTTAAGCGTGTTATCTCTAAATTGTCTACTAGTCAAGGGGAAGAACCGAATGTGTATCACAGCCGATAAGTCAATTTAATTAAAATTTGAATTTTTATTTAGTTTAATTTGTTTTTCTTTAGATTAATTGTATTTGATTAATCTTTCTGCAAATGTTAATTAGATCTATTCTATAATATAATTTAAATCATTATCGAATGGATATAAATTTCTTAAAATTTAAAAAATTTTTTGCATATTAATATTTATTATGTATTTTATGTACATATAATTGATTGCATCATTGATTGTAGAATTGCAGAGGAAGATAATAAATAACTAAATTTTCCAATTAAATTATTATATTACAAGTAAAAAAGTATAAATTATTATAATTTAAATTTTAATTTTTTTACTTCTTTCTCTCTCAATACAATTCTTTATTATGTATGGTTAGTGTAAAACAGTTCAGAAACTCACGGAAAATCCTGAAAAAAGAAGTTGCAAGATTATCCTGTGGAAGTTGTCAAGGCCGCGACCTTTCTAAAGAAACTTGAAAAGAATCCATAGCGCGCACGGAAGTGTGATGTGATGGGAAAACAAAACAAACGGAAATAATTCGTGAATAAGTCATGACGTGAGATATTTTTATTTCCTTGCGCATTATGAAAATCATCGCGGAAGAAGAAAGACCAAATAAATAAATTCTGTGGGAAGGAATAGTTCCGTGAACATAATTTTTGCACACTAATATCTTAAACAGTATTTACATGCAAAGCTCCATTGGCTCTGTTATTTTAAATTAAATAAATATAATACTCTCTATTGACAGTTTAATAATTTATTTAAAAAAAACAGTAGTAAATTTATTATTTTATTATTATTTTAGGCTGTGCAAATAACAATGAACATACATGAGTGAGCGTGCCACTATCGTTAGTCATTGTTATTTCTACAACTCTTCTCCCAATCCCACGTAAACATTTTATGACTATGACAATAAATATGTGTACATATATATTTTTATCTACTTTTTAACTTATTGTCTTAACTTTGTCATAACTTTTGTCATAACTTTTTAATTTATTGTCATAGTCATAAAACGTGGCATTGGGAGGAGAGTTGTAGAAATAATAATGACTAACAATATTTAAAAAAAAAAAAATATATATATATATATATATTAGGGTGGTTCTTATTTATACTACATCGAAAATTAAAAAAAAAATTTTTTTTTAAATACACCCACACACACAATGGTTCCACACACACAAAATAATTCCTATAAAAGTTTAATACACACACACATATATATATATACATATATCTACTTTTGTAATTGTAAATATAATACGCTTGCATTTTTACAAAGAAACCACCGAATCACTCGGTCCATATTTTTGGTACAAGAAATGATTCAGAAATAATTCCGCGATATGAATTCGCTTCGATGATCTTCAAATCAATTCGATGGTCCTTATCTTGTTCCCGAAAAAAATGTCAAATTGAAATAATTCCATTTGAAGTAAATTCTAGTTTAATTTCTCACTAAGAGATTTATGAATTTTTCTTCGGCACCGTTAGGTTCCTGCTTCTTCCCTGTCCAAGCGAATAACTCGGACGGACGAATAACCGTGCGAAAAGATTATCGCCCAATTATATTTTATCATATTATTACATAATATAATACAATGCCTTCCGCGCTTGTTTCCTTTAAAACGGAGATAAACATGAATGCCGTGAGAGTAACGGCGAAACATTACACGCGAGCTTACAAGTCGGCAGCAGACAGATGCAAGAATATTCTCTGTCCAACGTCATCGTTGAGGATCGTTCAAACGATTTTGCAAGCGAGTTAATTTTAATCGAGATCAATCAGCGCATTGCACACGCGTTTGCCGAGCGCAGCTGCAAGTATTTTATGGCAATGAGCATGATGTCTAGAATAACTGTGATTCCACGCATTCTTTTTGTATTTTTGGTGTTTCCCACAAAATTCATTTATTTCCTGAGAGAGTATTGAACGAAAACAATAGAATAATGAAATAAGTAAGGCAAATATAATTAAGTAAAAGAAAAACAATGTTCGACTTTTTCATTTCAAGTATAAATATTCTGAGAATAGAATGTAATAATTTATCTAAGAAAGTTGTAATATTTAAATGTACATTATAAAATGTACTGTTTTCCTTCCTTTTTTGTTTGCGATTTCTGTATTTGCATAGAATGTTTTATAGAATGTTTTACATAATCAGTACAAAGATTAAAAGAATTGCATTAATTGCACTGTACGACAGATAACAACAGCAATCGCGTTAAGAAATAATCTCCTGTGTGATATCCACAGCATAATGCTATGAGACTTCGCACGTGTTTGCACTTCTTTGTGTGGAAAGAAGAGATAGGAAATTAATATTCAGAGTCAATAGTAAACATCTTTGTAATAAATTACATTCACACGTGGATAATTTAAATCCAAATTTTAGCGTAAAATCCAGCAATTTATGAAGATAAACTAACTAGTCAGAAGAACGCAAAAATAGAAAAAGGAAGGAATTTTTTTGAAAGATCAGAATGAATCAAAATTTTCAAGTATAATAAATTAATTTTATAAATTAATTAAAATCAACAATTTTCTTAAAAATTTTTTTGCATTTGTGTTGCAAATAATCCCTAGAGAATTAAATACCAAAAAGTAATCATTTATTTATAAGTTTGATAATATTTAATTAGTTAGCTTTCTTAATTTTTGAGTGTTTCGATAAATATTCGTTCAATATGAATATATAATATGGTGTCTCCATTAAAAATATTCAGTTCATTCAATTCTTTGAAAAGAATTCATCGCACAGAAGATATGTTTAGAGTTCTAGAGCTCTACATAATGTGAATCAGATTTACTTTGTAATTTAGATATAATATACAGGGTGTTTTATTTTAATTACTCTTTACTCTAAAAAAAACTTTTTTATTTTTGATTTAGAAAAAATTGCTTTGGACAAAAGTTTAGAGGAGGAATACAAATAATGGTAAAATTAATTTTCGAAGAAATCAATTTTTCAAAGCCATATAATGATCATTGCCATTTTTTAAAATAGAATATTTTGAATGATTTTTTGCATAATATGATCTCATTAATCTGCATATAAAAATATTAAAATAAAATTGTTATTATGTAACTATGATGAATAAGGAATAACATTACAAATATAAATAAATCATATAATTCCATTTTTTTAAATAAATGGTCTTCATATAATCTTCAAAAATTAATTATTTCAAAAATTAAAAATTAATTTTACAATTATCTGTCTCCCTCCAAATTGTGCAACTTATGTTTGAGACATTTTTTTCTACAGTCAAAAATAAAAAAGTTTTTAGAGGATAAATTAAAATGGGACACCCTATATATATCTTACGGACGCAAGACCCTAAAAGGTGAACAATATTGTTCCTCGTTTCCTCGATTGCGCATCTCTCACGCCTATATCCGAGTGTTGTGTTTAATGTGAGAACCCGAAGAGAAGAAGGAAAAAGATGAGAAAGAAATGACGTTTCCTCTTTTTCCGTCGGCGGCGAATAATATCCCGGAATACCGGTCGTTCGGATTTAGGAGACAGGAATGTACGGATTTATACAGATAAATTTGTAGATAGATTCAATGGACTGTGAGGAAGGTGCATTCCTACGAGGCGCCTGCCGTAGTTCCTGTTCTTTGAATGTAAGGCTCGCCTTCACCTGAGTTCAAGGTAAGTGAAGGCAAACAGATAAACCGTCATTCGAATTTAGAAGAAGAATGACCGAAAAGAATGAATCACCATTCGCATAAAATTTGAACGGGCCCACGTTTGTGACTACTACTGCCAAGAATGTCATTCAGTTCTTTTTAAATGTGACAAATGTAGTTTTAATGTGTCATAAAAAGATATAGTTTCCAAAAAGTATTCATAATTCTCAGATTATGTACAAATTTTATTAGTATTTAATATAATGATTTTATATATTTACTTTACATTTTTACTTTACTTTTAAATTGTATTTCATCTTTGTAAGACAGTCTATTTTTATAGTCTACTTTATTGTTAGATGAGAATTATATTCTTCCACAAGTATAAACTTTTTAAATTAAATAACCGTAAAACAGAACATTGTACATACTTATTAAATTATTATAATATTTTTTGCGTGTTACCGAGAAGAAAAATCCTAATTTTACATTTGAATTCATAGTTGATATTGTGGCTATATTAAATTTTAAATTGATGTTTCTCTCTATCATTATGATATAAATAAGGATAAGTAACATGTGTATAGGTTGTCATGTATGATTGCCGCAATTTTTATCGCTCTCAACAGATCTTAATTAATGCACACGTGCATTTGAAGAAAACGATGTTTGTAGCTAGTTGTATAATAATCAGTGACATAACATTTAGGACAATCAACAACCAGGAGAAGTGTTTATTCGCGCCATTTAGATACATATAGTATATATGTATACAATTATTAGAGAATAAATGACAAATATTTTAAGCCCATAAAACTTGAGTATATAAGCCATATCCATAAATAACTGTATAATTTTATTTTATTATTTAGTTTTCATTATTTCGTTTAATTTTATATTGTGTAAATAAGAATCATTAAAAATGTTATTGTGTCTAAATAATTATATGTAATTATATATGTATATATTGTAATTAAATCAATTATATTGAGTTTTGTCTAATAAAAATACGAATTTGTCAGTGTTGCTTTCTACCGATATTTAATGCGTGTTAAAACTAATTAAAATTAAAAAGAAGAAAAAACACTTTTCAGAACGTTCAGAAAAAAATATCTTAAAAAGATTAAAATCACTACGCTATAAAAAATTTTTTAAAAATATTGCATTGCATTGAGAATCGCTTCGATTAATTCTGATAATTAAAATAACATATAGAACGTTAAATATACATACACGGTATATCCATATAAGTCACTTATACACATCACACACTCTTATTCACTGTAATTTTGATTTTTTTCTCTTATTCTCTCTTCATGTTATCACTTATCGCGACACTCATGTCAGTGAATAAATAAACACCAGATAAAAAACAATGCCAGAACGATCGAAAGTATATTCGCTGTAATTAATACTAATGACTTTGTCCAAAGCGAACATTACAAGGTTCGCGTTGAAAAACGATATTATTAGCAGCAGGAAGAGACGACGATGAGCAAGGGGGCTCCGAGTGCCACTAGTTTCAGTATTAACGCCATCGTCACCATCAACCGTCTGCAACCACCACCACAACCGCCACCATCATTATCGCTGCTGTCGACTTATGTTACTGTTGGTAGTTCCGACAATCCCACAGAAGCATCAATGACTTTAATTAATATACATATTTATATTGTACAATATATGTTAAAAAGAAACAATTTTTTAATGAAAAAATAAAACATAATATAAAATAAAATAATCTTTTAATGCAGGCTTATGTTTCCAAAAAAATGTTTAAAAAATCAGAAAATTAATGATATATTTGTGTTTTTTTAAACGTATACATTTAATGTATCATACATACATTGATTGTAAAAATTCTCTGTATTGTAATTTTAGTAGATTAATTAAATCAATTAATTCTAATTTTTAGTAGATTAATTAATTAAGTAAATTAATTCTTTAGTAATAAGTTTATAATAGTTATAAATAACTAATTTAATCAATAAAAACTAACAACACTAACATTAATAAAAGAGTGTCGCCCAAAACTACAAATACAGGGTGTCTGATTGTTAGATTAGACTCTATTTGTATATTGCGTATAACCATAAATACAAACCACATATTTCATTGACCGAGTCATACTTGGATACACGTAATCTAATTTCTCAATGTTTTTTGTACACCTATAATTTTTTTTGTAACCCGGTGCTTCTTCGGGTATGACTCGTGCTCGCTAAAAGAGAGGAAAGATTGTATCTCTCGCATTAAAGCTTTTTTGTTACTTCAGATTGCTCGTGTTGTTATTTTGTTCCAACACTCATAATAGATGTAACACCGGTCGTAGGGTTGAACTTAATTGAAAAAGTCTTTATTATTTTCCGATTGTAGCAAAAAATAATAAGAAATTAATTAAATCTACAAATCAATTTGTACGATTCGGCGAGAAACACGCGCAGAGGTCCAGTATCATTCAGATATACATAATTATGTTTATAGAGTACTTCTCTAGTGCCTTGCAACTGCTTAGCAATTGTAATTGCTGGGATGCATTTTCTCGTCGAACCGCATTGATGTACACCGATTTGCGGATCTTTATTGATTAATTTCTCAATATTTATTGTGAAAATCGCAAAACAATATAGGATTTTTCTATTCAGTTTAATTTTTTTTCAATTTTTTCTACTCACGGCGGGAATTATACCCATTATCAGACATTCTGTATCCCTTTAACTGTTTTTCCGATGATAATAGTAACAAACTGTTTTTAAATACTGATTTCTTTTAAGTATTCTACAATTTGTACGAAATAGCAGTATTTTTTACTTGTTACAGCAAGCCTGTTACAGTAACAGCCGAATAATGAGTTGTTATTAATTTCTTGCATAAGCGCGTGGCTCAATGCACGGTTAAACAACGTTTTATTTCCGCTTGCTGTTGGTTATTATCATGCACTAACCGGGATTTCCTTCATGATAAATACATTACATCGACGCGGACACTTTAGCATGATGGGATCATGTAGATAATAATGTAAGTAATGTTAAAGTGATTAATCCTGATACCATAGCAAATTTATATTTAAATTATTTCATTTTCTATTAAAAACAAAAAAAACATTAAATTAGTTAAACAAGACAAAAATTGTTTTTTATATAATTAATATGATTAGTCTGTATCTGTATAATTAATATATGTTGCATATGTGTGTATTTATAACACATACACAAATTTATAACACACACGTATATAATATTATATAATTAACATGCGTGCATGCGTGAATGCAAGAAATAGAGAGAGAGAGAGAAAGAGAGAGAGAGTGTGTATGAGTGCGTAATGACTATATATAACTAATATGTATAACAATACAAACAAAAATGAGTAGCAATTGAAAACAATACACAGGCTAATAAGTCAAAACATCGAACCAAAATAGAGGTGTCAAAAAATATAAACTATGATTTATTTAAAATCCGAATAACATATGTGTACGTTTCGACTTCACTGAGTCTTCATCAGCACATGATAAGATAATTAAAAAGAATTCTTTTTATAATTAAAAATAATTAAAAAGATAATTTAAAAGAATTCTTTTTAATTATCTTATCATGTGCTGATGAAGACTCAGTGAAGTCGAAACGTACACATATGTTATTCGGATTTTAAATAAATCATAGTTTATATTTTTTGACACCTCTATTTTGGTTCGATGTTTTGACTTATTGGCCTGTGTATTGTTTTCAATTGTTATTTAGTCATATCGAACGTGATTATTTTCAAAAATGAATAGTTTACTCATTAATTCTATATCTCTTTCTATGTATATCTCTTAGTTCTCTTAAAAAATTAATTTATTTAAGAAAATTATTATTTATCTTTAAATTATTAATCTTTAAAAAATAATTTTATATTACGTTATATTTAATATTTAATTATAACAATTAATATTTAATAATAACAATTTTCTCAATAATACAATATTTATGCAATGCTGATTAAACTTTGATGATAATAATGCGACGTGATTTTATATTCATGACATATTGATCATAAAATCAATGAAATACTTCTTTTCCAATTACATACAGGATTAATTGTGTGTGTGTGTGTGTGTGTGTGTGTGTGTGTGTGTGGGGTGTGTGGGGGGTTGTGTATGTATGCACGTACTGTAAAAAATTTATTGTGTAATTGCATAATCAGGTGGTAGCAATCATCGAAAAGGTTTTTACTACGTCTTAATTTAATAGATTAGCTAGTGGCGCACTTTTAATTTGCTTATCGCTGAGTTGTGTTTCCAAATCCCGGAAGCGCACACAGTTGAAAAACTGGAAAATCGAGAGAGATACATGTTGAAATCACTGTTGATTAGTCATTTCCGGATGCGAGAAGAGGATAAAAATAGAGTTATCGTGCCATCCTGCATCCTCTGCATTCAAAATGAAATAATATCAATGTTACTTGTAGTCTATGCTCAATTTATATTATTACTTATATAAAGAACTCGAGGAACACAAAAGGCCAATATCAAATGAAATGAGTAAAACATTTAAAGTTGTTGACTAATATTTAAATAAATATGTATTACAAATGGTTCATATAAAAATACGAAAAAGTGGACGTTTCGACTGCGCAGAGTCTTCATCAGCACCCAAATAATATATTTTCCCCCACTAACAATCTATGTACATATGATATCGCAACGGCATATTATTCACAATTCGATTCGCTCAACAGGAATTGCAATCTTAAAAATTAAAATTTTCACTACATTTTTTGAATTTGAAATTCCAATTGTTGTAATCATTAATAAATTATTCAAAATATTTTCGAAAAAGGTTATACTTATAAATTTGGTTAATATCTTAACTCTTAATTCTATAAAGAAAATGCAATATATATATATGTATATATATGTGTATATATATATATATATCTATACTAATATTATAAAGAGGAAAGATTTGTATTTTTGTATGTTTGTAACGAATTGGCTCAAAAACTACTGGACCGATTTCAAAAATTCTTTCACCATTTGAATGCTACATTATCACTGATTAACATAGGCTATATTAATTATCTATTATCTATTATCTATCTATATCTATACTAATATTATAAAGAGGAAAGATTTGTATTTTTGTATGTTTGTAACGAATTGGCTCAAAAACTACTGGACCGATTTCAAAAATTCTTTCACCATTTGAATGCTACATTATCACTGATTAACATAGGCTATATTAATTATCTATTATCTATTAATCTATTATCTATCTATCTATCTATCTATATCTATTATTTTTTTTTTTTAATTTTTTTTCAAATAAATATACCCTATAAGTAATAATGTGCAAAAAATAATAATATATAAAAATTATAATATACTAGCATGCCCTGTCTCGGCTTCGCTCGAGATAATAATGTGACCGAAATCATACGTATTAGAAGTGAATTATTCGATCGATATCATAATTTCGGTCACACTATTATCTCGAGCGAAGCCGAGACAGGGCATGCTAGTATATATATATACAGGGTGAGGAAAAAGTATGGAAACCCTGAAATATCTCGGAAACTACGCATTTTAAAAAGAAATGTTTTAGAAAAGTTGTAAAGTTGAAAAAGGTCTATTTACTGATCTTATCATTTTGACTTTGCATAGCGTTGCCAAGATCAGACCAAAGTCATCTTGAATTTTTTAAATGGGACACCCGATATATTGCATATTCTTGTAGCTTATCTCGAGAACTTTCCAAAACACTATAATAAAGTATTTTTTCATGAAGTACGTTTTGAGTTACGAGGATTAAAAGATACAGTATTTTGACATAAAATACAAGATGACAAAAATATGTTGCTAAATACTACAAGTATGTATTCTTTGCAACATTTTATTTTTTAAATCAACCATGTGTTTTCTTTTGCTTGATTTCACACCAATTGCTTGATTTCATTATTCTATGCAAAAAGTATCAAGATAAGATTATCGAAAACTGAATGTTTCTCAAGATATTTTGTATTTTATCAAAATACTGTATCTTTCAAGCCTCGTAACTCAAAAAGTACTTTATGAAAAAATACTTTATTATTAGTTTGGAAAACTCTCGAGGTAAGCTACAAGAATATGCAATAATATATCGGGTGTCCCATTTAAAAAATTCAAGATGACCTTGGTCTGACCTTGGCGACGCCATGCAATGTCAAAATGATAAGATCAGTAAATAGACCTTTTTCAATCTTACAACTTTTGTCTGAAACATTTCTTTCTAAAATGTGTAGTTTTCGAGATATTTAAGGGTTTTCATACTTTTTCCTCACCCTGTATATACAGTGGTGGCAGAAATAATAGGTACACTAGCTTATTTGTTGTTCTTTTTCAATTTGCAGACATATGTATTTATGCTGGGACAGATTACTGTTTCAGTTGAACGTCGCAACAGTTAAACAATATGTTTATATATATACAGATAATTTCAGTTAATCTTTAGAATGAAGTAATTGCAGACATTCTTCGAAGATTGTGATTTCGGACTGGCAGAAATAATAGGTACAAGCAGTTTTCTTGTTATTAAATTTTGTTGGACATTTTTATATTGTCAAAGATTATAAAATTATGTGTAATTTAGTATTTACCATAATTACTTAGTGATAAATTGTATTTACAGTTGATGAAAAATGGGTAGATCGAAACATTGCACAGCTAACGAGAAACAGTTGATAATAAATCTTCGTAAAAATGGAAAATCTTTCGGAGAAATATCTAAATTGATAGGACGGTCTAGAAATATGATTGCTAATGTCTTAAAAGCGCAGTATTCTGTAGAATCGCGAGGGAGACCTCGAAAAACATCGGAAGCATTTGACCGGCTACTACTTCGAAAATGCAAAGCCGATCCCTTTGCGAGTTCTTCTACACTGAAAGAACAAACTAATGCACCAATATCAGCAAGAATAATTCGTCAAAGACTGCAAGATGCTAAATTGTATGCTAGAACTCCAAGAAAAGTGCCACTGTTGAGTAAGAAGAATATTAGAGATCGCTTAACTTTTGCAAATAAATATTTAAAAACTGTTGGTGAAGAAAGAGAGAAACAGTGGAGAAATATTCTTTGGAGTAATGAAACAAAGATTAATTTGTTCGGATCTGATGGCGCATTACCTCATGCCACAAGTTTTTTATAGGATTTAAATCAGGAGATTGTGCTGGTCATTTCATCACATAGACTTGATTATCTTCAAACCACGTTTTTACAAGTTTCGACGAATGTTTTGGATCATTATCTTGTTGAAAAGTCCATATCAGCGGCATATTCTTCTTAGCATAGGGTAACATATTATCGTTTAAAATGTCACGATAAATCTCTTTTGTCTTCGTTTCCTTAATCCAGTACAGAGGGCCGACACCATTGTAGGAGAAGCATCCCCAAACCATGATACTTCCTCCTCCAAATTTTACTGTTTTTTTGGTGAATTTAGGATTAAATGCAGCATTTGGAGGTCTTCTCACAGTTAATGCGCCATCAGATCCAAACAAATTAATCTTTGTTTCATCGCTCCAAAGTGTAGGAAGGAAGTAGATGGCGGGACTGGCGCGGTCAAGGAGAAACAGAGTTAGTTCGAATGAGGGATGAGGGACACGAGCGAATTCTTGACAGTTAGCTTTCTTTTCTTTCCCCTGTACTTTCCTTATATAATACAATAAATACTCTTTTACTTTGAACAATCCTACAATATTGGGGGCTCAGCCGGGATCTGGCCGAAGTAAAAAAGAGCCGATTGTATTAGTGAAACGACGATAGGAACTTTCGGAAGATTTCGAGGTTAGATTGGCGAAGCAATCGACGAGAGGGAAAGCTTTTCCAAGGTAAAGACGATAAAACTATTAAGACGATGGAAAGGCTCAACCAAATAAGAGATATAGCTAATAACCTCAAGACGGGTTCTAAGAAAGCTGTAGGAGCGTTACACAAGTTAGTGTTCGAACAAGAAGGGGACCGTGACAATAGGAAACGGCTACGCGAATTCAGCGGCTTTGCGTTTGCTAGTGGATCGGAAGAGTATAAAAATAAGTTAATCTACGTGGATACTCACCTCGGATGGGGAGACTTAGTAGCTATCTGTAACGTTTTAGCAATCGACTACGCGGGAACAAAGAAAGAGCTAAGCCGACGAATTTGTAACTATTGTAAGCTACTTTTCTGTTGGAGTAAAGTCAGAGTTGCGAATACCGAATGCACACCGGTCAGGATTATAGAGATAGAGATTAGGCGAAAGACAATCAAGATATACTATAGCGAACAGAGTATAAGTATATTTCACAATCGTACAAACTAAATGACTCTCGTGGAGCAATTCGTCCGGTCGCTGCCACTTCCTGAAAGAGAGTGAGATCCTTTCGACGCATGTTCACGCTCTCGACTCTCTTCCGGAAGCACGTACAGCGCCGTCTTCATCGATCCGTACTTCCGTACTTCCGGACGGCGCGATCGAGTATCGATCGCGGCGTTCGAGATGTCGATCAGCTGTTATCTGACAGGCGTCGGTAGCAAAGTGTGAAACCTCGACGCTGGTTTCTTACAGCTCGGCCGTCCTGCATTGAACTGCGTCGCTGCAGTTCCCAGCCATACGGCTGTCGTTTTTATTATACATAGTGGTTAAGTGTTCGTACATCACAGATAACGGACAGGTAAGTACCTGTCATTTTCCCAACTAAACGCAACTTAAATCTAACCTTATATCTACTTTGTGTTTAACGAGGTTGACTTAACGTAAGCTTAATTAATTAATCTATACTTAATGTAAACTTAAAATAACTGATCTGGGCTTAGACTTATTTGCAGTAATGCGTCCTGGCCCATATGAATGCATACTTGGTTAGTAGCCGATTGCCTCTTCTTAAATAAAATATATTTTCCCAAAACTAATCGCAACTGGCTATACTATACTATACTATATATACATTTTTTTTCTCTTTTTCCTCTCTCTTTTTTTTTTTTAACGGCTGTTATGTCCTGATTGGCGTTTATCATGTCTGGCGTGCCAGTGGTTTTATCCATGGCTTCAATTTGTCAGAGGATACTATGGTATCCAATGGTTTCTGAGAAATGTTAAAACCCGGTATATCTTTCACGACATATCTATTGTTCCCGAGAGCTTTACTAATCTGATACGGGCCTTTATAACAAGGTTTTAATTTAGAGTTTTCATTGGGTTGATTTCGGATATTCCGAATCAGGACATAATCTCCGGCGTTGTATAACGAAGGTTTCTTTAACAAATTATTCCGATAATCACGATTGTAGTCGAATAACAGTCTTGTTGCTTTTTCGGCGTTATTCCTAATTATTTCTCTATTTCCTCGAACAGGGTTGTCGGCGTCAACTAGCGCTCTAATGAGTTCGGCTAATCGGAAATCGCTGTGGTTGCGCTGGTCATAGCCCAAGAGCACTTTCGACGGAGTCGCGTTCACGGCCGCATGGTGAGTATTATTCAAAATATATTGCATGTTACCTAGGTGCTCTGGCCATTCCGCGGGGTCGTCTAACAATTTGGTCAGTGAGCTTTTTAGGAACCGATTCACCCGTTCCGCCATACCGTTGGCCCACGGGGCCGCAACCGCTACTCTTCGGTGTTTTATATTATTTAGCGCCGTATAATCTTGAAATTCGCGGGACGTAAACGCCATACCTCTATCTGAAACCAGTTCCGACGGTTTACCGAATGTGTTGAACACTGACGTCAATGATTCGATCGTTTCAGCGCTTCGTGTCGATTTGGTGGGCATTAACCACACGAATCGTGAGAAGGCATCGACCATCACCAGGATGTGACGGTAACCTCTTTTCGTCTGCTCCAGTGAGCCAAAGTGGTCCACATGCACCACTTGCATCGGCACCGACGGTGGTGACGACGGTTCTGTCTCTCCCTCAAAACGGTTTGGGGCCGCATTTAACATAACGCACGTAAGGCAATTTTCTATGTAGTCATGCACCCGTTTACGTAAATGGGGGAACCAATAACTCCCTTGTACTCCTCTTACCGTTTTCTCAAATCCGCAATGCGCCATGTCATCGTGATGGGCCTTTATTATGTTATTGACGAAAGATTCTGGTACAACGAACTTTAGTTCATCACCGTCCTTTCGGTAAACTAAGCCATCGCTTAAGGCGAACTTGTTGTTATCGCGTAACTCTAGATACTTTGCTATTTCTTTAATTTTATTATCCAAAAGTTGCTGGAATTCTAGTTGCCATTCTATCGGTAGTTCCTTTACGTAAGCGACACTACGACTTAGGGCATCGACGTTTCATCTTTTTCCCCGGACGGTGGGTTAGTTTAAACCGATAGTTCTGCAATTGCAGCGTCCATCTCGCGATTCGGGTATTCAAATTCGCTTTTGTCACCGCGTATACGAGGGCATTGCAATCCGTCACTATCGTGAATTCCAATCCATAAAGATACAGATGGAAACGTTCTACCGCTCGGACTATAGCCAGCATTTCGAGCTCGAAACTATGATAGTTTCGCTCGGCCTTATTTGTGGATTGGCTAAAGTATGCTACGGGGGCCCAGACGCCTTCGGGTTGCTTCTGCAACAGGATCGCGCCAATTCCCAAGTTACATGCGTCCGTGTGTAGTTCGATGGGCGCGACCGGATCGTATAAGCGCAACACAGGTTTCGATGTGAGTTCGAGTAACAATCGTGTGAATGACTCCTTGCATTCTTCCGAAAATTCGTAAGGCATCCCTTTTTTTAGCAGGTCCGTTAAGGGTTTACTTTTAATCGCGAAGTTATTAATAAACTTTCTGAAATATCCCGCAAGGCCTAGAAATTGTTGTAATTCTTTTACATTTCGGGGTCTTTTAAATTTCCGTATCGCGTCTGTATGACGGTCGCTAATTGTGACGCCCCGTTCCGATATATGATAACCGAGAAACTCAATTTCGTTACTTAAAAATAAACATTTCTTCAAATTCAACTCAAATCCGTGTGAATATAAAACGGCTAATACTTCTTCCACTGTATCCAGATTGCTGTTTACCGTGGGCGATGCTATTAGAATATCGTCCATATAGACGATGACTTTCTCCTCCCTAATCAGCCGATTCAACAGACTCATGATTCTTTTTTGGAATTCGGCTGGCGATTCACAATAGCCAAACGGCAGACGAGTATATTCGAACTGCCCGTCGGGGGTTGCGAACGCAAAATACTTAGTTGAGTTGTCGTGTACTCGGATTTGGTGAAACCCATCCTTTAAATCTAACAGTGTGAATACCGATTTATTTGCTAGCCTCGAAAGACAGTCTTCGATCACGGGGAACGGATATTTCTGTTTAGCTACTCTTTGGTTAAGCGGTCTTAAATCGACACATAATCGCATTTTCCCGTTTTTCTTTGTTACAGGTACTACCCGGGCACAATACGGAGATGTGCTTGGCCGAATAATGCCACGTCTTAGTAGGTCATCCGTGATGTCCCGTATTTGTTGCCTTTCGATATGGGCAAAACGTCTTGGCGCGAAGCGGAAAACAGACTTGTCCTTCAGCTCGACGGTTACTGCGTGATCGTCGGCTGCTGCGGTACGTTCTTTTGAAATAGTGTTTCGCAGTATGTTTCGCAAACGCTCGCGTGCCTCGGGCTCGCATTTGGAGGTGATTTCTGTTATGCTTTCACTTATTGAATTATTACCGGATTCCTCGGCTATACACAACGGTAACTGAGCAAACAGATTAGCCTGTCCGTCCCGGCTTTGTTCTGACGGGCTATATACCAAAACAAGTTTCTCTTTTTGCAAAAAGTCCCGACCTAATATGAGATCACCTTCAAAAGCATGCTCGTCTAGAATGTACAGAGTTACTCGCAACGGTTTGATTTCAAATTTGTCTAACTGAATTTCGGTTTCGATTTTGCCAAGCAAACGCAGCGACTGACTAGTTAAATTCTTAAGACTAATATCGACCGGTAGTATCTTGGTTCCGGACGAACTCAAGAACCTTGTAAAAATATTCGCTTTAACAAATGATACCGGACTGCCCGTATCAACTAATGCAATTAAATCACAAATCTTATCTTTCAGGTGGGTTATCCTGACGAACGGGCGGTCTATTTTCAGCTGCCTCCCCTTGGTCCGCTCCTCGATCGTGGCAACCACTCCGGACGCCGACTCCTCCTTGGCCGACTCCGTCACGGCTGCTACATTGGGGCTCGTCGTCGACTTCCTTGCGCCTGTCGTCTTGGCTCTCAACGTGGGACAATCAAACCGCGTGTGACCCCTTCTCTTTACAATAAAAGCACTGTACCTCTTGACGACAGTCTTTCGTCTGATGACCCTTCTTGCCGCAATTCCGACACTGACCTTCCTTTTGCCGTGGCAGTCCGGGAGGTACGGGCTTCCTTTCCTCGATCGCTCCCTCCGCGATCGTCCTCATCGCCTGTAGGAACGATTCCACGGATCCGGAGGCCAAAGCTAACGCTGTGGCTCGGATGGCTGGTTGCGTTATACCTCCTGCGATCAGCTGGATCGCATCCTGTGGGGGGAGGTTTAATCTACGTATTAGGACCAGCTTTTCTATAGCGTACTGGTCGAACGATTCTTTCGTCGCGTTCCACTTGCGCGCCTCTATGAGCTGCATTGTCTTGTAAAACGGGACTCTCTTTTCAAAGACTTTAGTGAGTTCCTCTTTAAGACCACTCCAAGAGTCCAAAGCAGGGCCTTCCTGCATGTCGAACCATTTCTTGGCTACTTTAGTCAACCGGCTGGAGGCGGCCAGGAGAATTGTCGAATCCGATGCTCCGTGGACCTGTGCGATCCTGTCCACCCGCGTTTTTTATGCGACCACATTGTCTTCGGGGCCGCCCGCAAACTCAGGTATTTGAGCTGCTAAGCCGTTTATCCACCCCGTACCTGGAGGTTGATTCCCTGGACCGGGTCTGAATTGGCTGCCGCCTCCGTAGAGGACCAGGATCCCGCCCTTCGCTCCGGCTCGCATGGTCCCGGCGGAGCCTCCTGCCTCGGGTGCTCGGGATCAGCCCGAGCCCTCGGAGAGAAAGATAGCAGCAGCTGCGCGAGCTGTTGCTGCTGCTGGTGCATCAGCATCTGCTGCTGCTGGTGCGCCTCCATTTGGGCTTGCATCTTAGTTAGGCTTGCATCATAGCTCTCATTAGCTCCAGAGAACGCTCCGCTGTCGGGGAGAACTCCGCGCTGCCGATCCCGACGGCAGCGGGCGCACCCCCCGTTCGAGTCGTTGAGCGATCTTTGGCACTTTCTAACGCGCGCTCCGTTACACGCTCTTCCTGCCGTTCCGCCACGCGGTCCGTCGGATCCCTGGGGATCAGGAGATCCATTGGGCCGTGGCGCTCTAAGTGCGTCATTATTGCGTCCAGTAATTGGTTCCGGTCGCCGTGTACCGGGATCCCGTACGTCGACGCTTCCTCACGGAGCTCCTCGAGCTCCATCCGCTCGAGACGAGAACGCTCCATCGGTTCCCTTTTCCGTTACTCCGATTTCCAAAACGACGTCCCTCGCCTCAACGGTGGATTGCTCCGGTTTCACAACACTCAACCGCACCGACTCTAATTCTATTTGCCTCGTACACGAGGGGAGAGTGGGGCGAATCCCCTTCTGAAAGTTGTAAGCTACTTTTCTGTTGGAGTAAAGTCAGAGTTGCGAATACCGAATGCACACCGGTCAGGATTATAGAGATAGAGATTAGGCGAAAGACAATCAAGATATACTATAGCGAACAGAGTATAAGTATATTTCACAATCGTACAAACTAAATGACTCTCGTGGTGCGATTCGTCCGGTCGCTGCCACTTCCTGAAAGAGAGTGCGATCCTTTCGACGCACGTTCACGCTCTCGATTCTCTTCCGGAAGCACGTACAGCGCCGTCTTCATCGATCCGTACTTCCGTACTTCCGGACGGCGCGATCGAGTATCGATCGCGGCGTTCGAGATGTCGATCAGCTGTTATCTGACAGGCGTCGGTAGCAAAGTGTGAAACCTCGACGCTGGTTTCTTACACTATCTTATGGACCTCGATTCGCTTAGTAAAGCAAACGAGGATAGAAAAGATGCTGAAGAAGATGTTGCAGAAGATCACAACGACGATATCAGCGAAGAAGAAGAAGAAATGGAAGAAGCTTGCAAAGATGAAGATGAAAACGAAGTAAATAATAACGACGATGAAGACGATAAACGAGTACGTACGATAAATAACGACGATGAAGGCGATGAACGAGTAGGTAGGAATAGAAATACGATAACGAAGAACAAGTTTGCAATGACATTTAGGGACGTGGAGGACACAATTCGACACTTTAATGGGGACGAAAAGTATCCGGTAGCCCAATGGATTGCGGATTTCGAAGAAGCAGCCGAGCTTTTTGGATGGGCGGATATGCAAAAGATGATATTTGCCAAGAAATCACTACGAGGACTAACTAAGCTATTTATTCAAGGAGAACGAGGTTTAGATACATGGAAGAAACTGAAAGAGGCACTCAAGGACGAGTTTAGCGACGAAGTGAATAGCGCAGAATTGCATAGGCAGCTGGATAAAAGGAAGATAAAGAAGGACGAGTCAGCACGAGCATACTTCCTCGCTATGAAGGAAATAGCAGCCAGAGGTAAAATAGAAGAAGAAGCATTGTTCCAATACGTCATTGATGGAATAGATGATCAGTCAATGAATAAAAGCATTTTATACGGGGCAAGGAATACAAAGGAGTTCAAAGAAAAATTAAAAATCTATGAAAAAATGAAAACAAAGAGCGCAGGTATCAGTAAATCATTGAATCCCGCTACAGTCAAGAAGATCATGAAGCCGAAGGAAGAAGTACGGTGCTTCAATTGTGGCGAACTAGGTCATAAATCAACAACGTGCGAAAGTAAGAATAAGGGCACAAAATGCTTTAGATGCAACGAATTTGGTCATAAATCACTGGATTGCAAGAAGGAAAAGCCGAAAAAGATGAAGGATGGCTCCGACGAGGATTCGAAGAAAACCGAAACCGTGAATAGTCTTAGTGCTCCCAGGGACATGTACAAAACAGTAGAGATTAAAGGCAAGAAATTCAACGCTTTAGTGGATACCGGTAGCCAGTTTAACATAATAAATCAAAGCTCGCATAATAAAGTGGGTGCACCGACCTTATCGAAGTCTGTATTATATTTCACTGGATTTGGCGGAAATAAAATAATACCACTAGGATGCTTTGAGGACGTTATCGCAGTTGATGGTGAACATTTTCCAGTAATGCTTTACGTGGTGGCTGATAATGTCATGTCAATGGAGGTCATTGGCAATGAATTACTGTCACAAGCCGAAGTTAATATAAACCAAGATGGCATCACCATCAGTAGAACGCCAGAAGTGAGTAGTATTCTCTCTCCGAGTTACGCTATTGAATCAGACGCACCTGCCGTAGGACATACTGTCTGCAAGGAAGAAAGAGAAGAAGTAAAGAAGCTTCTGGATGACTACACACCAAGGAAGATCAGGGAGTCTAATGTTGAAATGACTACATATTACCCTAAACGAAGATCAGAAAGTTTTTGCGCGACCAAGACACCTACCGTTTCCTGAAAGGAAGATTGTGACTGAACAAGTGGAGAAATGGATCAATGAAGGGATAGTTGAACCGTGTTCTTCAGAATACGCTAGCCCGGTCGTAGTGACTAAGAAAAAAGACGGAACACCAAGAGTCTGTATAGACTATCGTGCCATCAACAGGATAATAATGAAGGATCGCTATCCCTTGCCTCTTATAGAGGATATTTTGGATTGTCTACAAGATGCTAGCATATATAGTTCTTTAGATCTAAAGAATGGATTCTTCCATGTTTCTATAAATAAGGATAGCCAGAAGTACACGGCGTTCGTGACACATGGTGGGCAGTACCAATTTCGAAAGGTGCCATTCGGCCTTTGCAACTCACCAGCTGTTTTCCAGCGGTTTATCAATAAAATCTTCAGCGATATGACGGCGAAAAGAATTGTATTGCCTTATGTTGACAATCTTATAATACCGGCAAAGAACCAAGAAGATGCTATTGTGAGGTTAAAGCAGGTGTTGAAGAGAGCAGAAGAATACGGGTTGGTAATTAATAAGGAAAAATGCCAGTTACTAAAACGACGCATTCAGTTCCTAGGACACATCATTGAAAATGGGAAATTGTATCCTTCAACGGAGAAAACGAAAGCAGTTTTAAAGTTTCCGGAACCTAAGACTGTTAAACAGGTACAAAGTTTCCTGGGACTAACCGGATATTTTCGGAAATTCATCCCGCAGTACTCCAGAATCGCTAAGCCACTGAGTGACCTGACAAGAAAGACTCAAGCTTTCCAATTTGGTAAGAAAGAGGAAGACGCATTTAAAAGATTAAAACGATGTCTATCCGTAGAGCCAGTTTTAAGTATCTACAATCAAGAGTACGAGACTGAAGTACATACCGACGCCAGTCAGGATGGTTATGGGGCCGTATTATTGCAGAAGCTTCCTGATGATGGTAAACTACATCCCGTATACTTCATGAGCAAGAAAACGTCGGATGTAGAACGGAGATATTCTAGCTACGAACTGGAAGCACTGGCTATAGTGCAAGCTTTAAAAAAATTCCGAGTCTATCTTTTAGGTAGGCCATTCAAAATCATTACAGATTGTGCTGCTTTTCAGCAGACCATGCGAAAGAAGGATCTTACACCTCGAATAGCCAGATGGGCTCTGTTCCTAGAGGAATTTGACTATAATATTGAACACCGGTCTGGCTCGCGACTGAGACATGTGGATGCGCTCAGCCGATATCCTGTAATGGCAATAGAGTCTATTTGTGACATCATTCCGAAAATGAAGAGGGCACAAACAGATGACGAGACGATCAAGAACATTAGAAAGCAGCTGGAGGAAGGACCGTATCAAGATTATGTACTTCGTAACGGATTGGTTTACAAGCAAGCGCAGGGATATGAACTGATTATGGTTCCCAGTGCTATGCAAAGTAAAATTATAAAATCTATACACGAAAAGGGTCATTTCGCCGCCAAGCGAACCGAAGAAGAAGTGAAGCAGGAGTTCTTCATCTCAAATCTTCACGCTAAAGTCGAAAAATGTATCGCAAACTGCGTGAAATGCATTTTAATCAACAAAAAATCAGGTAAGCATGAAGGATATTTACATCCGTTGAGCAAGGGAGACACTCCATTACATACCTATCACCTGGATCATCTAGGACTACTGGAGACGACGCACAAAAGTTACAAACATATTCTGGCAATTATAGACGCATTTATCAAATTTGTCTGGCTGTACCCCACGAAAACAGTGACATCAAGAGAAGTCATCGCAAAGTTAGAATTACAGAAGAGTATTTTTGGTAATCCAAAACGAATTATTTCCGATCGGGGTACAACATTCACATCGGCTGAATTCCAGGATTACTGTCACAACGAAGACATTGAACATATCAAAGTCACGGCAGGCTTGCCTCGGGCCAACGGACAAATATAGCGGATCAACCGGACTATCATCCCAGTACTCGCTAAAATGTCAATAGATGAGCCTACTAAATGGTACAAACACGTTGCAAGACTACAACAAGTTTTAAATTCGACCTATCAACGCAGCATTAACACCACTCCTTTCGAGTTGTTAGTGGGTACCAAAATGAAGACTGAAGATGATCTCACTATGAAGGAGGCGATCGAACATGAGATGACTTATTACTATGACATTACCAGGAAGCAGCTACGGGACGACGCTAAGAGGCAAATCGTGAAAGTCCAATGTGAGAACAAACAACGCTATAACCTACGACGGAGAGATCCCAACAAGTATCATCTCAATGAACTGGTAGTCATCAGACGCACTCAATCAGGGCTTGGGTTAAAGTTAAAACCTAAATACCTGGGACCGTATCGTATCACTAAAGTAAAATCACATGATACGTACGACGTCATGAAAGCTGGAAGTTGTGAGGGACCAATAAGAACCACAACATGCGCAGAGTATCTGAAGCGGTGGGCCGGAGCGGACCAAAACGTAGGGACATCATCCGAGGCGGATGATTATTCAGGACGGCCGAACTGTAGGAAGGAAGTAGATGGCGGGACCGGCGCGGTCAAGGAGAAACAGAGTTAGTTCGAATGAGGGATGAGGGACACGAGCGAATTCTTGACAGTTAGCTTTCTTTTCTTTCCCCTGTACTTTCCTTATATAATACAATAAATACTCTTTTACTTTGAACAATCCTACAAAAGAATATTTCTCCACTGTTTCTCTCTTTCTTCACCAACAGTTCTTAAATATTTATTCGCAATAATTAAGCGATCTCTAATATTCTTCTTACTCAACAGTGACACTTTTCTTGGAGTTCTAGCATACAATTTAGCATCTTACAGTCTTTGACGAATTGTTCTTGCTGATATTGGTGCATTAGTTTGTTCCTTCAGTGTAGAAGAACTCGCAAAGGGATCGGCTTTGCATTTTCGAAGTAGTAGTCGGTCAAATGCTTCCGATGTTTTTCGAGGTCTTCCTCGCGATTCTACAGAACACTGCGCTTTAAAAGCGTTAGCAATCATATTTCTAGAACTATCAATTTAGATATTTCTCCGAAAGATTTTCCATTTTTACGAAGATTTATTATCAACTGTTTCTCATTAGCTGTGCAATGTTTCGATCTACCCATTTTTCATCAACTGTAAATATGATTTATCACTAAGTAATTATGGTAAATACTAAATTAAACATAAGTTTATAATCTCTGACAATATGTCCAACAAAAATGTCCAACAAAATTTAATAACAAGAAAACTGCTTGTACCTATTATTTCTGCCAGTCCGAAATCACAATCTTCGAAGAATGTCTGTAATTACTTCATTCTAAAGATTAACTGAAGTTATCTGTATATATAAACATATTGTTTAACTGTTGCGACGTTCAACTGAAACAGTAATCTGTTCTAGCATAAATACATATGTCTGCAAATCGAAAAAGAACAACAAATGAGCTAGTGTACCTATTATTTCTGCCACCACTGTATATATATATACAGGGTGGGGAAAATATATAGATATAAATAATTTTTATTTAAATAATTTTGTCATTTGGCAAAGAATGTTTCATTAGAATTTTATTTCATATTTGTGCGTGCGTGCGTGCGCGCGTGCGCGCGTGTGTGTGTTTATACAATGATGCTGAACTTTCCAGTCAGACTTTCTGAGCTGATACGAAATTTAATTCTGAATAAAAAGTTCTTATAAACATGGAAATGCTTCTTTAGTTTTGTAATCAAAAACCTTTGCAATCATTTTTTTTCACATTTTATTGATATTTTTGAAAATGTCGGAGAAGGTGCGTTTTCAACAAAATGTATCGAAACAAAAGAAAATTAAATTACACTTGATGTTGATTCGATATGAAATATGACGGATTAGGTTTCCCCCAAATTATTTAGTAGATCTTTGGCTATTAAATCCGAATCTGGCAATAAAAATTTTCTATAACATCTGGTTTTTGAAAAAAATTAAGGTCAAAAGCTCAAAAACACATTATTTCTGACAAAGTAGATGATAAACCTGATGTAGTAGAAAATTCGAAAAAAAAATCTTAAAATGAAGATTAGACAATATACTTTAGGCTAAGCAAACCCATAATTATCTACAATGAGCTACATTTCAAAGAAAATATTTTGATATTATAAAATATCATCGAATATTTAACTAAATATCATCACATGCCTCAGTTGAATTGGCTAAGAAACTCGCTCTGGATTGTCGAGAGATTTCAGATTCAAATCCTTTTTGCAATAAATTCTTTATAGTAAAATCACACTATTGTCTAAAATCAAACTATTGACTAAATAGTTACAGAAAAATAAAATAAAATACTATTAATTAAAAGTACTATTTTCACAAAAGTATTATTTATTTATATTTAATATTTAGTTTTATATTTGTATATGCTTTAATTTATTTAGCTAATTAGATTGACTTTCACCTATTTTGTAGCAATTTAATATTTGATTTTATGATAATACACTTTTAAACGTTTTTTTCAGTGATTGACATACATTTTTCTGTTTACAAGGTTTTTCTACGGAATTTACAAAAAATTATTTCAACTATTTATAATATAAATTTCATTATATTTATTCTATAAAAATGTATAAATTCCTAGAATTACAGTTCTTCTAAATTATCTGTTAATACTTATTTTATACTTTTAGTAGTTCTCTTTATGTCAAGAGGGTCACAAAAATTTCTAATGACCGAAAGGTCGGATAAATTTTATTTTTAAAATCATATAAAAATACAAGATATTTTTATTTTAAAATTCTTTTATATCATAAAAGTCCGGCACAGCGACGAGCGAATTGCAGATTTGCATCTTAATACAAAAATAAATACAAATTGACAGAGCAGGAAGAAGTGTATTATAATGCATTAAAATTATATAATTTAAGCATGTGAATGCTTCTTGAGGCAATAAATGAACCGTGAATACGTGCGTACATGTGACTGAAAAAAATTGCAACTGGAAAAATATAATTTTACGTAGTTGGTCTGAAGATTTCGGGATTGACTAAATCAATTTTATCCGGTTTGGTCTGCGATCTATAAGAAACATAAGAAACATCAACATAAGATTCTATAAGAAACATAAGAAACATCAGTATAAGAAAAATGTTTCTAAATTTTTGAAAGCTAGTTTAGTTTCTGAAGTTTTTTATTTGAAAGCTTGTTTAACGAATCTTGGATAAACCACAGTTAACATCTAAACGTTTAGTCAGAAACTTAGTAGCATGTAGTCAGTCGCTTTCTTATGTATTGTACTTGTTGTCACGACGTTACCGTTTGATAATAAAAATATCATTTTCACTATATATATTTTTCGTTTTATAGTAATTAAAATAATTGGATCAAATTTTAAAAATTACATAATATCACACACACCACACACGCGCGCGGCAGGCGCGCATGCACGCACGCGCACACACAACAACAAAACAAAACACGCAAAAACACAAAACAAAACACAACACAAACAAAAACACACAACACACACAAACAAAACACACACACAACACAAATAAACAAAAACAACAACACAACACAAAAAACACAACACAAAGAGCGTGTGCATATTATTTATATATTATTTTTGTATTTTATTATATCTTTTTTAATTTACATAAATTAAATTTGCTTTGATATATACATATACCCTGGTAGAAATAAATACAGTTTTCGATTAATTATTAAGCTGGCTTTTTTTTACTAATTAAACAGCAAATCTGTTCAATACACCAATCAGATGTAACGCTTTTCGCGCAGTTACTGCATAGAAAAAGTGTATAAGATCTGAATTCAGTTATGTCACAGCAAAAGAACAATAAATAGAAAAAAACTATAATTTAAATGATATATTATAACGAGTAATAAATTCATATTTGTTAAATTTATTTTTATTTATTATATTTATTATTTATTATTGTTTATTATTAATATTTATTTATTTATTATTATTATTATTATTATTATTAATATATTATATATTCAAAAATTTGACACAAACATTTGATACATAATATGTATATGACAAAAAATTTTAGTTAGATATATTTATTTTTATCTTATTTTCATAACATAGTGTTATATAACATATTATAATATTAGTATTGTATAGCATATTATAATATTATAATTATATATTATATTTTATTTATAATATCATTTACAACAGAAGCAGAAACACGCATAAAATCTTTCATTTGTGTGTGTTACTTGGACATTTGTCATCACTTGTAATCTTTGACAATTGTCACTTCTAACCTCTCTTGAAATTCAATAGTACTAGACAGTAACGAGCTCAGTGCCCAGTCAGACTCCATGAATTTCTATCAGGATAGGTAGAGTAATAAAAAGAATAAAAAAAGAATACACAGAAGGTGGATATACGGTTTTTTAACAAACCGCTTAAAATGAGATGGGATCTAATTGACATTGAATAGACGGATTGAATTTCCGAGTTTAATCAAAAGCTAATTAGCATCGCAAAAGGCAGAAGCGATGGTGAGAATATACGATTAATTCGGCATACCTTTACCCTTCGCCGAATTTTTATTCGTAGAATCAACTGGCGCTTTAATCGTATGCGATCAATTACACAGGCCTGCAAAATTTCACTTATGTCTGTAACAAAAAAAGGGAAGGTGATTCTTGTAGATTTTTTCACGCTGAATCCGAATCTGACCTCCAAAATGGAGGTAAGAAAAGTGTCTTCGTTGAAAATTGTGTTATTGTTTCATTATTACCACTTTTCTTATATACCTCAGCCTTCATAGTTTTATATGCATATTTGACTAAATGCAAAAATTTCAAATCTACATAACTTTCTTTTTAAAAATCGTAAAACAATTTGCTAAAATAGGTTTTGAAGCTTAAGAGTAGTACTATACGATACCATTTCGGGAAATAAAAAAAAAAATTTTGGTAAGCCACAACAAATTCACGAAAATGGCCAAAATGGCCATTTTTTGGCCATTTCAGCTGATATTACAAAAAATCCTGACGTGATGGGCCATTTTGGAGGTCAGATTCGGATTCAGCGTGAAAAAATCTACAAGAATCACCTTCCCTTTTTTTTGTTACAGACATAAGTGAAATTTTGCAGGCCTGTGTTATAATTAATTTGTTGATTTTTAAGCATATTTTTCTCGTATATTATATTATATTTTTTTTCTATTTTCTTTTATTCAAACATTATTTTAGTGGTGAAGAGACATACACATATTGTAATTACATTATGTTTAATTATGTTTCATTATGCCAACGATTAATAATGCTCCTCAACTTTAAATTATAGAAATTTCTAACCGCTAATGACAGAAGAGTGTATAGACATTAAATAGTAAAAATCAAAATTAACATAATTTAATTAAGTAAATAATTATAAAATATATTAGTAGTGTATATAGTACAGAGCGCCTATCAAAATAACTACTGTAATATTACGTTAATTTATTTTTGTTATAAAAATAGCAATATAAAGCATTGTGGCAATTAAGCATGAGTTTACATATCATAAAACTTAATCCTTTTATTATACTTATAAAAAATTGATGTAAGATGAATCGGGGTAATTAGAAACTAGAGATGATGCAATTTTGCAGATGTGTGGTAAATAAATGTAGTCGAAACTACATTTGTGTGGAGTTGCAGAAATACCTAGTTTCCGAGAAGTTCAAATTTGAATTATTTGGCTATTTTATGTTTTCAAGATTTCTACGTGAAAAAAATAATTAGAATTCTAAAATGTTTGAAATGGCTGAAATATTTTATTTTATTATTATACTAGCGTCCTCCGTCTCGGCTTCGCTCAAGATAATAGTGTGACCAAATCATACGTATTAGAAGTGATATTTTTCAAAAACCATTCATTTTTTGGTTTATATTTATGTTTCTTTATGTTTTTCATGAATAAACATCAAACTCACTATTTGTTTATGTTTTTGGTTTATAGTACTTTGGGAAAAATGACATCTTGGTAAATATTCCGATTTACACAGCCACCGCTAATGACGACCTTGACATATGTTGTCAAGGTCATCCTCCTGAGTGACCTTCGGAAGGTTTTTGCCGTCACTCGTTTTAAAAAGTTGTTAATAAAAAAAAGTTTGGAAAATAGTAAATTTGGAACACACCCACACACACACACACACACACACACACACACACACACACACACGAAGGGGAGTGCGGGGGGGCCTTCGGCCCCCCATCCGCACCCCCTCACGCCGTGTGGAATTCGCTTCGCGTGGAATTTCGACTCGAAATAAGATCTCACATCGCTTATGTACAAAAACAATATTTACATGTTTTGAGCTTTATATAATGGAATCATGACCTAAAATGACACTGAAAAGAGAACATGTTGTCATACTTATATTATTCATATCTTACAGTAGTTCTTCTTCTGATTTAGCAGAGTAAACATGCTGCACGATTTTCTCCATCTTACGTGTGCGCGCGCGTGTGTGTGGGGATATGTTCCAAATTCACTATTTTTCAAACTCTTTTTTGTTAATAATTTTTTAATGAAAAACGAGCGATGGCAAAAACTTTCCAAAGGTTACTCAGGAGATTGACCTTGACAACATATGTCAAGGTCAAGGTTATTGGCGGTGGCTATGTAAATCGGAATATTTACCGATATTTTTAGTAAGCTGTTTTTGTAACATTAAAATGAATTGAAACTAAACAGCCTTACAGTTATTTTTACTCTTTACCCAGTATTAGCAACCTGCAATGTGCGGCAAGCGTATTGCATACGTCGAGCACGAGCAATAAATCTCGATAAAATTAATCGTACTCGAAACATAGTGGCAACCGAGTAGAGCTGGCGAATAAATCCGCAAATACAGAAACCCGGAGACTCTTTATATAATCTGCTTGCGGGTGGATGAAGTCTAGCGGTGACATCAATGTACTACATGGGTTAATACAGTCGTAAATAATAAAAACTGAAAAAAACAATTTCTGGATAATGAAAATATTTTTAGACATGCTGTATAGCCTATGTCCGTCCTAGTGTATATAAGAATATGATGTCAAAATTTGGAGGAAATTGGTTCAGTAGTATTTGAGTTATGCGGTAACAAAAACACAGGCTTTCTCTTTAGTATATTAGTATAGATTATGATGTTGACTGTATGTTGACTCGCATGACTTCTATTCTACTCGGTTCTCATAAAATCCAGACTAGTACATTAGTCTCGAATATATTTATAAGTGTAATAAAATTTTATATGTACTTATGCTCAGTACTTATGCACAGTGTTTCATATCACTACTTTTGTTATTTATTTTTTAGCAAAAATAGGTTAAAGTTTAACATTGTTCAACATAATAGTGCGAACAAATTAAATCTGATTTAATTTTCTTGTTCGTTGCTTTTTTATAAAGAGTACAGTTGTCGACAGGTTGTTCGTGATTAATATATGAAGTGAGTGATTGTAATTGAATACTTATCCACAATAGAGATGCCTTTAAAATGAATTATTTAAATCACTTCTTTCAGTATCTTATATTACATGTGTGGCCATTAGTTCGAGAGCTACTGTTGGTAACACATCGATAATTACATTTTTTCCTCTCCGTCGCTTTCACCTGTATCTCTCCATATTCTCTGCGATTAATTTTCACATATTTGCTATACGCTCGTATATATAATTACAGTTCGTATATATAGTCACACAAGAGCGTCGTCTGCATATCTGAAAGAAAAATTATTATTTTTCAAAAATTAATAGATTAATTTAAAGTGTACTAAAAACACTATTACGCATTTACTTAGTAAGTCGTCCAGTCTCCATTATTATCGAGAATTCGCTGCATTGTCTTGGCATACTTTCTATAAGATTTTCTGCATATTGTTGCGGTAATGACCGCCAAATAATTCGGATATGGCGACACAATTGTTTTAACGTGAACACACGCTTTCCTTGAAGCTTTTTCTTAATAATGGCCCACACATTTTCAATTGGATTCGCATCAGGCGACTGCGCAGGCCAATCCAAAGTCTGAATACCATTTTCGGTTTTCCACGTATCACGTATAAATCACAATCACGTATAATCACGTATTCTTATCACAATGGAAAATAATACTGGCGTTTTTATAATAAAGCGTAGTAGTTTTCCCCTTCCTTAACGAATACCATAATAGTGGAGCCCTTTAGCAATTTTTTCTTAAAATTATCTAGCCGACGTTCTTGTGTGACAGACTGTAATTACAGTTAGGATTCTTGTAAGTTTTCTCTGTTTTTCATTTGAAAGATCCAATGAAAATTGTCAGCAGAAATTTGCAGTTGAAACCGTTTAATGATATATTATTATGCGTGGCAAATTGTCAATTCCTCCTTCGACATGACAAATAGCGGAAGCTTCCTATCTTGTCTTGACATAATCTTTATATAAAGTATACATTTTATGCGGAAAAATGTTACGAATTAAGCTTCCAAACGAGATTATCACTCCATAATCAACGAGCAACCTGTCGACAACTGTACTCTTTATAAAGGAACAAGAGAGCGCTGGTCACAGTGCATCAGTAGTTTCGAGAAAATTAAATCAGATTCAATTTGTTCCTATTTTTGTACGTAGTTGTAAAATATTGTAAAATGTGTGCGCGTTTATTAATCTGCATGATTATGGTTATATTGGTCGCAGTAAAACAAACAAATGCTGTAAGTTATACAATCCATTAAATAACTTATCATATTAAATAGACAAATACATATTTTTCAAGTAAAAAAAACTGATGCAAAATTTTTTTTTTTTTTAATTATAAGGTAATTTATAAAACATTTAAAGAAAATTATAGGAAATTTTTATGCTTTATATGTATTATAAAAAGAAGATATTACTATACAATTAATAAATTATAAAAAAATTTTAACATTTAATGAATTTTATAGTGTTTATATATATGTATATATATATATATTTTATATTATAAATATAAAATTTTTTCACTCTTCTTCGCCAGTGAATATTAATAAACGGACTTCAGTTTTTCTTTCGACCCGTGTGGCCAATTTTATTATGAATTGTTAACACTGTTTTGACCTCTGGTTTGGGTCTTTATCAAGTGTATAAAGTTTATATGTAACTATAGATGGATCGCACAATGATGTCTTGTTGCGGTCTTGTCCAACCAAATTGGAAGTAAAATTAAAAGCAACAACATCTCTTCGTGTATGACACGTCACATTATACCGATATTTAGTAAGCAACACAAAATATCGGTATAACGTGTCATACACGAAGAGACGTTGTTGCTTTTAATTTTACTTCCAATTTAACTGAATCTTTTCTGCAACGCGCACAAATAAATATCTTCTAGATTGATGTTTGGGTGTAATATCAACGACAAATATCATTGTGCAGTCCATCTGCATAGTTATAAGAAGACACCATTATGTATTAAAATTAAACTTTATACACTTAATAAGGACCCAAGCCAAAGGTGGAAACGTAATGTTAACAATTAATAATAAAATTGGCCAGACGAGTCGAAAGAAAAACTGAAGTCCGTTTATAAAACTTTTTATGTCATATACTTATTAAAAATTAATAATTAAACAAATAATGTTTTAAAAATAAAGTATAATTAATAATGTTACTATTCTTATTAAAAAAAATTTATTTATTTATAAAAATGATTAATCTTTTATATTCTCTTATAATACATTCAGTATAATACACATATTACATATTATCTATTTATCTTGATGATATGTGTTATTCTATTACTGAAAATATAAAAATATATATATAAATTGGAAAGTATATATAAATGGAATTTTATTGTAATGTAGGCGATGACAATGGAACAAGTTCGTAAAGCCGCGCTAACCTTGCGAAATACGTGTACGACAAAATCTCACGCAGATCCCGGTGAGTGTTATGCAATTGTTCCAAATTGTTTTCCAAATTTTATTTTGTAGTGCCTGTGACCATTCGCAGTATCATGATTAATAATTTTAATATGATGTCTTCATAATGACTTGGTGTTTCAAATAACAAAACTGAAGAAATTTATAAACAATATTGTAATAGTATGTAGTAATAATTTATAGAAATGCTCAATTTTAAGGGTAGATTAAATTCTTTAAATCCAAAGGATGTAATTTATTGACGACAACCTGGCTATTAAATATCTTTATTCAAACGACTACGTTTCGACCATTGGTTCTGGTCCTTTTCAAGTGAACAGTACAATTTCAAACGGCATTAACAGAAAAAGCTGTGTGTCAAAAAATGTTGAGTCCTTATCATATAAAATCTGTACAGCAGAGAAAACACGTCAGATACTCGTGACAGCAAATAGAGAATCTAAACAAAAAATCACATGATATGATGACACATGACTCCATGCGCAATTACAGCAATTTCTGCTTTAATTCTTGCTTACGAAATTCAATGTCTTCATAAAGTGCATCTTATCCTTCAGCTATTCTTCTTCGTATGTATGAATAAGAATTGTTCTGTATCAGTGTCTTGATCTACAATTTAAAATTTTTCTAAATTGATTACTTAAAAAAAATCTATTAACATTGTTTATAATTTTATAATAAATCATGTGTGTTATTCGGTTTTCAAGTAAATTTCGAAAGTACCAAATTTGATTAATTTATCGAAACATAAACATTATAAAACCTATAGTAGAGATCGTTTAAAATTTATTTATCAATAAGATTTAAAATTTTGAAAAATTCAAACGTAAGAAAATGCTACGCCATTGGTATGACGGTTGTTTCGTCTTCGTGCGTTTCTATCTGTCTGTTATTACACGCAGTTTCTTTTTACAAATTTTCGGAGAAAGCATTAAAAAATGATCAATTATACTTTAGAGTCAGGTTTTAGAACCAGTTTTATGAAAACTGATTCAACAAATCTACTAAAAATTAAAAACATTCTACTAAATCTACTAAAAATTGATATAGTTATGATATGTAAATTCAAAAATGACAAGTTTGACGCATACAAAAGCTGTAATAAGTAAGTCCATCATTCGTGAACATTTGCTGACGTGATTTCCTAGATAGTACAGGACATTTTAAGAATGTTCCTTTTATGTCCAGTTTACGGCCGCAATCCATGGACATGAATTGGACATCCATCAAACATTCGATTTCAGATATCTGTCAGTGATCGATATTTGGATGTCCAAATTTGGATGTTTCGCATAATTTTTTGTCTTTTGTTTCTGCACTACTCTCGCGGTTTATCGACCGATCTATTTCATCGACGAAACTATTAGCAATCTTCTCATTCTCCAATGTTTCAATTTTCATCTATACATATAAAGTTTTCTGTGTGATTTATTATACTTGCAATAAAATGGTAAGTAGATTTTAAAATTTTATATACATGTATAGATAACGTAGCTTTAAAGCTAAAAAAGGAAAATAGATATAGGTATATTACAGATTATACATGATAAGGTATTATTTGACAGGCAAACTGGCCACGTGAAGGCTTTTCAGCCAATCAATAAATGATCTGCGCGCCGAACATGGATTGTCAGCCCAACGCAGTCAAACAACGAATTAAAATCATCTTTCGATTTTAATCGTTTTGAATGTTTGGTAAATTAAATAAAGAATTTATTGCGAAAAATATTACCTCAGCCAGGATTCGATGACGCCCGCACGGAATGGGGGAGTTCCAGGTTCGAATCCTGGCTGAGGTAATATTTTTCGCAATAAATTCTTTATTTAATTTACCAAACATTCAAAACGATTAAAATCGAAAGATGATTTTAATTCGTTGTTTGACTGCGTTGGGCTGACAATCCATGTTCGGCGCGCAGATCATTTATTGATTGGCTGAAAAGCCTTCACGTGGCCAGTTTGCCTGTCAAATAATACCTTATCATGTGTTATCTTAATTACTGGCGAAGAAAAGACTATTTTCAAAATTACAGATTATATTTTGTAAATGTAATACAGATTGTTCGAGTTCGTTTCTTGACAATATATCAGTCGGAAAATTTATAATAATAGAGCCTCGACAAAGCACTACCTGTTAGTCTAGCAGTAAAGCCTTTTATAGCCAATCTTTTGAGTTTACTTCAAGATTTCCTCCATCGGTAAAATTAGGTGAGTATTATAGATAATAAATATATAATTCTTAAAAATGTTTAAAGTTAATAGAAAATATTATGTACGTGCAAAAATAATAGTTGATCCATCTATTAATATTGTGGAATCTGTGATTTTCCTTCAACATCTTCAATTTCAAACAATGTATCATTAGTGCGTGATAGAGATGATTTTACGACTTACGTAGATAAAAAATTGGATAAAAACTTATCACTAACACGTTCATAATAATAATAATGAATTAATAAATAGTGCAAAAGTTTTTGGTGGCAAAAATGATAATAACAGTTTTATTAATAATGATGCAATTTGTTGTGTAGTATTGGTGGAATAGCTTGACTATTTTTATTGTCTGCAACACAGTTTATTTATTAATACAGAAGAAAAAAAAAGAAAAATACACAGAGTAGCGTGACTACACGTGTTCTTGGCGGGGACGTACGGCCATAAGATAATAAAAACAAAGAAGACAATACAATAAAAGATTAGTCTCTGATCCGAGAAGACGCTTTGCGCGTCATCTGTAGTCAGCACATAGAGAGCATACCCAAACGAAAAAAGATACGAACCAATTACTGAGTGTATAACTCAACACAATTAATAATAATAATATTGATAATTCTATTAATAATGATGGTGCAATTAATCGTAATTTTTTAAACAATTTTGAATGTTGTGAGATGTAAATTTTAAATCACAATTGCAAAGGTGAACTATTAAATATCGAATAACTTATGTCACATTAAACGAATTGATGACATGTATAAAACTGAAATATTCAGAACTTTCTTGAGATGCTCTTTATTAGGTACTGTGAGAAATGTACATATAAATGTTGTTGAACCGGGATGCTATTATCATTTTGAAATAAATCATTGCGTCAAGAAACTTGTAGAAACATCGCAGTATTCTTTTAAAAAGTTACAGATAATTGAAATTATTATAAATATCGATTACCTTTGTTTTTGTCTCAAAGTTCAGGGAGTCAAGTTTATCCTATTTTATGTAGTTAACAATTACAACAATGTTGATTATAGGGGTTTATTATGGGTATAAAAAGCTTACAGATGAATAAATTTTTATAATCTTTTGTAAATGAAGATTTAATTACTCATGGTATGACAATTAATGGAATAATATCCATTTAAAATTAAAGCTTTTTTGTGATGTGCCAGTTCAATCTTTTATAAAATGTATAAAGTCATTCGGGGTTATTATTCATGTACAAAATATGAAGTTAAAGGCAAATATTATTTTAATAGTGCTTTTTTTTAGAAATTTTCACCATAAGAACAAACAAAAATTTAGATTAAAATTACAGCCAGTTCATCATACAGGTACTCGAATTAATTTCAAATATAGATACAGTCTGTCTAATAAGAGCGTGGGCGGCAAAACTCGTATTTGGTAAAAAATATATTCCAAACTTTTTGCACGAGCCGGTAGAGTGCACTGTTCTCCTTCATACTTTGTAAAGAAAAGCTCAGTTGTCGCTAAGTTTTTGCCGCAACAACATATAAGCGTCATGAAAAAAATTTCAAAATTTTCTCGCTTGGGCGCATAAAAATTTTGATCGAGATTGGAATAATGTAATTTATCTCACGAACTTGATCTATCCCCACTAATAAAACAGTACAGCGGACAGTTAAACATGCAGTAAAAGTGCATGTTTGGGGCTGCTTCTCAGAACAGGAATTTGGCACATTATATGTGTTTACACACAATCTGAATGTCGAAAAAATGTTAAATATATATAAAAAAGCTTTATTGCCATCTGCCGACAAATGGTTTATCAAAAAAAATGAAGAATGGATCTTGCAGAAGGACAATGATCCTAAACATCGGAGCAAGCTCTGTACTGAATGGAAAGAGCGATCCGGTATCAAACAATTGGATTGGCCATCACAATCACCCGATGCAAACCCGATAGAAAATGTTTGGGCATATATGAAGCATAAGCTTTGTAGAAGAAAAGTATTCAGTGTAAAACAATTATCTAAAGAAATTCGTCAAATATGGAGATCCTTACCGCGGGAATACGCTGCCAATTTAGTGCAAAGTATGCCTCGAAGATGCCAGTCAATTATTGATGCCGCTGGTGATTGGACACACTATTAATGTAATTGCATTTTAGCCATAACACATAGAATGTATCTATATATTTTAAAATTTTGTTACTTAAATTTTTCTATAAATTAGGCCGCCCACGCTCTTATTAGACAGACTGTATAGTGATTTTCTATCAAATCCAATGCATTTACTTTTTTTGAATAAAGTTAAGAAATTAGTTGTTCTCTTATGATGTCATGGAAACCTTGTACTAAATTATCGCAGCAACTATTAATAATATAGACGTCCTTAGAAGAGCAGAAATGTAATGTACTATGTGATTTCAACAGGAAACAAAGATCATTTGAAAGGTAAAAACATAAAGTTGTTTTTAACAAAAAATATGCAATTTTTAACTAACAATTACATATTTTTTGTTAAAAACAACTATATGTTTTCTTTACACAAATTGATTCCTTTCATTATTCTGTGCATAAAAGTATTGAGGTAAGGTCATCGAAAGGTGAATATTTTACGAGATATTTTATAGTTTATGTAAAATTAAGAAATTATTTCAAGCCTTATAACTCGGAAAATACTTAATAAAAAAAAAATTATTATAGTGTTTTAGAAAGCTCTTGAGATAAACTACAAGAATATGTAATAAAAAATGGGGTATTCCATTTAAAAAAATCGACGTAATCTTTACATGACCTTGAAAAAAAATTCAAGGTCAAACCAATAATGCCGTCCTATGTATCCTTTAAAACCATACAACTTTCGTTTGAAACATTTTTCTCTAAAATGTTTTGTTTCCGAGATAAAAGGGGTGTACTGGTAGTCTCAGACACCCTGTATATATGAAGGATGTACTGCAAAATTTATACTTTTTATTTTTGGATAAAAATGAATTTTTGTATTCTCGTTCTTTAATCAAAATTTTATAAATTTTTCACTAACTACAAAATTTTAGAAAGTGGAGAATGTAGAAGAGTTTTGACCCCTTATATATAATATATACATATATATATTTGTTTCAACTTTCAGTGTAAAAATAATTTAATCACAGAAGAAATAATTTATGTCAACTAACTGGCTATCAATTTCGATTTACTATCGCAACCATATCTGTTGGTTTCGGCCCTTTTCCAGTGAATAACAATACAGAATTTGTGATAATAAATGTAAATTGATAGCCAGTTAATCACCATAAATTATTTCTTCTGTGATTATTTCATTCACTAGCGAAATTAAGAAATTGATTATTATGTTTAAAAAGAATTTATTGAAAATAAACAGATTGAAAATAAACAGATCTCTTCGCAAGTATACAAATGAAAATTTCTGTTACAGCTGCAGGTGATGCACATTCTATAATAATTTGACTTACACAAAACCAGAACTAGAAAAGACAATACATATGTGGTTGAAAAGAACGATTTGATGCTGAAAGAAAAAAAATTTGAAACACGCAAGAATATCAATAGAGAACACACCCAATAGTTTTTCATGTTTCCATGTTATGAGCTAAATATTTTATTACTATTTTTTTATATAATTCCCATTGCAAATTATATTTAAATTATATTTTTTCCCTAAAGTTTTCTATAAGTTTTTTTTCTAAAAAGAGTATTTAAATCTAAAGTATTGATTATATGTATAATAGTTGTATCTGATGTGAATCGTTTATGTTTTCCCGAGTAGAATTTATTGAAGTTTTTGCTTATATACTTCTCTTTAAGTCTATGTATAAATAAGTTTAATATAAATGTTTTTATTATAAAGATTATATATAAGTTACAATTTTATATAATAAATAATTATAATGCATTTTAATTTTATTATTTTGTTCATAAACCTCTTTTTAAATATATTTTTAAATGTCTATTTTAGAAATTATAATTACAAATAATAGAAATCAATAAAAATTATATCTATTTTAAGTCCATTTTAGGTCTTTCTTGGAATATTTTATGAATATTCAAAGTTGTGAATAACGAATGTTTTGTCCACCAGATATCCGTCAGATGTCGTCCAAACATCTTTTGGACATCTCAATATCCGAAGTCTAATGTCAGTAGATGTCTATGTATGTCAAAAATTTAATATGCTATCTGGGTTATTTTCGATATAAATTAAAAATGATTTATCAACAATTTGATTTTGGAAACAATTTTCATGTGATCGTACGGTGATCAAGCTATAGGTTATGTATGCCTCAAACAGAATGAATTAAAAAACATGCACTCTAATAGCGTTTTTCACTGGGAGAACTGGTGCGCACTGAGTGCGCACTCGCCTTGGGCAATGTGTTTCACTGGGGATTTCGGTGCGCATTAAAACGGCGCGTTCTGTTTCACTGGAAAGCCTAGTGCTGAGTTTTCGCACTTTAGTGCAAGAATTCGGCACGAGCTCTGAGAGACGGTGCCAGTTCAGTGCAATATGGCTGCGCGAGATCCACGATTAATATTTGAACTTTAATATTTTCTTTTATGTACATTGTGAAATGATATGTATTTCACAAGCTGGAATTCAAGAGAATACACAAAAATTAATCGTAAAAAACACTATAGGTCGTTCCAGATACTCGAAATATTGTTTATACTCTAGTACATTTAATGTCACATACAGAATGAACTAAATAAAATTATTGTTATATTTTCAAACTGTACAAAGAAAAGAAATTAAAACGTTCTTTACTCTGGATTGTTTTCGTGAAATGAAATTCTCATCAACATTTTTTTCGAACCTCAAAAACCAAAATCGGATATATGTATGTATGTATATATTACTCTTTAATTTATCATATAAATCTTGTTCACTTGGATCGAGAGTTAAGCTTAATATGTCATTATTGACCTTAAAATTAATAGTAAATTCTTCCATAATTAATTATGTAATTTATATTCAGAACGATAAAATATGCACAGAACTGCACTGAGAGTAACAGACATGTTTAGCTGGAAGTGCAAGAAATTCGCACTTTCAGTGCCGTCTAAACTCGACGAGTTTTCGGTGCGCACTCAGTGCTACCCAGTGAAAAACGCTATAAAATGCACACTAATCATTAAAGAAGAAGATGAAAAGGATTTTACATTTTTATAGAAAGTCACCCATAGAGCATATCCCTTGTTATATCAAACACATTTATGGATACTATTCTTGTCATTGTAAAATTATAGAAATACAAGGTATTTTTAAACACTATGCAAAAAATTTAAGGACGTATTCTAAGGGTTAAAATTTAAAAGACAAAAAGTTCATAAACATGGATCCAAAAATGCATCCCAATATAGCTATTTCAAAAGTGGTGTACCTCCAAAAAACTGAACAAACTTCATCAACATGATAATAAAAGGCTTAATGATAAATGAAACGTCATATTTTCTTGACCAAAAATATTTCCTCGAGATCCCAATTTTAAAGGATTGTAACTCGGGAGGGATGTATTTTTGAACTCATGTTTACTATGAACTTTTTGCCTTATTTTGAATATATTCTTAAATTTTTTGCCTGGTGTTTAGAAACACCCTGTATATTTCGATAATAATAGGACCAATAGTTAAATACTTTCTTACATTAAATTCTCATAACAAAAATAATTCGATTGTGTTGTTCGTCAGAGTCGACAGACCGGGTTACTCGAAACCTTTATACTTTTATTCTTCTTTTTCTAGTGCCGTGACCGTATCCGATCGTTGGCGATCATGGTATTATCCATGATTGTCCTGAGAAAGAATAATGGTGGTTTTCCGTTGCCTTCCATATATAGTTCGTCAATTTAATAAATTGTTTTTTGGCAAGATACTTTCGGTGGTTTGCCGTTGCCTTCTGAGAGGTGGCGATTAAATAAAAACCCACGATTTTTGATCGGATTTGAACTTGGATCTTCAGCTCATTAAAACAACGTACATCTCTCTGAGTCATGATCGTCACCATATTTTCATTACGTGTCACAAAAACTTTACTCGGTGCACTTTTAGTCGTGTTTCTACATGTAGGTACAAAACACCACTTCGTTTGCTTATTTCTGTTTTCTAAATTATATACATAGTTAAAAATAAACCAAACACAAAGGAATACCATAATTATGCATGTGTTTTCGGCTCTATGATATCACGAGTGAGTTCCGGAAGTTCCATGTTTGAATCACAAGTCAATGGATTTGTGTTAGTGTATTTTTAAAACGCCATAATTATTGAGTATTTTATTTAAAAAATATTAACAAATATATGTATTCTATTCAATGACAATGTTTCTTTAACATGATTTGAAGACCGAGTTGACAATGTTACATTTGTAAATCGTGATCTTTTCTTGCTGAGTATTTTTGAAGTAATTTTTGAAATAATTTTTCATTCACTTTATTCACAGTTTTGACTAAATATCTTACAAGGGAAGTGTCACAATTGTCCGGAACCGATTTGATTTTCCTTTACATATGTTGTTATATATACAAATCTAAGAGACACGTATTTTTTATATAGGCGGATTTTGACTTTTAAGGGGTAAACACTCCTTTGAAAAAAAAACGATTTTATCTTTCAAGGTGAATATCTTTGAAACTATTAGAGATAGAAAAAAAATTCAAACGGGGTATTAAATGGCTTGATGAGTACTATAAAATAATGCAAAAATTTTTTCTTTTTTTTTAAATCTTATTCCTTTAACTTTTTTTTCACCAAATTAAAAGTTATTTTTTAACAAATTCATCCATGTATATTAAAGTTATGTTGCGTAATATCATTTTCAAGAAATCATTACAAACCCCTCCGTATATACGTTATTCATGCTCGTATCGCACCTACTATAATGTGCGTAAGTGTAATAATTATCGTCGAAATAAGATATTTAAAAAAATGTTAAATTTGTAAGAAAATAAGCTTCTATTTGTGACGATAAAAAATTTTTGAAATTTTGAAAAAAGAGTGATGAAAATATTTCAAAAATTAAAAAAATTTCTTTTGCACTGTTTTATAAAGTACTCCTAAAATCATTCAACTTTTATTATATGATATTTTTCTAGAATTAAAGATTATAAAAAACATTAAGAATTAGGATAGTTTTCAATATATCTTCTTAAAGTTATTAAAACCTTTGTATTCATCTCTGTACATTATTTTCTTATAATATCTTAAGATTATTTTCTCTTACAACTATTTTCGTTCCAACGCTCTAACATCTTGTTTATTTATAGTTTTGCGCAATAATATCTGCACGTAATTAATAATGAAATAATTATTAAGTGTTTACATAATAAATTTATACTTTTTACTACACATAATAAATTTATATTTTTTAGTATTCACTCATTATATACATTACAATAATGATATTCCACGAAAAAATGGTTTAAACATAATGACTGTTTGCACCAAGAACATCTTACTACAGCTAAATTATTGCAACCTTCGATAACACATGTTGTTGAAGTTTTGTCAAAACTAAATTGTGCTGGATTTTCTTCTTTCATTCGTACCCACGAATATTTAAATAAGTTGTGATATCGTGGGGATGACAATATGATATTATAAGGAAATAATGTACAGAGATGAATACAAAGATTTTAATAACTTTAAGAAGGTACAACTACCCTAATTCTTAATGTTTTTTATAATCTGTAATTCTAGAAAAATATCATATAATAAAAGTTGAATGATTTTAGGAGTAATTTATAAAACAGTGCAAAAGAAATTTTTTTAATTTTTAAAATATTTCCATCATTCTTTCAAAAATTTTTTATTGTCACAAATAGAAGCTTATTTTCTTACAAATTTAACATTTTTTTAAATATCTTATTTCGACGATAATTATTACACTTACGCACATAATAGGTACGATACGAGCACGAATAACGTATATACGGAAGGGTTTGTAATGATTTCTCGAAAATGATATTACGTAACATAATTTAATATACATGGATGAATTTGTTAAAAAATAACCTTTAATTTGGTAAAAAAAAAAGTTAAAGGGGTAAGATTTTTTGAAAAAAAAGAAAAAAATTTTTTTGCATTATTTTATAGTACTCATCAAGCCATTTAATACCCCGTTTAAATTTTTTTTCTATCTCTAATAGTTTCAAAGATATTCGCCTTGAAAGATAAAAACCGTTTTTTTTTGAAGGGGTGTTTTACCCCTTAAAAGTCAAAATCCGTCCATATAAAAAAATACGTGTCTCTTAGTCTAGTTTGTATATATAACAACATATTTAAAGGAGAATCAAATCGGTTCCGGACAGTTGTGACACTTCTCTTGTTAGTATAACTTCTGTAAATTTAGTATAAAATTTAGTTAGTATAAATTCTGTAAAATTTCAAAATATGGATTTTTATGTTTTCTTCCTACAGAAGCTGTCGCAGCAATACAACAAGGCGAATTTCCAGATGATAATCAACAGTTAAAATGTTATACGCTTTGTACAATGAAGGCAATGCGAGCTGTAAGAAAAAAATATATCAAGTATAATAAGTAAATTATCGTACAATTAGAAACAATTCAATAACGTTATTAAAAATCAAGTCAACGAATGTTTCAAGATAAGAATATATCAATGTATTTGCAATAATTACATTATAATTGTTTAAAAACTTGTTATAACAACATAAGTTATTATTATTTAATATTAAGATACACAAAACAGTTACTTAAACGCATTTTTCTTACAATAAAGTTTAAAAATGGACGAATAGATGACAACATGATGCTTAAACAAATAGATTTAATGATGCCAGTTGACATGGCGGGTCCTTTAAAAGCAACTACAACTAAGTGCGCAGAACAACGTAAGTTTAGTTTTATAAAATAAAAATTGAAATTTTAAACAAAGCTAGAAATATCTGAGAGAAAGAAAGAGGGAGAATTATAAATCAAAATTTTGTTTTTTTCAACCTTAATTTTAAAAATAAATATTTTATCAAGAACAAAACTTGACAGATAATTTTTACAATTTTAACAAGATATCAAAAAAAATTGTATCTAGATTATCTTTGACAATATCAATATAAGATTATCTTTGACATAATCAACATAATCAATATATATATCATTTTGTTCCAGTTATTTATATTATTCATAAAAAAGATTAAGATTTTGATATAAGAAATATATTTTTATCTATTTATATCCATATATGTATACCAGTGTTTCCACTTGAGTAGTTTAAAATTTCCCTTCTCTCCCAAAATTTTCCCTTTTTTTCCATACTCTACCTTGAAGTTTTTCTCGCATTTTTTTTCACATAAGAAAAATTTAGTTATCCTTTTTATTATTCGATTTTATTATTCGAAAGTAGTTTACTTATCTAATTTTTTGTTTTGATAAAGAATTTTGGAAATGTATTCATATTATTTATTTTATTTCATTCGTTCGATTAATTTTAATCATCCTCTAATAGTTAAACAAGTGTTGTCTTAAGTTAAGTGTTACCTTAAGTTAGAATCTTAAGTTAGAAGTCAACAGTTGATGTCATCGACTAATGAGTTTATCTGATTATTCATAATTTCTATACTAATTATATTTAAAAAGGGATGGATTAATGAGGATATCTGTACGTTCTTTATATTGTTTTCTTAATCTGTCGAATTTTTTGTCATTTTTCTCTTGTTTTTCCCACAAAAATAAAAAATTCCCCGAAATAGGAAATTTTCCCTCAAAGTGGAAACATTGATAAGCACAGATTGCAATTTAAAAGAATAAGTTCCAAGTGCGCATATTACCGGTTGGACATGACGGATATATTGTCAATCGAACACAGTAGGAAACCTATATGGAATCATACGACAAAGTAGTTTTGCCCCGAAAGCAGGGATGGATGGAAGGAGGTAGATTTCGCTTCACGTGGAAAGTTGAAACCTATATGGAACCTTTGAATTGATAATAAATCTTTATACTAGTGGACTCAATTGTATCCGATCGGGATATATCGTTGTGTCCAATCGGTAAATTCGGTAATGTGAGCAATCAAGACAATTGAAAATGGAATTCTTTTGTTTTTACAGCATCTACTGGTGATGATTGCGAAACAACTTATCAGTTTGTAAAATGCTCCTATCAAACAGATCCGGATCACTTCTTCTTTCCGTAATCGAATTTAAACGCAGATGAGATGCATACAACAAGAAGATGTAATTATGTTTAACATTAGGTAAACATAAGAATGTCATTATATATTAATTTCAATCATCGCAAGAATTATGTAAATTCAAGAAATAATAGATTGTGATAAGGTGCAATACACATTATTATACATAATTATACATTTATAATAATAATAATTAGTAATAATTGCAATGATATAAACATTTTATTTAATTATTTTATTATTGTAATTAATTAGGTAGGCATAAAGTTTCGAAAACTTCATATATGTCTTATGTATTTTTCAACGAAAATATCTTGAATGATCTCAAAATAAAATGAATCTTTAATGCCCGTTTCCACCAATGTAGATTAACTCTCTAATTTTTAGAACTAGAAAAAGATAAAGCGTAAGTTAAACCAAGATTAGAGTTAATCTACATTGGTGGAAATGGACATAAATGGATTTTTACCGGCGGAAGTTTAAAAACACATCATATTCAAGAAAAATCTTTCATTCAAAAGATAATTATTTACTTTTGGAGAACACCTTGCTGAT